>JBBGZY010001465.1:680000-1172392 GCA_037952925.1 Lithobates clamitans
TCTCACATGAATGCACTCCAACTCATTACAGAGTCAACATCTCATGGGATTTTGAGAATAAATATTTTAAAAATGCCTTTTGTTGGTGATTTGACTTTGGGTCCATCAATAGGGTGAAAACTAGGGATGTACCGATACCTTTTTTTTTTTTTTACAGCGAGTACCGATCCTTTTTTTTAGTACTCGGCAACACCAATTACCGATAACTTCCAACAACTGTTTACACTTCAGCTGTCAGCAATGGTGCAAAGCACTGAAAAGTTATTTACAAATAATAAAAAAAATTTTTTTATTTTTTTTATTTTGCGCTTTTTTTCAATGGGAAACGTGTAAATATATATTAGAGGTGTAAAAAAAAAACGAACAAAGCAAACAAAAACAAAAAAAAAAGTTTTAATAGTTTATAAAAATAGACGTGATCAAAAAGTAATCAGCAGGAAAATAATAATTAAATAGAGAAAGCGAATAAGGAGTTAATCAAGGCTGATTAGAGTAAAGTAAGAATTAATAAGGGGTTAAAAAGTGGAACATTTCATATATAAAATATATATATATATATATATATATATATATATATATATATATATATATATATATATATATATATATATATATATATTTTTTTTTTTTTTTACTTGACGGGTTGCTTTAACCACTTACGGACCGTCCACCTTCATTATACTGCAGCAGGTCGGCACGATCCTGCAAATCGGGGGATCGTGCCGATTAGGTGTACGTCAGCACCTTTAAAGGGCGATAGGTGCGCGCCCCGCTGCAGGGCAGAGGACCCCATGCGCGTGGCTGGCGGCCGCAATGTCCGTCGGCCACCCGCGATTGCGGGCAAGAGAGCCAGAACGGGGATGTGTGCATGTAAACACAGAGATCCCCGTTCTGATAGGGGAGGAGAGTCAGATCTGCTGTTCCTACTGATTAGGAACAGCGATATGTCTCCTCCTCCTGTCAGTCCCATCCCCCTATATATTTATAAAAAAGCACCCCCCCCCCGTGCTCACGCGCAAAGGCAAATGTATATGTAGGTGTTCCCACCACACATGTGAGGTATCGTCGCGAACATTATAGCAAGAGTAATATTTCTAGCACTAGACCTCCTCTGTAACTCCAAGCTGGTAAGCTGTAACATTTTTTAAAGCGTCACCTGGGAGATTTTTAAGTATCGTAGTTACTGTAGTAGTGTCGTCATTCCACGAGTGTGCACAATTTGAACACGTGACATGTTGGGTATCTATTTACTCTTGGGTTATATATTGTGTTTTCTTGCATTAAAATTCTTTAAAATGTATTTTTTCTAAATAAAATTGCGTTTGAAAATCCGTTGAAAATAATTAATTGGATAGCTACAGTCATTGGATTGAGTTTTGTCACCCTAGGGCAGGAAGTGTGTTACTGGCATGATCATGAGGGCAAAATAAAAATAAAAAGCCTAAAAACAAAACAAAAAAAAAAAACAAATGCAGCCGCCACATCTACCTGCAATGTAAATCTTCAAACGCAGTTTATATGTTTTTAAATAGAACTACCGGTAACTATAATCCGTTGTATTTTCCCTGTAGTAATCTGACTTTCTCTTGCAGTGAATAATGTCGGGATAATGTTTACCCTCAAATCAACACCATTTCTCAACACCCCCGATTTAGGCAAGGTGAGTGACGACACAACAGTTCAATATGTCACTGAGCAAAGCCTGCACAACCTTGGTTGCACACAATCTCCAATAAAATACACACTCCACCTCTGCTTCCATTGCTTAGTCTTGTATTTAGTCGTTCTACAAGAGTGCTGACTGCTCTTTGTGCAATACAAACAGCCACTAGAGGACGCTCCTGCAAATCAAGATTTGGAGTTGTGACACAGCAAGCAGGAAAAATTAGAAAATCAAGGCAAAAAGGTATTTTAAAGTGGCTTTTTTTAAACAACCCCCTTCCTAGTACATAGCTCTTCTCCCCCTCACAAGTAAATAGCTCCTCTCCCCTCCTCCCTCCCTAGTACATACTAGCTTTTCTCCCCTCCCCCTAGTAAATAGCTCTTCTCCCCTCCCCCAGTACATAGCCCCCCCCCTCCCCCAGTACATAGCACTTCTCCCCCACCCCCCAGTACATAGCTCCTCTCCCCCCCCAGTACATAGCTTCCCCCCCCCCCCCCAGTAAACAGCTCTTCTCCCCTCCTCCCTCTCTAGTACATGCAGTAGCTCTTCTCCCCTCCTCCAGTACATAGCCCCCCCCCCCCAGTACATAGCCCTTCTCTCCCCCTACCCCCCAGTACATGGCTCTTCTACCCCCCCCCTCGTCCCCTCCCCAGTACATAGATCTTGTCCCCCCCACCCCCTCTTTAGTAAAGAGCTCTTCTACGTCCCCCCACCACCACCTCCCCAGTATATAGTTCTCTCCCCTCCCAGTACATAGGTCTCCTTCCCTCCTTTCCTCTGCTGTAAATAGCTCCCCCCCCACCAGTACATAGCCCTCCTCCCCCCCCCCAGTACATAGTCCTCTCCCCTCCCCCAGTACATAGCCCTCTCCCCTCCCCCAGTACATAGCCCCCCCCAGTACATAGTCTTTCTCCCCTCCCCCAGTACATAGCTCCCCCCCACCAGTAAATAGCCCTTCTCCCCCCCTCCCCCCAGTACATAGTCCTCTACCCTCCCCCAGTACATAGCCCCCCCGTACATTGTCCTTCTCCCCTCCCCCAGTACATAGCTCCCCCCCACCAGTACATAGCCCTTCTCCCCCCCCTCCCCCCAGTACATAGTCCTCTCCCCTCCCCCAGTACATAGCCCCCCCCCGTACATTGTCCTTCTCCCCTCCCCCAGTACATAGCCCCCCCCCACCAGTACAAAGCCCTTCTACCCCCCCCCCAGTACATAGTCCTTCTCCCCTCCCCCAGTACATAGCCCCCCCAGTACATAGTCTTTCTCCCCTCCCCCAGTACATAGCCCCCCCAGTACATAGTATTTCTCCCCTCCCCCAGTACCTAGCTGCCTTCCCACCAGCCTCAGTACATAGCTCCCCCCCCCTCAGTACATTGCTCTTCCCCCCCCCCCCCCTCACCAGTACATATCTCTCCCCACAAACCTCCCTCCCCAATGCAGAGCTCTCCTTCTACCCCACACTTTCCTCCTTTCCTGATGGCCAGTACTATACAGCTAATATTTACCTAAGAGTGGCAGGGAGAAGTCCTCGGTGCCAGCTGGGTGAGAGGTTTGCAGGGGGAGACACTGCCCCAAGACTGGTGGCCTCCTCCTCAGTATCATATGGGTAGGGAGGGTTCTGTGTGAGATGTTTTAAGAGGCACTGTCACTGGTGAACGCAGAAGCCGGCAGAGGAGGCAAGTAGTGCAAAACGTTCTCTGCCGGCTTATGTGCTTACCGGTGAGTGCTGAGCACAGGACCAGGGCTGAAGGTGGTGGTACAAAGTACTGTCATGTTCTGATCAAAAAATAAAAAGCAGTAGTGTTGGCATGCCTTTTATACAGACGTAGGTGTGACAACTGTTCCCATATGTTACACTTTGATTAGTGCTTTTTCCACTAGGTCGTGGAGGTGTGTTTGATGTATAATATATTGTTCTTCCTAGTGCAACTACATGGGTATCTATGATGTCATTTCCTGTCTCTGTGTTCTTATTTTACAATAAGGCCTGGTTCACACTGGTACGACATGCGCTCTGACTTTGAGAGCACATGTCGCATGACAAGTTGTGCCCCATTAAGTGCAATGGAACCATTCTAATAGGAGCGTCTTAAGTTGCTCCGGCTTATAAAAAGGTTCCTGCACTACTTTTGGTCTGACTTCAGCACAAAGTGCCAAAGTTACGCTGGGATGTCGGCTTTAACCATTTGCTTACTGGACACATATATCCCCTTCCTGCCCAGGCCAGCTTTCAGCTTTTAGCACTGTCACACTTGGAATGACAATTGTGCGGTCATGCTACACTGTACCCAAATTACATTTGTATCATTTTTTTCCCTACAAATAGAGCTTTCTTTTGTTGGTATTTAATCACCGCTGGGGTTTTTAATTTTTGTTAAACAAAAAAAGACAACGTTTTGGGCTGATGAGGCTGCACTGATGGGCACTGATAGGCTGCACTGATGGGCACTGATAGGCTGCACTGATGGGCACTGATAGGCTGCACTGATGGGCACTGATAGGCTGCACTGATGGGCACTGATGGGCACTGATAGGCTGCACTGATGGGCACTGATAGGCTGCACTGATGGGCACTGATAGGCTGCACTGATGGGCACTGATAGGAGACACTGATGGGCACTGATAGGAGACACTGATGGGCACTGATAGGCGGCACTGAAGGGCATTGAGAGATGGCACTGATAGACAGCACTGATAGGTGGCACTGTTGGGCACTGATAGGTGGCACTGTTGGGCACTGATAGGTGGCACTGTTGGGCACTGATAGGTGGCACTGTTGGGCACTGATAGGTGGCACTGTTGGGCACTGATAGGTGGCACTGTTGGGCACTGATAGGTGGCACTGTTGGGCACTGATTAGCAGTACTGATGGGCACTGATGGTAACTGGTTAGCAGTATGTGGGACCATTGTCCCTCTTACAGAAGCCGGCATTTGGCTTTATTCTTTTTCTCCTCACACTGTCAGCGTGAGGGGAAAAAAGAACAGATTACCGGCTTCTGTTTACATCATGTGATCAGCTGTCATTGGCTGACAGCTGATCACGTGGTAAAGGGCCGGCCCTTGGCTGATCACAGATAGGAGTAAAGTCCCAAGGACTCGGTGATCACAGAGCGTGCTACCCTCCACTGACCTGAAATAATCTTCACATCAACATTAATGTCTGCATCATGAAGCATCGCTCAATGCTACACAAGATCCAATGAAAAAGGGGGCTCTGCATGTCATGTGACCAGCCTGAAGACTTCTGAAAAGTATTGAAAAAGCAAAAGTTGCTGGTGGTGGGGGGGGGGTGACTCCAGGGGGTTGTCTTTAAAGAGCCTGCAACGGGGCTTTGATTAAAAAAAAGTGAAAAGACAAAACATCCTTTAAGCCCTTGTTCACACTGGTACGGCTTTGAAATCGTGCTACTTTAGCGCGATTTCAAAGCCATAGATCAGTGCAATTTGCCCCTTCCGATTTCAGTTCTTTCTTTAACAGAAGTCTATGCAGGTCGCAATGAAATCAGAAAAAAAGTAGTGCAGAAACCTTTTTCAACAATGGGGTAGGATTTGTCATGCGATTGGGGACTGTCAAATCGATGTAAATAAGGGCTTATCCAATAGAATGCAGTTGTATATTTCAAGTCATTTAATAGTCTCTTCTCTCTTTTTTTTTAGAAACTGAGTGACATCGTTAACTGCAACATGCTATCGGTACTCCAGGTGAGGGGTCTAAAGCCGCGTAGACACGAGCGGAATGTCCGACAGAAAAAGTCTGATGTAATCTTTTCATCGTCTATTCCGATCGTGTGTAGGCCTCATCGGACTTTTTTTTTCGAAAATTCTGACGCACCTAGAAATGGAACATGTTCTAAATATTTTCAACGGAACCAATTCCTATCGGGAAAACCGATCGTCTGTATGCTGTTCCGACGTACCAAACACGACGCATGCTCTAAAGCAAGTACGAGACGGAAGCTATTGGCTACTGGCTATTGAACTTCCTTTTTCTAGTCCCGTCGTACGTGTTGTACGTCACTGCGTTCTGGAGGGTCGGACTTTGGTTTGACCGTGTGTAGGCAAGACCGCTTGAACGGAATTTCGTCGGAGTTCCGTCGGAGAAACCTCCGGAGTTTATTCCGACGGCAAAACCGGTCGTGTGTACGTGGCATTAAAGGTCTTTTGCTAGGGAAGGATTTACTACGAGCCACAGTGGGCTTCTGTGCAAGGGCTTGTTCACACGTGTTGTCATTCTCAAAAGTCAGTCAAAAGTTTTGTTTCTTTTTTACATAAAATAGGCCGGGTGTGCTTTACACAGAAGGAAATATTGCATTTCTGTTTATCGTTCTTTCCAAAAAGAATTTACATATACAACTGGTAAAATTAAATGAAGTATTGAACACGTCACCATTTTTCTAGGTAAATATATTTCTATTGATATGAAATGTTCACCACATGCCGGTAACACCCCATGCAATCCATACATACAAACACACCAAAACAAGTAAGTTCAGAAATTAAGTTCTGTGTAATAAAATGGAATGACACCGGGAAAAAGTATTGAACCTGCTAACTGAAATGTATTTAATACTTGGTACAAAATCCTTTGTTTTGACAACTTCCAGACGCCCCCTGTATGGAGAAACTAGTCTCATGCATTGCTCAGATGTGATTTTGGCCCATTCTTCCACACAAACCTTCAAATCTTGAAGGTTCTGTGGGCCTTACCATAAACTCTGATCTTTAGTTCTTTCCATAGATCTTCTATTGGATACAAGTCAGGTGATTGGCTGGGCCATTCTAGCAGCTTTATTTACTTTCATTGAAACCAATTGAGAGTTTCCTCGGCTTTGTGTTTGGGATAATTGTCTTGCTGAAATGTCCACCCTCGTTTCATCTTCATCATCCTGGTAGATGGCATTAGATTTTCATCAAGAATGTCTTGGTGCATTTTTCCATTCATCCTTCTTTCAATGATATGAAGTTTACCAGTACCGTATACTGAAAAACAGCCCCACACCATGATGTTCCCACCTCCAAACTATGGGGGGTGTTTGTGGGGTGATGTGTCATGTGACCTCCAAACATGGTGTGTATTGTGGCATCCAAAGAGTTCAATTTTGGTCTCATCTGACCAGACTATATTCTCCCAGTATTTCACAGGTTTGTCTAAATGTTGGGCAGCAAACTTTAAACGAGCTTCAACATGCTTTTTCTTCAGCAATGGAGTCTTGCGTGGTGAGCGTGCATACAGGCCATGGTGGTTGAGTGCATTACTGCATTGTTTTCTTTGAAACAGTTGTACCCGCTAATTCCAGGTCTTTCTGAAGCTCTCCACAAGTGGTCCTTGGCTCTTGGACAACTCTTCTGATAATTCTTTTCACTCCTCTGTCAGAAATCTTGCGTGGAGCACCTGGTCGTGGCTGGTTTATGGTGAAATATTGTTATTTCCACTTCCAGATTATGGCACCAACAGTGCTCACTGGAACATTCAGAAGTCTAGAAATCCTTCTGCAACCAATGCCATCAGTATGTTTTGCAACAATAAGCTTGTAAAGGTCTTGAGAGAGCTCTTTGCATTTACTCATCATGGGATGTTTCTTGTGTGACACCTTGGTAATGAGACACCTTTTTATAGGCCACTGACAAGGGGCAGGATTGCTTTCTAATTATTGATAGATTTCAGCTGGTGTCTTGGCTTTCCGTGCCTTTTTGCACCTCCCTTTCTTCATGTGTTCGATACCTTTTCCCCGTGTCATTCCAGTTTATTACACATAACTTAATTTCTGAACTTATTTGTTTTGGTTTCTATGTATGTGTAGATTGCATGGGTTCTTACCGACACGTGGTGAACATTTCATGTCAATAGCACCTTTTTAGGCTGGGTTCACACCTATGCGAATTGGATGTGGATTTCCCCCGCATCCAATTTGCATAGCAGGAGAATGTGACCGGCTCTCTATGGAGCCGGTTTACGAATCTCCGTGGGCGGCTGCGGAGCGGCTTGCACAGAAACGCTGTGTATCTTTTGGCTCCATTTCAGGGCCGAATTCGGGCAAGGATTTGTCCCTGAAACAGAACAGGGATGCACAGCATTTCTTTGCGATCCACGGCTGTTTCCAGTGTAAGCTGAGCCTCAAATAGGTGATGTGTTCAATACTTATTTTACCCGCTGTTTTTCATGAATTTTGCAAAACTACTGAAATATTGGAAATGTGTTGTTTATTATACAGGATTTACTGTATATAACGGCAACAGTTTGCACAGCACTTTACAATGTAAAAAAAATAGGACAGTTACAATACAAACCAAGACAAGAGGGATAGGAGGACCCTGCTCATAGGAGCTTACAATCTAAACAGGAGGATTAAATGATACAAAAGGTAATAACTGTGGGGGTAACCTGGCAGAGAAAGTTAAAAAATAGTTTTTTAGGTGGAGGTGGGATGGGGTTCTCTGAAGGGATGAGATTTCAGCAAATGCCTAAAGGCGCACAGAGTACGAGATAGCTAGAGAGATTGGAATAGGGAGTTCCAGAGGATGGGAGAGACTCTAGAGAAGCCCTGGAGGTGAGCATGGGAGGAGGCAATGAGGAGGCTAGACAGCAAGAGGTCCTGGGAGGAGTGAAGAGTATGGATTTGGTGATTAGGATTAGGTTGGTGATGTTAGGGGCCAAGGTATGGGTGGCTTTGTATGCAGTCATTGGTATTTAGAATTTTTTTTTCCATTGGAGTGATTGGAAGCCAGTGGAAGGATTGGCATAGAGGGGTAGCAGACCATGAGCAGTTGGTAAGATGGATGGGTCTGGCAGCAGTATTCTTGATGGACCGAAGGGGGAATATCCTGTGTCACGTTAGGCCAACAAGGAGGGAGAGTTGCAAGAGTTGAGATATTACCAGGGAGTAATTATCTAGTAGCTTGGTGGTATCATTGGATAAGAAGCTGCAAATTTTGTGTTATATGGAGGTCAAGGCGAAAAGAGTTGGGCAGTGTCAGGTCTTGGGAGGACAATGTCAGGTCTTGGGAGGACAGTGTCAGGTCTTGGGAGGACAGGGTCAGGTCTTGGGAGGACAGGGTCAGGTCTTGGGAGGACAGGGTCAGGTCTTGGGAGGACAGGGTCAGGTCTTGGGAGGACAGGGTCAGGTCTTGGGAGGACAGGGTCAGGTCTTGGGAGGACAGGGTCAGGTCTTGGGAGGACAGGGTCAGGTCTTGGGAGGACAGGGTCAGGTCTTGGGAGGACAGGGTCAGGTCTTGGGAGGACAGGGTCAGGTCTTGGGAGGACAGGGTCAGGTCTTGGGAGGACAGGGTCAGGCCTTGGGAGGACAGGGTCAGGCCTTGGGAGGACAGGGTCAGGCCTTGGGAGGACAGGGTCAGGCCTTGGGAGGACAGGGTCAGGCCTTGGGAGGACAGGGTCAGGCCTTGGGAGGACAGGGTCAGGTCTTGGCAGGATGGTTTAGGTGATATTTTGGTGCAAGTCTTGTGATGTAGATCAAGGCAGTTGTGGTTGGCTTTAATGTTATTTTATCTGTTGAGTGAACAGAAGCCAGAGGATTGGCAGTGAGGGATGGCAGACACTGAGCGGTAGGTAAGGTGGATGAGTCTGGCAGGAGCACTCATTGCAGACCGAAAGTGTAATAACCTAAGCAAAGGTAGGCCAAGGAGGAGGGAGTAGTAAGAATTGAGGAGAGAGTGGATTAGTAACGTGGTGGTGTAATTGGTTAAAAAAGCTGCAGCTGTGTTATGGAGGCGACGAAAACAAGCTTTGGACGGTGGTATCCATCTAAGCAGATAACTGACAACTAAGTAACTGGGGTGCTAATCACATTGCTAAATATGCTTTCTTCCGTAAGGCCATACCACTGCTTTATAAAGGGGCTCCTAAGATACAGTTTGCACTATTTGAGTTGTTCTCATTTTCCCTTTCAGATGACCAGAATTGTGCTTCCAGGAATGTTCCTAAGGTACGTCCAACCGTGAAACAATTTAACCAGTAAAGCTATCACCCCTGTACACTCCTACGGACCAGAACTTTTTACATTTCTGCTTAGGGCCTGTTTATTTTTGTCATCATCATGTCTTTTGCCACTCGTGTAACGCATGTGTGTGGTGGTAAGAAAAGTGGACTTTAACCACTTCAATACAGGACACTTTCACCCCCTTCCTGCCCAGGTAAATTTTTAGCTTTCAGTGCTGTTGCACTTTGAATGACAATTGCGCGGTCATGCAACGCTGTATCCAAACAAAATTTTCAAAATTATTTTGAGACAGATAGAGCTTTTTTTTGGTATTTAATCACCACTGTTTTTTTTCTAAACAAACGAAAAAAGACAAAAAAAGACATTTATCTTAGTTTCTGTTATAAAATCTAGTAAATAAGTAATTTTTTTTCCTTCACTGATGTGCGCTGATGAGGTGGCGCTGATGAGGTGGCGCTGATGAGGTGGCGCTGATGAGGTGGCGCTGATGAGGTGGCACTGATGAGGTGGCACTGATGAGGTGGCACTGATGAGGTGGCACTGATGAGGTGGCACTGATGAGGTGGCACTGATGAGGTGGCACTAATATGCAGCACTGATGGACACTGATAGGCGGCATTGATATGCAGTACTAATGGCACTGATAGGCAGCAGTAATGGACACTGATAGGTGGCACTTATGGGCACTGATGGGTGGCACTTATGGGCACTGATGGGTGGCACTAAAGGAAACTGATAGAGGGCACTGATGAGGAGGCAGTAATGGGTACTGAAAGGCAGCACTGATGGGCACTGTTTGGCATCACTGGTGAGCACTGGCAGGCTTCACTGATGGAGATACAGCTGAACACATGGTAAAGAGCCTACATCATAGACTCTTTACCATGATCAGTGATGCAGTGTTTCCAAGGGAAACACCGCACCACGGATCACGGTGCTGCATGCCCCAGGGGGAGTGCACGAGTAGCCCTTTTTGAAGGATGACATATGACGTCCACTCAGAACGGTAAAACCTAAAGCAGATTGACGGCTGGGTGGGAAATGGTTAACGACTAACCACTGCACATGTGTGCATAGTGGCCTGAGGTTGTGTGCTGAGGACACGCTTGCTGCACTCTCCCAGTACACTAACTGAGCTGCCTCCAACAGCTCTTGGCTGTGGCTTTTGATCGGGAGCCAGTGTGATGGGCTCCCAAGCATGTGACTGCTATTGAAGACACAACTAAAATGACAGGTACCACTCAAGGCTCCAGTAGGTCTTCTAGCATGACAAACCGCTAGGGGTGCCGACCAGGACAGAGCTTGTCCCAGCTCAAAACATCTGGTAGGGAAAGGAAGTCCTAAAAGTCACACATCACAGCAAAACCCTGTAAGGAATGTGTATGACAGCCCCAGCCTGGGCTCCAAACAAACCACGCCCCAAGGTGTCCCCATGATTAAGCTCCAGTGGGGGAGTGAAACACGTTGGTAGGGTGTGACCTGGTTGGAGCCCGGGCTGATGCTGTCATACACCTCCTTACAGGGATTTGCGGTTATGTGTGACTTTTAGGACTTCCTTTCCCTACTTGCTGTGGAAGCCAATCGCAGCAGTCTCATGATACAGAAGCCGTACTATCTCTCAGGCACTTAAAGCCCACTTATAGAAAAACTGAAGTTCTGCTGTAACAAACAGTGAGCAGGCAGACTTTTATTGCAGAAGAGGTATGCAGTGTCTCTTCTACAATAAAATGCCCCTACCTACCTACTGTCTTCTCCAGCGCTATAAATTGAGCTGCGCAGCTCAGCTTAGAGCTCCGGGACGGTCCCTGTGTTCCGGGACAACTGGATCCGAGTGACGTCATCCCACGCCAGCCAATAAAGATGGCTGAAAACCAGCACACAGAAGAAGATGCTGGCAAGGGAGCGTTGGAAAGGTGAGTTTAACCCGTTGAGTTCCACTTTAACCGTTTCCCGACTGGCTCACACAGATACAGTATCTCACAAAAGTGAGTACACCCCTCACATTTTTGTAAATATTTTTATGTGACTACACTGAAGAAATGACACTTTGCTACAATGTAAAGTAGTGAGTGTCCAGCCGGAGGCGCCCGCTGCACGGCGGGGGTATCAATGCGCGTGGCTGGCGGGCACGGCCACCGCCAGCCACGCGCGATTGCGCGCACGAGCGCCAGCACGGGGATTGGTGTGTGTAAACACACAAATTCCTGTGCTGTCAGGGAAGAGAGAATATATAGTTTGTTCCTACTAAGTAGGAAAAACTATATGTCTCCTCACCTAGTCACTCCTATCCCCACACAGTTAGAACACACTGAGGGAACACACAGTTAACCCCTTGATCGCCCCCTAGTGTTAACTCCTTCCCTACAAGTGACATTTACACAGTAATCACTGGTACAGCATTGCATGAGCACGCAATTGTCAGTTAAAGCGACGCAGTGCCAAATTATAAAAAGTGCTCTGGTCAGGAAGGGGGGTAAAATCTTCCGGGGCTGAAGTAGTTAAAGGGCCATTGGAAGGTGCCATTAAGGGGTTAAGATCAAATAAGTTGTACAAATACCTTTTTTTTTCATTTGGTGATATTTTCATTCAACAATTCTTTTGTTTTGTATGCAATCCATTGAAAAAAAAAAAGTAGCAAAACTAAAGAAACGCACTTAGTGTTAGTTTTAAAAATGTTTTTTCTTACTTTTCTTACTTAGGCAATAATTGTGAGTGCGATAAGCTGATTGGAGAACGTAAGAGGGCAGTTTTTAGGTGCAGACACGATAGGCTTCCCAGAGGAGATGAGCTTTCCGGGATCACCAAAAAGTGGACAAAGTAGGAGATAGCTGGACAGATTGGGGTAGGGAGATCCAGAGGATGGGAGAGGCTCTGGAGAAGTCCTGGAGATGGGCATGGAAGAAGGAAACAAGAAAGGCAGCAGTAAGTCTTAGGAGGAGCAGAGAGGTTGATTTAGCTGATATTTTGAGGCAAAACTGGTATTGTTGCTCAGGGCAGAAGAATGGACGGCTTTATATGTTAGTGTTTTGAATTTTTTTGTTGGGCAATTGTAAGCCAGTGGAGGGATTGGTGGAGAGGGATGGTGGACGCTAAGTGGTTGGTACGGTGGGTGAGTCTGGCAGTAGCATTCATGATAGACTGAAGGGGCCATAGCCTGTGTAGAGGTATTCCTATGAGAAGGGAGTTGCAATAGTCAAGGCGTGAGATAACAAGGTAGTGAATTAGTAACTTGGTATCATTGGTTAAACATTTCCAAAGCCTAATCATAGTACTGACCCCTAGGTGTATAACTTCTTTTGTCTGATCAACAATTTATTTTTTATTGGTCAAGTCATCACCATTTGTTTACCATGACTTCTATGTCTATTTACTAGCAGCAATTTTGCTTCATTGTCACATTTCTAACCTTCTTTAGTCCTGATGAAGTGGGATTTTGTGCTCCCTGAAACGCGTTGACTGTCCTTTTTGTTTTTCTCGTTGTTCCGAATTAGAACAGTTAAAGGGTTACTAAACCCACAACAGTGAAATCATTCTTTATATGCAGTAAAGCATGCTTGTTATACTCAATGTTGAACCCTAAAGGGTCAATCCTCAGCATTGTGTAAAAAGGCTGTTTGATCCTGTCTTCTCTGATCCTTCCCTTCTTCCACAGTCCCCAGTCCATCTCCTGATAGAATAGAGACCTAGGAGACGCTCTGCACATGCTCAGTTTGGTGTGTATTGCTAGATAGTTATTTTTTTTTCTTGTGAGGGTGCATAGCACAGGGCCAATCAGCACTGTCCAGGCAGAGGGTCAGGGGTCCTGCAGACTCATAGAACAATCAGTGGAGAATGAAAACTCCTCCTACAAGCTTTAACCACTTCAATACTGGGCACTTTCACCCCCTTCCTGCCCAGGCCAATTTTCAGCTTTCAGCGCTGTCACACTTTGAATGACAATTGCGCGGTCATACAACATTGTACCCAAATTAAATTTTTATCATTTTTTTGAAACAGATAGCGCTTTATTTTGGTGGTATTTAATCACTACTGGGGGTTTTTATTTTTTGCTAAACAGACCGAAAATTTTGAAAAATAATTTTTTTCTTAGTTTCTGTTACAACATTTTGTAAATAAGTAATTTAACTTCACTAATGTGTGCTGATGAGGCTGAACTGACGGGCACTGATAGGCTGCACTTATGGGCACTGATGAGTAGGCACTAATATACAGCACTGATAGGTGGCACTTATATGCAACACTGATGAACACTGATTGGCAGCACTGATGGGCAACCTTTATGGGCACAGATAGGCAGCACTGATGGGCACTCATAAGCGGCACTAATGGGTGGCACTGATGGGCACTGACAGGCATCACTGATGGGCACTGAAAGGCAGCACTGATTGGTACTATTGGCATCACTGATGAGCGCTGACTGGCACCACTGGGGGTCACTAATTGGCATCACTGGTGGGCACAGGCCGGCTTCGCTAATGGGACTGCACTGATAATCAATGCACTAATTATCAGCGCAAACCCCTTTTGTCAGGGGAGCCACTTATCGTCTGTCAGTGCGAATAGAGGCATGCTGATAAGTGGCTCTCCTGACGGGGGGGGGGTTTACGCTGATAATTAGTGCATTATCAGTACAGTCCCATCAGCGATGCCCACCAGTGATGCCAATTAGTGCCCATTAGTGATGCCAGTCAGCGCCCATCAGTGATGCCAATAGTATGCCATGTGATTGGACACAGCTGATCACATGGTAAAGAGCCTAAGTCATAGGTTTTTTATCGTGATCAGAGATGCAGTGTGTCGGAGCAACACACCGCACCACTGATTCCTCTGCTGCATGCCTCTGAGGGCGTTCGCGAGCGACTTCAGAACAATGAAAACCCAGCCCAGCCATCATTTTGCTATAGGCTGGGTGGGAACCAGTAGACTGCTCTAACTACTGATGAGAAAAGGATTGCATTTCCATGTTCTGTGTGTAGCACCCTCTAGGTAGGTAGGTGCTAGAGATTTTTGTAGGATAGGTACATTTAGGCAGGCCAGGCTGGCAGCCAGGCCTGTTTCTTTTGATCTGATCTGGGCTGGGAGTGGCTCAGGGTAGCAGCTGATGACTCACAGGTAGCATCACTGAGACCTCCCTCTTCTTTCTAGACAATTCTGGAAAGAGAGGAGAAGAGGAGAGGTGGAGCTACCTGGGGTATTCTAAGGAGCCCTGACCAATCCCCAACCTGGATTGGCAGGGGCCAGGCTTCCTTAAATACCCAGGGTCAGCCCAGCTGGGGAGGAGTTGTTCAGCTGGAAGAGCTGGAGATGGGAGTGCTAGGCTGTCGAGGCCTTTGAGGGAGCTCCCCAGTCTGGGGGGTGTGACCTTAGGTCTGGGCTCAGGTGCGGACAGGATCCTCGTACAAACCACAGAGGTGTCCTGGACAGGAGGAGCAAGAGAGAACAGCAGGAGAGAGCACTGCCTGGCCAGTCTCCAGGGAGAGGAAAACCGGTCGCAGCCAGGAGGGCTGGTGAGTGACAAACACAGGCCTGAGAGGACTGGGGAGGGACGCCTGGGAAGACTGGGAGGATGCAGTCTAAGATGGGTGCAGGACCAGCAGTAGACTGTGTTGTCATGGCCAGTGGAGATGGGCAGCTGCAGCCAGAAAGGCTGGCAGGGCCTGAAGATGGGTTACTGGGCTCAGCAGCCGCATGTAGGACAGCTAGCACCAGGAATATGACAGATATGCCTTTGATGTCTTCTCTTGTGTAAGTGCATTACTTTTGCGCTAATGAATAACCCTGTAATACTACACTTGGGTGCACTTCCCTCCCTTCCTCTTCAGCTAGAACCAGGAACCTACTATTTATTGCTACACTATAGGGGCCCGTGGTCCCTGCCTGCACAGGGCAATTGCTAAGGCCTGGCTGAGCCAGTGTCAGGCTTAACCACTTTGTGATAGCTGTGCCTGGAAGTTAGAGAGGAAGCGATGTGCAGGAGGAGAAAGGAGTGTAGATTAAAGAGGAAGCGATGTGCACGAGGAGAAATGGTGTGTGTGTATATATATATATATATATATATATATATATGTATATATATTCTTCCCTTACCTCATCCAAGTTCAATCCGCATGGACTGTTTTATGTCTTGGAGCGTCTCATGCCCTGTACACACGACCGGTTTTGCCATCGGAAAAAACTCTGAAGGTTTTTCCGAAGGAGATCCAACGGAATTCCGCTCAAGCTGTCTTGTATACACAGTCACACCAAATTACGACCGTCCAGAACGCGGTGACATACAACACAAACGACAGGACCAGAAAACGGAAGTTCAATAGCCAGTAGCCAATAGCTTCCGTCTCGTACTTGCTTCAGAGCATGGGTTGTTTTTGGTGTGTTGGAACAGCATACAGACGAGCGGTTTTTCCGATAGTAATTTGTTCCTTTGGAAAAATATAGAACATGTTCTCTATCTAAGTCTGTCTGAATTTTCGACGGAAAAAGTCTGATGGGGCATACACATGGTCGGAATATACAATGAAAAGCTCCCATCGGACTCTTTCTGTCGGAAATTTTGCTCGTGTGTACGCGGCATCAGAGGTCTATTAAAGTATGGACTTGTATGGATGTTTGTAGGGTTAGTTAACCCAGTTCTGTGTTTTGGGTTCTCTAGGAAGAAAGGTCTGATAATAAACATGTCTTCTGAGGCTGGAACTCGTCCATATCCATACAAGACTGTGTACAGCAGCACTAAGGTAATCCAATACTGCTTTCCTTTCTCCATAACAGCTTACTGACCCTGATGTAGGGTCGTTTAGTTTAACTAAAGCAGGCCATACATGGGTCGAATTCCAAGCAAATTTTCTTTGGAAAATCCGAAATTTTGTGTTTCATAATCAGATGATGCCACCATTGATTTCGACCAACCAAGCCTTCCATGTTGTTACAGAAAAGAAATTTCATGGCCGAGAATTTTCTTCTGTTTCCAGGTCACAGCCCATGTGCATTTCTTTTTCGATTATGTTTCTCGTAGATTCTCCCATCATTGAATAGAAATTCATTTGTTCTTCAAAAAATTTCAACCATGCCCGATCATAAGTCATAATTACGATATTTGACCCATGTGTGGCCGGCTTAATTGTGGACTTTAACCACTTCAGCCCCGGAAGAAGAATTTGTGTTACTAAACCCAGGAGCCTGCATTCCCTATATCTGGTCTCCCACAGTACGCAGAACATGGAAATGCAAATATTTTAGCAAATATAAACTGGTAAATACCTTTCCTCATATAGCAGTCTTGTGACTTCTATCAGTGTCTGGTTAAGGCTATGTTTCCACTAGTGCGACTTTTCATGCGACTTGGGACTGAAAAGTCGCATGACAAATAGTACCCCATGATTTCCAATAGTACCGTTCAATCTGTGCGACTTCAAATCGCAGCAACTTCAAAGTAGTCCCTGCACTACTTTGGTCCCACTTTGATGCGACTTGAGGTCCATAGACACAGGCATTGCTTCAAATCGCGGTAAAATTGCGGTAAAAAAAACGCGGCAAAATCGCGCGACTTTGGGGACGCAATAGTGGAAACATAGCCTTAAGCTTGTAGGAGAAGTTTTCATTCACCTCTGACTGTCCTATGAGGCTGCATGACCCCTGACCCTCTGTCTGGACAGTGCTGATTGGCTCTGTGCTGATCACATGCATCCTCCCAATAATAAAAAAAACACTTTCTAGCAATACCCACCAAACTGAGCATGTGCAGAGTGCTCCCAAGGCTCTGTACTATCAGATCGATTGGGGACAGTGGAAGAAGGGGAGGATCAGAGAAGGCAGGATCGAACCACCTTTTTACACAATGCAGAAGATTAACCCCTTAGGTTCCACAGTGAGTATAACCAGCATGCTTTACTGCATATATAGACTGATTATACTGTTTAACCACTTGCTGACCGGCTCACACCGAAATACGTCGCCAAAGTGGCACGGGTGCGCAAAACAACGTACCCGTACGTCGCTGCATCATCCACGGCTAGCGGGGGTGCGCCTGCAGGTCCCGCGGACTTGATGTCTGCCGACGGCCAGCGATCGTGTCACGGAGCGGCAGAACGGGGAGATGCCTACGTAAACAAGGCATTTCCCTGTTCTGCCTAGCAACATGACAGGGATCTACTGCTCCCAGTGATCGGGAGCAGTGATCTCTGCCATGTTCTAGTGAGCCCATCCCCCCCACAGTTAGAACACGCTGAGGGAACACAGTTAACCCCTTGATCGCCCCCTAGTGTTTAACCCCTTCCCTGCCAGTGACATTTACACAGTAATTAGTGCATTTTTATAGCTCTGATCGCTGTATAAATCCCAAATGGTCCCAAAATAGTGTCAAAAGTGTCCGATCTGTCCGCCGCAATGTCGCAGATCACCGCCATTACTAATAAAAAAAATTAACAAAAATCCCATAAATCTATCCCCTATCTTGTAGACGCAATAACTTTTGCGCAAACCAATCAATATACACTTATTTCTATTTTTTTTAACCAAAAATATGTAGAAGAATACATATGGACTTAAACTGTGGAAGAAATTAGATTTTTTTTATATACTCGAGTATAAACCGACCCGAATATAAGCTGAGGCACCTAATTTTACCACAAAAAACTGGGAAAAATTGACTCGAGTATAAGCCTAGGGTGAGAATGCAGCAGCTACTGTAAATGGAAGAGAGGGTAAACAATGCCCATCTGCAGCCTCACTGTGCCCATCTGCAGCCTCACTGTGCCCATCTGCAGCCTCACTGTGCCCATCTGCAGCCTCACTGTGCCCATCTGCAGCCTCACTGTGCCCATTTTCAGCCTCGCTGTGCCCATTTTCAGCCTCGCTGTGCCCATTTTCAGCCTCGCTGTGCCCATTTTCAGCCTCGCTGTGCCCATTTTTCAGCCTCGCTGTGCCCATTTACAGCCTCGCTGTGCCCATTTTCAGCCTCACTGTGCCCATTTTCAGCCTCACTGTGCCCATTTTCATCCTCAGTGTGCCCATTGCATGCCTCACGGTGCCCATTGCATGCCTCACGGTGCCCATTGCATGCCTCACGGTGCCCATTGCAAGCCTCACGGTGCCCATTGCAAGCCTCAGTGTGCCCATGTACCTTATCCACCATGTCAGTATTGATGCGGAGGTAAGGAAAGACTTCCTAAACACACAGCCCTGCTGTGAATCGGAGGGGACAATATACGGCGTAATATGGCTTTCCTTCCCTCCTCCTCATTACTGACACGGCGGCAGACAACCTGACTCGAGTATAAGCCGAGGGGGGCATTTTCAGCAGAAAAAAAATGTGCTAAAAAGCTTGACTTATACTAGAGTATATACGGTATTTTTTGAGGACATTTATTATAGGAAAAAGTAAAAAATATTGCTTTTTTTTTTTTTTCAAAATTGTCGCTCTTTTTTTGTTTATAGCGCAAAAAATAAAAACCGCAGAGGTGATCAAATACCACCAAAAGAAAGCTCTATTTGTAGGAAAAAAAGGACGTCAATTTTGTTTGGGTGCAACGTCGCACGACCGCGCAATTGTCAGTTAAAGCGACGCAGTGCTGTAACGCAAAAAAGGGCCTGGTCAGAAAGGGGGTAAATCCTTTCGGGGCTGAAGTGGTTAAAGAGGAACTTCAGTCCCCTCTCTTTTGGCTTCGCTTTCCCCCCAGCATTGGCATGTTCATTATTATTGCCTTCGGGCCTGGCAGAGCCCTTCGGGACGTCTGCGCAGGAGACGTTTTGGAGCTTCCATAGCAGCCGACCTGTGCTAGACATGTGCGCCGTCAATAAATTTGTTTAGTTTTGTTCCGTTTCGTATTAAAATTAATTCGTATTTCCTAATTCGTGTCCGAAATTCAATTTGGATTCGTACGAAATACGAATTTTCGTTAGGTTCGTTAACTTTTCGTAACAAATTACGAACATTCGTTATGATGAATTTATCATTATGAGGGGCTCCCACCATCCCTGTGCTGTGCTGACTTCCTGGGGTTTTTAACTTCATCATAACGGATAATTAACGAACATTCTTATTTTGTCCGATTCTGTTTTAACAGAATTTGGATCCGAAGTTCGTAAACGAAATTTCGTACAAAATTCGCAGGCATAACAATTCGCATTTCGGATCCTCACTAATGTACGAATTTCCGGAAATGCGTCCGAATTTCCGATTCGTACAAAACGAATCGCACATGTCTAACCTGTGCACGTGTCGGGTAAATCTGCGTGCACATGTGTGAGAAAGCTGCGCATGCGTAGACGTGCCTCAGGATGACGGAAACCATAGGCCAGTGATGGCAAACCTCGGCAACCCAGATGTTTTGGAACTACATTTCCCATGATGCTCCACTACACTGCAGAGTGCCAGAGCACCATGGGAAATGTAGTTCCAAAACATCTGGGGTGCCAGGGTTCACCATCACTGCCCTAGGCCTTGCCCCACACAGAACCTGGGGGGGTTGAAGGGACGCAAAAGTCATTCTTGTCTGGGTGAAAAATGCAGAGGTGCTGAAAAAAAAAAGAAGGGGGAGGGGGGGTACGGGAATGATTAAAGTTAGTTTAGGAGGAAGGTTCGCTTTAAATGGAATATATTGTGAGAAAGTGAAACCTTTTTTTCATGTCTTGAGTTCAGCTTCAAATCTTTATTTATTCAATAACCCATCGGGCTCTACCCGAATTGAGATGTAAGGACTGATCACTAACATTACCAGCTTTTGAGCAAGTACAAAAGGCATGTAGCTCAATGACCTTATAGAACTTGATGTCACTGGATGTCATTGCCTTCCATAACCCTGGAGCCCTGACTATACACAGGGCTGTCTTTGACGCGGGGCAAAAAGGGGCAGCTGCTCTGGGCCTAGTCATTGTTGTGGGGCCCAAAGCAGCTGAGCTGCCCCTTGAGCCCACGCTGCCCGCAATAATTTTCCTTGAAGGGGGCGTGGCAGCGGGCGTGTCCTATGCCTACATATCTTTTGCTAGTAGGTGTCCCTCATTCCCATTTCAAAATGTTGGGAGGTATATATAATATCGGTCTGATTCTCCTCTCTTGTAGGGTTTTGTGGATTACTTCTCCCGCGCTCTGAATGCAGAATGTCAGCGTAAAGGAGTGACAGTACAGGTAGGTGGCGCTATACCTATATCTCTGCCCTTAATATATATATTTTTTTTTCAGGTACTTATATAGCGCTGTCAATTTACGCAGCGCTTTACATATACATTGTACATTCACATCAGTCCCTACCCTCAAGGAGCTTACACTCTAAGGTCCCTAACTCACATTCATAAATACTAGGGACAATTTAGACAGGAGCCAATTAACCTACCAGCATGTCTTTGGAGTGTGGGAGGAAACCGGAGTATCCGGAGGAAACCCACGCAGACACAGGCAGAACATGCAAACTCCAGGCAGATGGTGTCGTGATCAGGATTTGAACCAGCGACCCTTTTTTGCTGCTAGGTGAACGTGCTATCTATAAAGCAAAAGATATAAAATAAAATATGTTTGCGCTCTCCATCCCCTGCAACAACCGTAACATTTAAAGGGTGTGTAGACCGTAACAGTGGACGTCTATTTGCTCCCTTTTTTTGTCTGATAAATATACCATTGATTGTGTTTTGTTATACACTCACCGGCCACTTTATTAGGTACACCTTGCTAGTACCGGGTTGGACCCCCTTTTGCCTACCTTCTTCGTGGCATAGATACAACAAGGTGTTGGAAACATTCCTCAGAGATTTTGCTCCATAGTGACATGAAAGCATCAAGCAGTTGCTGCAGATTTGTCAGCTACAAATCCTTAATGCGAATCCCCCGTGTCACCACATCCCAAAGATGCTCTATTGGATTGAGATGTGGTGAGTGTGGAGGCCATTGGAGTACAGGGACCTCATTGTCCAGCGGTGAGCTGATTGGAGCTTTGTGACATGGTGCATTATCCTGCTGGAAGGAGCCATCAGAAGATGGGGACACTGTGGTCATAAAGGGATGGACATGGTCAGCAACAATACTCAGGTTGGCCGTGGCGTTTAAACGATGCTGAATTGGTACTAAGAGGGCCCAAAGTGTGCCAAGAAAATATCCCCCCCCCACCCACACCATTACACCACCAGCCTGAACCATTGATACAAGACAGGATGGATCCATACTTTCAAGTTTACGCCAAATTCTGACCCGACCATCTGAATGTCGCAGCTGAAATCGAGACTCATCAGACCAGGCAACGTTTTTCTAATCTTCTATTGTCCAATTTTGGTGAGCCTGTGTGAATTGTAGCCTCAGTTTCCTGTTCTTAACTGACAGGAGTGGCACCCGGTGTGGTCTTCTGCTGCTGTAGCCTATCTGCTTCAAAGTTCGATGTGTTGTGAGTTCAGAGATGGTATTCTGCATACCTTGGTTGTACCGATTGGTTATTTGAGTTCCTGTTGCCTTTCTATCATCTCAAACCAGTCTGCCCATTCTCCTCTGACATCAACAAGGCATTTTCCTCCACACAACTGCCGCTCACCGGATATTTTCTCTTTTTCGGACTATTCTCTGTAAACCCAAGAGATGTTTGTGTGTGAAAATCCCAGTAGATCAGCAGTTTTTGAAATACTCAGACCAGCTGTCCGGCACCAACAACCATGCCACATTCAAAGTCACTTAAATTCCCCTTTCTTCCCCATTCTGATGCTCGGTTTGAACTTCAGAAAATTGTCTTCACCACATCTAGATGCCTAAATGCATTGAGTTGCTGCCATGGGATTGGCTGATTAGCAATTTGTGTTACCAAGCAATTGAACAGGTGTACCTATTAAAGTGGCCGGTGAGTATATATGTTCACTAAGGCTCAATTCACACTAATGCGTTTTTTGATGCATTTTGTAGAAATGCAGGGACATTTTTTAACATGGGTTCCTATGGAACATGTTCACATCAATGTATTTTTGTGCCCCTGCATTTTTGGAAAGGGTCGGGGACTTTTTTCATGCAAAATGCAGCGTTTTGCATGTAATAGAATTCAATGGACCCGTATCCAAAATGCAAGTACCGCGTTTCTAGTGCGTTTTTGCCGCGATTTGCATTTTGCGTTTTTTTTTTTTTATTTATTTTTTTTTAACACTATACAGGTGGTTGCTAATCAGCCACAGTGTAAAAAAAAACAAAACACTGTAAACAAAAAAAAAAAAACGCAAAACGCGCCAAAAAATGTTCAAAAACATGGCAAGCACCGCAAAAAGCAGTGCATAAACGCTCAAAAGCAACATGCATAGATTTGAATCGAGCCTGAGTACCAAAAAACCTGTTGATTATGCAAGAAATCTTGTGAACTGAGAAGTCCTGTGCTGCATTCTTTGAAAGGTCAGCAGGCGTTATGTCGCATCCTCATTGCCTGATTTAACCCCTAAAAACCATACCTAGATGTGCAAAGCTGGTAGAGAAATCCCCAAAAAGACTTGCAGCTGTAATTGCAGTGAAAGGAGGTTCTACAAAGTATTGACTCAGGGGGGCTGAATACAAATGTACACCACACTTTTCATATATTTATTTGTAAAAAAATAAATAAATTAAAAACATTTATAATTTTCCTTCCACTTCACAATTATGTGCCACTTTGTGTTGGTCTATCACATAAATCCCAATAAAATACATTTTTTTACGTTTTTGGTTGTAACATGACAAAATGTGGAAAATTTCAAGGGGGTATGAATACTTTTTTAAGGCACTGTATATGCTATAAGGGTCAACACTCCTATTGCCACATCCGAAAAATAAGATAATCAAAAGAAAAAAGGGGGGAGGGGTTCAAAAGGAGAAGAACCCCTGGTCGGACTTTAAGGCACAGTAAACCAAAGGGATCGTATTCAAAGTAATAATACAATGAACTTTATTAAATATATATATATACAAAAAATGACAAGGACATTGACAATGAATAAAAATCATCTATATAGAAATATACACGATGTGAGCCATGATGCGACATTATGTATATTTCTATATAGATGTTTTTAAATCATTGTCAATGTCCTTGTAAATTTTTGTATAAATATATTTAATAAAGTTCATTGTATTACTTTGAATACGATCCCTTTGGTTTGCTGTGCCTTAAAGTCCGACCAGGGGTTCTTCTCCTTTTGAACCCCTCCCCCCCTTTTTTTCTTTTGATTAAGGCACTGTATATGTTTTGCGCTCGGATTGCGTTCAGTCGCGCACCCCCCAGCACTGTGACCAACGCTGTCACTGCCAGCTCCCCGTCACACATTGCAAATCAGGTGCTAAGACGGGCTCCTAATCACATGATCACCGTGACAGCCAATTACCATGATCACATGTTCAGAAAGCCCAAGAATTGCCTTCTGCGCTATGAGCCTATTAAAGGACAAGAGGGAGCAGGCAGTAAGGGGTTACCCCCAGCATGTTTGCTGTAATTATTTACATGTACTGGATCATATAGCTGCAAAATCTTTAACTGTGTGCAATTGTACATGGGAGATATGATGCTGTTTTAAACGCAAATGGTGGACACACCAAAAATTGATTTGATTTACTATTTTTTTATGCACTTTGTAGGTTATAATTAAATAAAAACTATTCACTTTATTATTTTTTAAAGCATCTTCGACATTAGTACTGTTAATTTGCAGTCATATTATATATATATATAGCTGAGTGCAGCGCCTGTGCTTTATTGTTCCTCTCTTTCAGTGGAAGTCTCAGTTTGCTCAAATCAAATAAAAGTAACAAGCCCTCACTCTGAGTGTCGGATTGTGCTTAGCTCAAGAGCCATGTTACAGGTTTCTGATCCTGTACTATCCTATCCTGCCTGATACACATATAGCCACTAGAGGGAGTATACATAAATCTCTATATAAATTAGAAAATGTAAAATATGGAACAGCAAGCATGCAAACATGGGAAAGTTGGGTAAATGTAACAAGGATACTGTACTTAAAGCGGTTGTAAACCGCTGCAGTATAAAAAAAAAAAAAAACTTCTCCCTGTAAAGCAATGGCATAATGTGCTAGTAAGCATCGCATAGTAGCATTTTATGAAATACTTACATTAGAACAAAGCCCTCCAGCGGCACGCTGTCCTCGCTGACAGGGCTTCCATCTTTCCCTGGCAGTTCACCTTTAGCGAGAGAATGTAGCAGGCAGAATGTACTTACACAGGGTCTCTCGGTTTCCTTACAGTGTGTGATGCCGTTACTGATTTCCACCAACATGACAGAAAACATGAAGACTAACATCCTTGTGAAGACTGCAGAGGATTTCGCCAGGGAGGCGCTGAACACGGTCGGGCTGACCAATAGGACGAGCGGCTGCCTCTCCCACTCCATCCAGGTACAGACTGCTGTAAATACTCTACTGAGCTCTTGAAAAATGGTCACATGACAATACGCTGGAGGACTTTGCAACATTTAGATTTGAATGTGCTCCTTGGTCTGAAAGGTCACACATAAAAACAAACACTTGTCTTGGCTAAAAGGAGTTGGGAAGGATTGGAACTGTGACGGACAATGAGAATTGCACCCAAGAACTAGTCGACACTAGCTTAGGTGCAAACTGGAACTCACTTTATTGTAAGTTCACACATAATTTATACCATACAAAATCAAATAAGAGCTTGATCACTTTATCCTAAACAATGCAATATGTACGGCGGCTGGTCGGCAAGTGGTTAAACGGTAATATCATCAGTATATCTAATGAACAGCTTGCAGCTAACAGTAACCTAATTAACCAGTGGTCTAATTAACAGCAAGCTAATCAACAGCCAGGCACTCAAGCTTTGAATAGTCAGGGAGCCCACCCCAGACAGTCCGGCACACAAAGTACATTACATATGCTGTCTTTCATGTGTTTGGCTTCCACTTAATCTGTCCACTAGAAAAGTCCTCATAAGACAAAACTCATACAATGTTCCAGCAGTCTAAAAAAACTGAATTAATTAGTCTTCATAGATTTGTTGAGGGATATATATTTCTGTCCCAAGTGCAGGAGCTTCTCCAACTGCAGGAGGGCCACCATATTTCCTCTAACTATTAACCTGTACAAGATTAAGATTACACCTTTCCATCCACTCCAGAAGGGAAGCTTTTTTGTCTTTATTCAGAAAATAAATCCAAGCCTCTCTCTCAGGGTTCATCATGTTGTTGTCTATCATTAGAGAACGATCTGCTCTCCATGGGATCAGAGGCTGAACTGAGCTCTTTACTATGGTCTGACCGGAAGAAGCAGACAAAATCCCCAGTCTCCTCCATGGGCCATAATCTGTGGGTAGAAGGCTAGCCCCTAATCCCCTCCAAAACCCCTTGTCCCAGTTGGGTCTGTCGCAGGAACCTCTATCAGAATGTTGTTGTTGCCTGTGTATCCCATCAGGGACATTCCTCCTTCCTTCCTGTCAAGGTGATTGATATTGGACAAAAACAGAAAATGAGGGGAAATGTCTTCTGTTGGGGCCCAGACAGCTTTTAAAACTTGACAGTGGCTCTAATAGATTGTAAGTTTCAGCGAGCAAGGCTATCATACCCTCCACCAAACGGCCAGGAATTTGTGTCCCAAATGATGGAGTTTTGGTGTTTTGAGTGAAGAGTTCTCTTAATGCTACAACATGCAAAGACATTTGAGACAATTCTGCTCTTCCAACCTTGTGGTAACAATTTGGGAAGACCCTTTTCTGTTCCAGTATGACTGTGCCCAAGGCCATTAAGACATGCTTTGATGAGTTTGGTGTGGAGGAACTCCAGAGTCCTGCACAGAGCCCTGACTTCAACCCTATTGCACACCTTTTTGGGATGAATTTGAACTCTGATTGGAAGGCAGGACCTCTTATCCAACATCAGGGCCTGACCTCACAAATGTTATTTGGCTGAATGGGCACAAATTCCTACAGACACACTCTAAAATGTTGCATAAAACCTTCCCAGAAGAAGCATAGCCATGAAGGATGACTAACTCCATATTAATGGCCATGGTTTTAGAATGAGATCTTCTACAATCTCATATCGGCGTGATGGTCAGATGCCCACTGATGTTTGACCATGGCGTATGTACTGTATTGTTCATGCTTGCATTTATATTTCATGCCCTCCTGCTGAGCATCACCAAAAAATAAATAATGGCAATAATCTTTTTAGTAATATTAATAACTAGTGATATACCTCCACGATTCACATCAACAAATGACCTGTGGTCTCTTCTCTCTTCAGAGTTACCTTATTGACACACTTCTAACAGAAACCCTTGCCAACTCCAGTCTCCTGCCACCACCTGACGAGGATGACCACAACAAATTGGGAGAAACCACCAAACCAAAAAAACAGTAGCCTATACAATTATTGAGAGGAAAAAAAAAAACATTTATTACAGGATGCATCTGTTAAAGTATATCTAAAAATAAAAAAATCTAAAAATAACAATGTAATCTACTAAAGCTTACTGGTCTTTAGGGGAATTAAGTGGAAGATAATGAAGCTTGTTTTACCATGTATATAGTATGTACCTTCAATCAATGATTGCCCTTCAGCCCCTGAACAACTATACCCCAAAATTGTCCCAACCAGGAGGGGACCAAAGAGAAAAGTGGGGCTCAAAGGAAAGGCAATCTGAATAGATGTGTATTGTCAAATACGTGTTTAATAAGGTACAAAAATATAAAACGTGGAGATGGAAGAGCATACATCGATAATTACATTGCCCTGATAAAATTGATCGGTAACATAGAATCGATCAATGCTAATACACAAACGGGGGGGACATAACATGTAAAACAAACAAAAACGTCCGGACGTCTAGGCTATTGATGTCTGCGCAACCTACTACAATGAGAAGTGTTCAGTTTTGCTGAATAAGGTTGAGAAGCAGACATCAATCCCTCCGGGGGGGGCGGCTCAATACGGAAAAAGGTATGGGGAAAAAGATAATGAAGGGAAAAAGATGGGAGGGAGTGAAGTGGAGGAAAGGTGGGAGGGAGAACTGGGATGGGACAAAAGAGAGAGACAGGAGCCGTGGAGTGGGGCGCTGATGCAAGACCTGTAATCAGATAACAATTGACCTATAGATGGAGGTTTATAGGCCATGAACACCTTAAAATTGAACTGGGGTAGCGGAAGTCCAGGATGGTATATAGCAAAATGCTAAATTATTGCAAGGTGGTGTATTTGATGTAACCAGATATGCGCTATTAAGGTGAGTCAGACTGTGGATGGTATGAGCAGCAACACACAGAACAGGTGGCTGAGTACTTTACCACTGCCGGGTCCTGTACGGGGATCCACAGGTACTTCCGAAGTGCGATATCCCCTGTGCTGTGGACTGCACCACTGGTCACCGCACACGATACTGGACACTTCCTGGGAGATCTCCGCAGCCCCAAGGGCATTCCTCAAATGAGTAGATGGTCGGCCATCTAGGTGCGCCTGTTACCGCTCCCACGGCTGTTCCAAGCAGCAGAGCGGAACGCTCTCTCAGTAGGTGAGCCAGCCAGCCCCAACGGGGGATGACAGCAGGCGTGACGTCCGGGCGCAGTGACGTCAACGCGTTTCACAAACCCAAGATGTGTAGCTTCGTCTGGACGTGTAGGTGGCGTGCGAGGGCTCCTTCTTATTCCGTCCGTTCCTCGTACACGCCCACCTGTCTGATCTAAGTGGAGGAGACACACCCGTGCTGTGTGTGCCCAGATTGTTGTCCGTTGTTTGTTTGCCGTTTCAAAATGTGTGGTCATTTTCTTTTTATAGCAGTAAAAGACCCTGGCATGCGATCACTTTAATCTGTGGCCAACAATTAGAGGCATTAGTGAGGATGGTAAGCATGGTGAGGGGGATACTCGATACGGTTGATGTCCATGTTCCCTATAATATAACAACTATTCAATATATCTGAAATAAATATAGGCCAATCTTGTTCCATCTATCAAACATAGCCCATATTCAGACAATACTTGAACAGGGGACACATATAGAACACCAACCAGGTTAAGTCAGAAAGGGAGGATAGAGACAAAGGGAATATGGGGGATGGAAGTTAGATATGGGAGAGGGGGAGGGGGGGGAATGATGTACATCCACATAATAGTCATCCTTCCCCGTGTAGGCATGGTTAGATGTGTATTGTTTGCGGTGGTCCATGATGGTCCCTGGTATCCCAAAATGTAACACATACAGGGAGAATTGTACACATGGGTTACCAAGATCACTCCTTCATGCCCACGGGTCCAGACCATGTGCAGTGATCCACAACCCTGTCCCTCAAATCAACCAGGGAGATATAAGGAGATTCAAAATGGAAAGATGGAAAAAGGGTGAAGTGCTATTTACAGCATGCTGTTCATGTTGTAGGCCTTAAAGGCCATTGAAATGGGATGAATAGTGTTGCTAATGCTCATATATATAGCCTCAATATTTCTGAAAAAAGCATTGTACAAAACTGAACCGCAGCTGTAGAACCAGTTCCATATAGGGTCCATATCTAATGTCTTTTTATACTGCCAGAAAAGGCTGTAAATTCAATTCCATGTTCAGGCCCCGAGGGACCAGGGAACCTAAGCGGAAAACCCATCTTTTTTCTTTCTGCTGCAAAATTTGGTCAAAATCCCCTCTTCTGGAGGAGAGATTTAGAGCATAAATTCCCTTGACCAGCATGCCAGACAACTTGCCCTGGTGGTATTGGGAAAAGTGTCTGGCCACTGGCTTCTCTGGGTTTTTTTCCAGGATTTTTCTTATGTGTTCCCCTAAGCGAATCCTAAATTGGTGCTTGGTCTTGCCAATGTATATCTTTTTACAGTGGTGCAGTCCACAGCACAGGGGATATCGCACTTCGGAAGTACCTGTGGATCCCCGTACAGGACCCGGCAGTGGTAAAGTACTCAGCCACCTGTTCTGTGTGTTGCTGCTCATACCATCCACAGTCTGACTCACCTTAATAGCACGTATCTGGTTACATCAAATACACCACCTTGCATAATTTAGCATTTTGCTATATACCATCCTGGAATTCCGCTACCCCAGTTCAACTTTAAGGTGTTCATGGCCCATATACCTCCATCTATAGGTCAATTGTTCTCCGATTACAGGTCTTGCATCAGCGCCCCACTCCACGGCTCCTGTCTCTCTCTTTTGTCCCATCCCAGTTCTCCCTCCCACCTTTCCTCCACTTCACTCCCTCCCATCCTTTTCCCTTCATTATCTTTTTCCCCATACCTTTTTCCGTATTGAGCCCCCCAGGGGGGATTGATGTCTGCTTCTTAACCTTATTCAGCAAAGCTGAACACTTCTCATTGTAGTAGGTTGCTCAGACATCAATAGCCTAGACGTCCGGACGTTTTTGTTTGTTTTACATGTTATGTCCCCCCCCCCCGTTTGTGTATTAACATTGATCGATTCTGTTACCGATCGATTTTATCAGGGCAATGTAATTATCGATGTATGCTCTTCCATCTCCACGTTTTATATTTTTGTACCTTATTAAACACGTATTTGACAATACACATCTATTCAGATTGCCTTTCCTTTGAGCCCCACTTTTCTCTTTGGTCCCCTCCTGGTTGGGACAATTTTGGGGTTTACTGTGGGGGCTGCATTAGTGTCCTTTTTTTCAAGCTTTTTTCACTTGGTGATCCTGCCAGTAACACATTTCTTGTACTAGGGTAACAACACTCACCTCTCAATATCAGGACAACAGAAAGATAGGCCCACAGAAACCCAACCTTCTCCTACTGTCTATAACATAGAGGCACGTGGTTCAGTGACAACTGATAACGGTCAGCGCAGGAAATGATCAATTCACAGGTTTTATGACAGGATCAACAGATATTCTCTTTAAGTTTACCGAACAGCTAGCTGTATACTAGCTTTAAACCTGAGGTTTAAGTGTGGTAAATTTTTCATAAAGAGTTCATGTGCAGCACTTGAAGAAATAAGCCTGAAGGAAATGGAATCTGGGGAAGATGGTGTGTAGAAAAGACAGGACCTCCGCACCAGCTTCAGTGTATGCAATGACACATCACACCACAGTGCACCTATAAATTACACTTACCAGAGGGCAGGTGAACGTAAGCGTATAGGCACAGGTGCCAAGGGTGTCTCCAGGCTCCAGCATGTACTGCTCTACCACACTGCAGGCACCACACTATAGTGACAGGTCTCTGCTCAGGATCCAGCACTTCTCCAATCGATTATCCGATAACGGAAATGCACCCAAAAAAAGATAGCACAGTGAAGCTCGTTTGGGTAAATGATAAATTTATTGCAAAAAAAATTCACAGGACAAAGTTTAAAAAAAACAAGCATTAAAAAGAAAATGTGGCCACGGCTCGTAGCCTGCTTGTGTCCTCAAGGCATCACCTGATGCATTTCAACCAACAGGTCGTCATCAGAGGCGTGATTAGTGAACACATGCACACAGTATATATACACAGCAACACATCCGTTAAAGAAAGAAAGAATCGGCGCATACTAATTGGAAACAACATAAGCATGTCTATGCAGCTTTCAATTAAAAGAGTAAGTATAAAATACAAAAATATATAAAAGAAACAATCCATATAAACCAATATATAGTAAACAGCAGGTATACGCAGCACCACCTGCTGGAAACCCAAATGTATAGCAGAGGGCAAAGGTGTTATTGAGTTTAAGTCGCAGATTTACAGTAAACAAGATAATGGTAATGAAACATTAATAGTTTAAAAATATATATAAAGATGTATAAAAATCTAAATATACCTAAATAAAAGAAGAGAGGACTGACGCCGTAAAAAGATTAAAAAATTAATTATTGTTAATAAAACAGTTGATGTCCCAGTCAATATTAAGTCCATATGGAACATAACTTTTAATTTCATAAATCCAGCGGGTTTCCATTAAGGATATCTCCCTCCTGACAAAACTTTTTCTCCAATGCGGAGTAAATCTGTCTATGGTGATGAATGTAGTACCCGCTGGATTTTTGTTGTGACATTCTAAGTAGTGCCTGGAAACGCTGTTTCAAAAAACCTCTCCTTATATTAGCCACATGTTCGTCAATACGAACGTTCATGACTCTGGTGGTGTGACCTATGTATTGCAAGCCACATGGACAAATCAATAGGTACACTACAATGAGGGAGGTGGAAGTAATAACGGTGTTTATATTGTAAGATCTAGAAGTAGCTGTAGACTGGAACTGGCTAATACATGTTTTCCTATTGCTGTTGTGGTGACAGACACTACACCTCCTACAGGGGAAAAAAACTTTTAATCTTTGGAAAAAAGATATTCTATTAGGAGCATCTAAAACATTGGGTGCCAGGTACACCTCAAAATATCACTTCTGGACATTCAGGGACATTCAGGCCCCAATATCTTATAGTTTTTAAGTATTTTCCAATGTCTGGGCATGATCATTTTAATGTCCAGATATTGACAGGAGAACCTTGAGATGAAAGAAAACCTAAATTCCTTCACCCTCTTTCTCCATGCCCCCACTGAGAAAAAGAGTTCTGTCTGCACTTCTCACCTCGCTAAAAATACTGTCAAGTTAATTTGCTACATCGCCCTTGTTAATAAATCTGGATTTTAAAATCATGGCTTATTTAATGTAGTCTTCATAGACAGTACAATTCCGCCTTAAACAAATAAATTGGCTCTTAGGAACATTCTTTGGCCAAGATGGATGGTGACAACTTTCTTTACCGATATAGCTATTTCGATTGGTTGACATGAAGTAAGTTGATATAACCAAGGCCCCTTCCCTAATCTCTATACTCAGATCCATAAAATGTATCTTAGAAGAGCTAGCTTCATGTGTTAAAGAAATTCATAGGGAATTGGCATTAAGCTGTTCAAAGAATAAATTCAGTGACATAAGGTCACCATCCCATAGGAGGGGGATGTAGTCTATGTACCTCCCCCAAAAGACCAATTCGGGTCTTCGGTTGGCATAGACAATGTTCTCCTCCCATTTGGCCATAAACAAATTGGCCATGCTCGGGTCAAACTTGGCTCCCATCGCCACCCCCCCCCCATTTTGGCGATAGAAGGAACCCCCAAACCAAAAATAGTTATAGGACATAGCAAATGTCAACAATTCTAATAAGAATCTTTGAAGGGTTGTCAAAGAAAGATTCCTTTCCAGGAAGGTTTCCACTGCCTTATATCCATGTTGATGGGATATTATGGTTTAGAGGGAAGCAACATCAGCAGTAGCTAATAGATAGCTATCCCTCCACTCAATCTCTCCCAACACCTTGATCACCTGGGTGGTGTCCTTCAAAAACGAGTGGTTGGAGATAACCATCAATGTACTTCCCGATTCTGGAGGTTACTGAGTCCAGTCCACATATAATAGGCCTACCTGGAGGGTAAGTGCGCCTTGTGTACCTTTGGGAGATAATAAATGACTGGTACTCTAGGCGCAGTGGACAGAAGATAAGATTTCCCTTTCTTAGAATCTTTTCCTCATAACCAGATTCTATGAGTTTACTCAAATAATTTTTATATCTGGTGGTCGGATTGCAGGCAAGGGGTACATAGGTGTCAGTATCAGAAAGAATTCTATTCATTTCTCCTATGTAGGCAGATCTATCCAATACAATGCAGTCCCCCTTGTCAGCGGGGCGAACAATGATGTCCTCTCTACTCTTAAGGGAATCCAACCTTTCCTTTTGTTATTTCGTTATTATATAAAGGGAATGGTGGGTAAAGTGGAGCGCTAAATAATTGTGCAAATGTGCAAGCAATAAAGTGGTAGTTCAAAATTATAATAATGACGAATGTTTGGCACCTGCAAAACAGTGAAGAGACATAATATCCTTCAAACTGAATCAAAGATAACGTGAATGAATCCAAACAACTGTAGAAAGCTTGAAGTGAAAAATAGTTCATGTATGGTGGAAAAGAGATGTTCAGCCTTTGGAAAGGAGATCACCCATGTAAATAAATACTAAGCTCCTTGGAAAGAACACAGCCAAGGAGAGGATTCACCATCCGATGTGCAACCACCACCAACAAAGGTATTGGGGTACTCTTACCGATTGATGTGGGCTACCTGCCAGTAGCAAGTAGCCAAACAAGCAGAACTGGAAAGACTTTGACATCACAGGAACCAGCATGTAGAATGTACAGCAGCACAGGTCCAGCATCCAGATATTACAGGAACCAAGATGCGGAATGCACAGCAACATAGGTTCAGCATCCAGAGATTCTTAAGCTCTACCGATCAACAAAAGGGGGTCCTCCTCTGCAACTTCTTCCAGCAATGTTTGAGAGAGGAAACATTGCTGGAAGAACATAACAGAAATTTGGGACTTTAAATGAGGTTTGATAGGGGGCGTTCAGATCCCCTCCTCCATTCCGGTTCAATATATACGAAAAAAGAGAGCAAAGGGCGGGACTTTAAATGAGGCACACGGGGGCAAACACAAAAATCAAGTAAAAAGCAGGTTTTATTTTATTCAAAATGGTCATATATTCACATAGTTTTTTGCACATAGCTACTGTTATTACTCTATATTTCATCAAAGTATACATTCCAACAAGGACTTTATGTTACAATTACATGAACAGTTAAATAGCTAAAAATCACAAATAAGAGATATATGACACATTCAAGTGTCAAATGGAAAAAGTTACAGAAAGGGAACACAAATGGAAATGGAACGTTCATACATGATTATTAGTGGGGTACACCTATGGGTAGTTGTAATCTCTACGCGTTTCGGGACCTTATAGCCACTCGTCAGGAGCAAAACCGAGGGCTACTTAGGGATATGGAAAACAGTCATATTTGAAAGGGGAAAAATTAAGAGGAAATGGTGGGTAAATGTAGAGTATGTCCCCCACATAGTACACTTAACCCATCAAACTTACACACATATACTTGCGCACAGGCGGCGGGGCCCCGCAGGTCAGGGCGGCCAATGATACCACGCCCCGGAGCTGAGGGGGCCCAACCGGGCGACACACCACCAACCCAAGCACCACCCCAGATGGGTCACAGAGGGGAAAGGCAATGGTGAGTGGCGAGATGAAAACAGGGGACGGGTGGGGCGGTTGTCCCCAGGGAGAAGGGAGCCTGTGAAAAATAAGTGACATGTATGTTAAACTAATAATAAAAAAGTGTGAGGTAAGTGAAATAAAGTGAGAGGGAAGGGAAGGAAGGAGAAAAAGGGAGAGTGAGAAACGACCAAAGAAGAAAAGGAAACTGGGGGAAAAAAGAAAAAGATACTGGGGATGGAGAAAAGAAAATGTACCTGCTGCAAGGTCAGTGGAGGCAAGAATGCCATGATACATATAAGTGCCAAGGAGGAAGGGGACCAGAAAAAACCAAAGTGGGGGACCCAGATCAGGGGGAGGCTCAGGCGGGACGCGCCGCCACAACCGAGCTCCCAACGTCATGCACCAGCTGAAAATGGGGGCGAGGGAGGCGCAATAGTGAAGATGGCCAGATCAACCAAGCCACTCAACCAGAAGCGTCATAACAAGCCCCCCGAGCGCTGGAGGTGGTAAGCTAACCGGCCGGCTTAAGTACGCCACGAGGATGCCAAGCCGCCGGCACGGGCGGCATGACGTTGACGCGCAGTGGAGGAAACCCCTCCCACCGCGTCACATCAGGGGGGAGGGGAAGCCCACAGCGCGCGTCGCAGTTCTGGGACGTGAAACGAAGGCACGGCCAGGACAAACCACGGCCCATTTAAAGTCCCGACCTTTGCTCTCTTTTTTCGTATATATTGCTGGAAGAAGTTACAGAGGAGGACCCCCTTTGTGACACCCATGCCGATGAGTGACCTCCTGTGTTCAGCAAGGCCACTTAGCAGAGGACCCAGAAGCTAGTAGAAGCCACTGTAGTAGTAGTGTATAAGCCCCTCTTCACACTGGTGTGACTTTTAAAGTTGCACCTTATTGTCAGCAATCGAATTGTTCAAATCAGTGCGACTCCTATTTTGCGGTGCCGCACCGTTTAAGAAAAAATGTTCCTCCACTCTTTTTGGGGATTTCAACTGTAACTTGCATTGACATCTGTACATGAAGTCACACAGATGTCAGCCAAATCGCACCTGAAGTCGCACTGACCTGCAGCTTTGAAATCGTGCAATTTCAAAGTCGGAATTCAGTGTGAATGGGGGTTATTAGTGATTTTCAGCTTCCGCAGGGATACAACAGGTGTGACACATACATACTTTGGTCCAAGCAGGACAGATGTGACTGTGTAAAAATTGCTATACCTGGAATTCAGCTGTATTATCTTGCTGGTGCCCAGAATTTTTTTTTTCAGAGAAAAGGTGCAGGAACTCCCCCTCTCCGAGTCACCCTTTTTCTCCGCCCTCCACCCAAGAAAAGCGGTAAAATAGATCCCCTGCAGCCAGTAACAATGTAGCCTCTCCCCCGCCAGCAACAATAGATCCCCTAACAAGAATAGAGCACCCGCAACAACTCCCCGCGCGCAACAATAGACTCCTGGCAGCAACAACAGATCTCCCCACAGCCAGCATCAATAGACTGTCTGTCAGCCAGCAACAATAGATCCCTCCCTCAACAGTAGATCTATCCCAGCAACAACTGACCCCCAGCAATATAAGACCCACTCCCAGCAGCCAGTAGGTCCCCCTCCAGCAACAATAGACAACCTCAGCAACAATATACCCCCCTGCAAAAATAGATCCCCTCCAGCTAGGATAAATCCCCCAGCAGCCAGCATCAATATACCCAGTACCCCTTGCCAGTCAATGCTGGAGGTACCTGAACTGCATTCCCCCACGTTCCTCTCAAAAAAAAGCCCTGCTGGTGCCTCCTGCCAGATCTTTAAAAGGTTCTGGATGATGAGAGTTGGTGGTTGAATTCCAGATCATGTGACCATTGTGATTGGCTATCACAGTAATTACATAATCATTAACTCCGGCAACAGCACCTGATTGTAAACAGTGATATTTGCAGTACATAGGCATTAAAAAAAAAAACACACGCTGCTGCCACACATATGTGTTAGCGTTCAGCTAGAGGTTAAAAGGTAACTTCACTTTTGTGAAAAAAATAGCGCATAAAAAAAAATTATATAATATGTACAATTATCACACAAGCCATATTGTAGTTTGATATTGCTTTTACAACTACATCTCCTTTTCAAACTGCAGCCACTGTAATTTTCTATAAAGTCACTGCAATATGGCTCCTGGAGGTGTTCCATTCACAGTTGGGGTACAGAAGGCCTTCAGAAATGTTATTTCCCACTTGTGTGAAGATCTCTAAACTAAGATACAAGTCTGGTTAAGGCATCCTCTGCAACAAAAATGTCAATTTTGGTGAGATGCTTCCTAAGGGTCAATTACTTCTTTTTTTTTTTTTTTTTTTTTAATTGACAATTTTTTATTAAGCTTCCAAGAATATAATACAATGTATAAGAGTGGCATTGTACGTAATAAAACAACAGAAAGCCATTTTATGACAATAAAATAACGAAAAAAGAAATGATAAGAGCATAATGTTCATAATAAAGTTCTCTTGAAAAAGAGGGAAAGTAGACCAAATAGAACTGGAATGACTATTGAAAATTGCTTGGTCCAATCCTTTCAAAAAAAAAAAAAAATTATAAACGGGAGGGGAAAAAAGAAAAGAAATAGAGGAATAAAAGAGATAGATAGAGAAAGAGAGAGGTCCATACCTTTAAAGCTCATCTCTCCGGGGCCCCAAGCACGTGCCATTTTCCAGGGCGAGGAAGGTCCCATGGAATTATGGAATCATGGGGGAGGTTCCAACTTCCTGTGCCATGGTTCCCATGTAGCTGTGTGTCTATCTGTCTTATCTATGAGTCTGGCTGTCATGGATTCCATGACCTCTAATTCTTAATTCTAGTATACAGATCAGATAGTGACGGAGGACTCCGGCTCTTCCAGTGTAGGGAAATTAGGCATCTGGCTGCTGTAAGTATTTGCATTGCTAGCTTTTTGGCTAGTTTAGGGAGTATGACAGGAGGGAGGCCCAATATGAAAAATTTAGGAGAGAGGGGGATATCTACCTCGAACAGTCGCTGGAGGAGGTCACTTACCACCCGCCAGTAAGGTTGAAGGAAGGGACAGCTCCAGTATATGTGGTATAATGTGCCCAGTTCCCGGCGGCACCTCCAGCAACGATCTGAGGCCGACGGGTATATGGCCTGTGAAGGGGTAAGGTACCATTGAAAAAGTACCTTATAAGAGTTTTCTTTGTAAAGGGTGCATATAGAGCATATAGAGCTCTTGGCTGCCCAGCGCCATACAATAGCCCATTGTTCAAGTGTCAGTTCCTCCCCAAGTTGTTCTTCCCACCTGCGCATGTATTTATGTTTCCCCCCTATTGAGCATGTCATAAGAGTTTATGATTTTATATATGTCTGAGGTCAGTCCTTTCTGTGTGGGGCCTGACAAGACTAAAGGGTCAATTACTTCTAAAGGGATGCAGACACTGCAGCTTTTCTCATGAAAGCACTTCAAGTGCACCAGCTGATTAAAAGGAATTAGTCATTCTCATTCAGCATCAGTATCTAAAAAAAAACATGCAGAAACAGGTAGGAATTTATAACAGTTTGGTAAAATCCTTGCAATGTACATTGATCACCAAGAGGGGAGTTACTCCTTAAAGCTGAGCATTGCATGCTGTTATATAACAGGATGAGGTTGAAGGAGTTGTCTGCCTTTCCCATAGATATAATTAGTTGGTATTTAACCACTTCCCGTCCGCCATATAGCAATATGACGGCCGCAAAGTGGTTTTATTATCTTGACTGGACGTCACATGACGTTCATCAGGATAAGCCGTGCGCTCACGCTGTGATTGGTGGTGTGGTGTTTCAGTCTGACACACTACATCTCCAATCTTGGTAAAAAGCCTATAGCATAGGCTCTTTACCATGTGATCAGCTGTGTACAATCACAGCTGGTCCCATCGTAAACAGGAAGTGCCGTTTATCAGCTTTTCCTGTATTCGCGCTGACAAGGCGCGGATAGAATGGAGCCGATCGGCTTCTCTCCTGACAGGGGAGGTCTGCGCTGTCAACGCACTGATTATCAGAGCAGACCCACCAACGATTATCAGTGCAGACCCACCATTATCAACGCACTGATTATCAGTGCAGACCCACCAAGGATGCCCACCCATGACCACCAGGGATGCAAATCAGTGCCAGTTAGTGCCCATTAGAGATGCCAATCAGTGCCCATCAGTAATGCCTGCCAGTGACTCATCATCATTGCCATCTATCAGTACCCATCAGTGCCGCCTATCGGTGCCACCCATGATTGCCCATCAGTGCCGCCTATCAATGCCCATCAGGGCTGCATATCAGTGCCACTTGTCAGTGCCTATCAGTGCCCATCAGTGCTGCATATTAGTGCCTCATCAGTGCCTGTCAGTGCCACCTCATCAGTTCCCATCAGTGCCGCCTTATCAGTGCCCATCAGTGCAGCCTCATCATTGCCCATCAGTGAAGAAGAAAACATACTTATTTACAAAATTTTTAAACCGAAACAAAGAAAAAAGTTTTTTTTTTTAGGTGTTTTTTATTTGTTTAGCAAAAAACAAAAAAAAAAAACAGTAGTGAACAAATGCCACCAAAAGAAAGCTCTATTTGTGGGAACAAAATGATAGAAAATTTGTTTGGGTACAGTGTTATATGACCGTGCAATTGTTATTTAAAATGTGACAGCGCTGAAAGCTGAAAATTGGCCTGGGCATGAAGGGGGGAAAGTGCCCTGTATTGAAGTGGTTAAAATCATATTAGTTATTGTTCTCAATAGTAAAACAATAAGATAATCTATGCCAGCGGTTCTATTATTTTATTATTATAATCAATAATTTATATTGAGCCAACAGTTTTCGCAGCACTTTACAAACTAATAGTATTTACTTTTAATACACATGCATCATTTTTGGATTATATTAATAATTTTCAAGCAACTTTTTGAAAGCATAAGCGAACATGCAGATCAATCTTTCCAGCCAACCACCAGATTCTGCAGTTGCTTCCCAGTCCCAGTCTAATGAGTTGACTTCATTTTTTATATTACATAGGGCATATGGCACCTCCACATTTCTACATAGCACTGGTCTGAGGAGCAACTCCTCTTGTGGTAAGTGTGGTAGATATCAGGGAGATCTGGTGGAGCTTTTCTGGAGGAGCCCCAAACTTGTCAGGGGTGGAGTGTGTTAGTACAAATGTTAACCATGGTCTTCACTTTGTTGCTGCAGTGTGACCTCATTATTATGGAATATCTTGACTCCTCCTGTATTGATCATCATGTTACAGATGCTGTTTCTTGAGCGTAGGGATGAGCTTCGAGTTTGAACATTGGGTGTTCTCCCGTTCATCGAACAGTGAATTTTATGGGGCGTTTGCGCAGGGCCAGATTAAGAGCAACATGGGCCTGGTGCTAAGGATTTTGGTGGGCCTTTTTATGAAAATAAATAAAATGAAAACGCAAACAATTCTTTGTTGAATTAAATTAAAGAGAGAGAGGGGTGTGAGAGAGTGGTTGAGAGAGAGAGGGGGGGGGGGGGTTATAGCGAGATAGGGGGGCTGAAAGAGAGGGGATGAGAGGGAGGGGAAAAGAGAGAGAAAGGCGTTGAATGAGAGAGAGGGGACGAGAGAGAGGGTGAAAGAGAGAGAGGGTGGTAGGAAAGAGGGGGTTGAAGGGGGCAAGAGAGAGAACAGGGTGAAAGAGAGGGGATGAGAGAGAGAGAGAGGTGGGTGAGAGTGAGGGGGTGAGTCTGTGGCATAGTACATTACACGGGGGGGGGGGATAGCACAGTACATTACATGGTTGGCACTACACATTACATGGTGGATACATGGATACAGCACATTTAATGGTGGGCGAAGCACAGCACATTACATGGCGGGCACTGCACATTACACTGTTGGCACTGCCCAATACAGCACATTACAAGGTAGGCACAGTACATTATATGGTGGGCACAGCACATGACATGGTTGGTACTGCACAACACAGCACATTGCATGGTGGGCACAACACAGCACATGCACACGGTGGGCACAGGACCTTATATGGTGGGCACAGCACATGACATGGCGGGCACAGCTGAGCACATTACATGGTGGGCACTGCACATTACAAGTGGGCACTGCACAGCACATTATATGGTGGGCACAGCATAGGATATGGTGGGTACTGCACATGGCATGGTGGGCACTGCACAGCACATGACAAGGTGGGCACTGCATGACACCACATGATATGGTGGGCACTGCATGACACAGCACATTACATTGTGAGCACAGCACATTAATTGGTGGACACCGCACATGACATGGTGAGCCCTGCATAGGGCATTCTATTGTGGGTACTGCACAGCACATGCCATGGTGGACAATGTACAGCACATTACATGGTAAGCACTGCATGGTGCAGCACATGACATGGTGGGCACAACACAGCACGACAGGGTGGGCACTGCACAGTAATTTACATGGTGGCCACTGCACATGACATGGTTGGCACTGCATGGCACAGCACATTACATTGTGGGTACAGTGCATTACATGGTGGGCACTGCATGGCACAGCACATGATGTGGTGGGCACAGCGCATTACATGGTGGGCCCTGAATGGCACAACACATTACATGGTGGGCACTGCATGGCATAGCACATTTCATGGTGGGCAATGCAACTGCACGTTACATGTTAGAAACTGCACATGACATGGTGGGCACTGCTGAACAGAACAGTACATTACACAGTGGTCACAACACACTACATGCTGGGCACAACACATGGCAGGGTGGGCACAGCACATGACATGGTGGGAACTGCACATGACATGGTAGGATCACTGCATGGCACATCACATTACATGGTGAGCACTGTACATTACTTGGTGGGATCACTGCATGGCACAGCACATTACATGGTGGGCACAGCACATTACATGGTGGGCACAGCACATGACATGGTGGGCACTGCAATGTACAGCACATGACATGGTGGGCACTGCAATGTACAGCACATTACATGGTGGGCACTGCACATTACATAGTGAGCACTGCAATGCACAGCAAATTACATAGTGGGCACAGCACATTACATGGGGGGCACTGCAATGTACAGCACATTACATGGGGGGCACAGCACATTACATGGGGGCACTGCAATGCACAGCACATGACATAGTTGGCACAGCACATTACATGGGGGCACTGCAATGCACAGCACATGACATAGTTGGCACATTACATGGGGGCACTGCAATGTACAGCACATTACATGGGGGGCACAGCACATTACATGGGGGCACTGCAATGCACAGCACATGACATAGTTGGCACAGCACATTACATGGGGGGCACTGCAATGCACAGCACATGACATGGTTGGCACAGCACATTACATGGGGGCACTGCAATGCACAACACATGGTGGGCACAGCACATTACATGGGGGGCATTGCAATGCACACCACATGACATGGTTGGCACAGCACATTACATGGGGGCACTGCAATGCACAGCACATGGTGGGCACAGCACATTACATGGGGGGCACTGCAATGCACAGCACATGACATAGTTGGCACAGCACATTACATGGGGGCACTGCAATGCACAGCACATGACATAGTTGGCACAGCACATTACATGGGGGCACTGCAATGCACAGCACATGACATAGTTGGCACAGCACATTACATGGGGGCACTGCAATGCACAGCACATGACATAGTTGGCACAGCACATTACATGGGGGCACTGCAATGCACAGCACATGACATAGTTGGCACAGCACATTACATGGGGGCACTACAATGCACAGCACATGACATGGTTGGCACAGCACATTACATGGGGGCACTGCAATGCACAGCACATGATGGGCACAGCACATTACATGGGGGGCACTGCAATGCACAGCACATGACATAGTTGGCACAGCACATTACATGGGGGCACTGCAATGCACAGCACATGATGGGCACAGCACATTACATGGGGGGCACTGCAATGCACAGCACATGACATAGTTGGCACAGCACATTACATGGGGGCACTGCAATGCACAGCACATGACATAGTTGGCACAGCACATTACATGGGGGCACTGCAATGCACAGCACATGACATAGTTGGCACAGCACATTACATGGGGGCACTGCAATGCACAGCACATGATGGGCACAGCACATTATATGGGGCACTGCAATGCACATGACATGCTGGGCACGAGAGCACATTACATGGGGGGAAGCAGCAGTCTTTCCCCTAGCACAATAAAACACCTCCCTAACAAATGTACTAACCTTATCTCCCGGGCTCCTGCTGGTTAGGACATCAGCGCCCCTCCCCCAGACAGCTCCCAGACACTGAGGAGGATCTGTGTGAGTGTAACAGATCCTGTGATAGGAGTCAGGCATCGACAGAGACAGGACTCGGCTGCACTGACTCTTGTCTCCTCCATGTGTGCACAGAGGGCTCCTCCTCTTCCTTCAGAAAGGCACACAGATATTCATAAGCCACTTGCATGGGCCTATATTGAGGGAGGGGCCTGGAGCTGCAGCTCCACCAGCCCCTATGTTAATCCGGCCCTGCGTTTGCGGCAAATTCGAGTGCCCCATAATGCACTGCAAGACCGCAGTGCATTGCTGTATGATGATTGGCCAAAGCATACACCTGACCTGCATGCTTTGGCCAATCACAGCACGCTCCTCAGCGAGGGCCATAATTGGCCAATTTTCAGGGTCCAAAAACACCCCCTTCATTAGGGCTTGAGATTTAAAACCATGTGACTGGACTAGAAGTGAACTGGATCTTTAATGGCATTTCTTCCAGCCTGAGCAATTGCTGACAAGACCTGCGCTTGCAATCACACTGAAAGAAATGCCATTAAATGTCTGGTTCACTTCTAGTCCAATCTGAAGCCCTGAGTAAGGGGAGTGTTTTTAGACCCCTGAAACGTGTTGGATTCGGTTTGGATTGTACCCCTGACTTTTGCTGGAAGAAAGTCATATCTCAATTCTTTTAGTAGTGGCAAGGCTCTTCAGTTTACATTTTTGTTACATTACACTACAAGCCATGGGGACCACACAGATCCTATGACCCTCGTGCCCAACCTCCAAGAACTTCTATATCACATTCACAGTCTCTTACCATCTATTGTATCATGTCCATAGTCTCTGACCATCCCTTGCATCATGTTCTCAGTCTCTAACAATCTGTTGTATTCTGCCAACCAACAGTCTCTGACCATCTCTTGTATTGTGCCTGCAGTCCCTGACCATCTCTTTTTATCATATCCACAGTTGCTGACCATCTCCTGTATCATGTCTGTATCTGGGCATCTCCTGTAGTATGTCTGCAGTTTCTGAGCATCTCATGTATCATGTCTGCAGTCTCTGACCATCTCCCGAATCATATTTGGAGTCTCTGACCATCTCCCATATCATGTCTGCAGTCTCTGACCATCTCCTGTATAATGTCTGCAGTCTCTGACCATCTCCCGTATCATGTCTGCAGTCTCTGACCATCTCCCGTATCATGTCTGCAGTCTCTGACCATCTCCTGTATCATGTCTGCAGTCTCTGACCATCTCCTGTATCATGTCCGCAGTCTCTGACCATCTCCCGTATCATGTCTGCAGTCTCTGACCATCTCCTGTATCATGTCTGCAGTCTCTGACCATCTCCTGTATCATTCCCATTGCCTTTGACTATATCCTGTTGTATCCCTGCTGTCTCTGAGACTGAATAATCACTTCATTTTATGTGTGTCCCTCTGGTGATGTCAGGGGCTGCACTTGAGGCCCTCCATATCAAGAACATTGACCACCACTGTCCTATTGGGTACAGAAGCTGTCTGCCCAGGAACCAGATTACTTACATCAGCAATAAGAGTTTAAGAGAGCAATACCAATGAGATCCAGTCCAGTGCTATTTTTCCACTCTCCGCAATTATTCTTTACCTCAGCACACACTGATGTCTTCTTATCAAGAATATGAGACTAGTCCAGCATACTTGATTGCAGCAAATATTCACTTTGCAACTTGCACAAAATGTATTGCTTCCATGATTTCTCATCACAACAAAGTACAGTCAGGTCCATAAATATTGGGACATCAACATAATTCTAATCTTTTTGGCTCTATACACCACCACAATGGATTTGAAATGAAACGAACAAGATGTGCTTTAACTGCAGACTCTCAGCTTTAATTTGAGGGTATTTACATCCAAATCAGGTTAACGGTGTAGGAATTACAACAGTTTGTATATGTGTCTCCCACTTTTTAAGGGACCAAGAGTAATGGGACAATTGGCTGCTCAGCTGTTCCATGGCCAGGTGTGTGTTATTCCCTCATTATCCCATTTACAAGGAGCAGATAAAAAGTCCAGAGTTCATTTCAAGTGTGCTATTTGCATTTGGAATCTGTTGCAGTCAACTCTCAATTAGAGTTTCAAAGAGCTGTCACCATCAGCGAAGGAAGCCATCGTTAGGCTGAAAAAACAAAACAAACCCATCAGAGAGATACCAAAAACATTAAGTGTGGCCAAATCAACTGTTTGGAACATCCTTAAAAAGAAAGAACACACCGGTGAGCTCAGCAACACCAAAAGACCCGGAAGACCACGGAAAACAACTGTGGTGGATGACTGAAGAATTCTTTCCCTCATGAAGAAAACACCCTTCACAACAGTTGGCCAGATCAAGAACACTCTCCAGGAGGTAGGTGTATGTGTGTCAAAGTAAACAATCAAGAGAAGACTTCACCAGAATGAATACAGAGGGTTCACCACAAGATGTAAACCGTTGGTGAGCCTCAAAAACAGGAAGGCCAGATTAGAGTTTGCTAAACAACATCTAAAAAAGCCTTCACAGTTCTGAAACAACATCCTATGGACGGATGAGAGCAAGATCAACTTGTACCAGAGTGATGGCAAGAGAAGAGTATGGAGAAGGAAAGGAACTGCTCATGATCCAAAGCATACCACCATAATCAGCGAAGCATGGTGGTGGTAGTGTCATGGCGTGGGCATATATGGCTGCCAATGGAACTGGTTCTCTTGTATTTATTGATGATGTGATTGCTTACAAAAGCAGCAGGATGAATTCTGAAGTGTTTCGGCAATATCATCCGCTCATATTCAGTAAAATGCTTCAGAACTCATTGGATGGTGCTTTACAGTGCAGATGGACAATGACCTGAAGCATACTGTGAAAGCAACCAAAGAGTTTTTTAAGGGAAAGAAGTGGAATGTTATGCAATGGCCAAGTCAATCACCTGACCTGAATCCAATTGAGCAAGCATTTCACTTGCTGAAGACAAAACTGAAGGGAAAATGCCCCAAGAGCAAGCAGGAACTGAAGACAGTTGCAGTAGAGGCCTGGCAGAGCATCACCAGGGATGAAACCCAGTGTCTGGTGATGTCTATGCGTTCCAGACTTCAGGCTGTAATTAACTGCAAAGGATTTGCAACCAAGTATTAAAAAGTGAGAGTTTGATGGATGATTGTTAATCTGTCCCATTACTTTTGGTCCCTTAAAAAGTGGGAGTCACATATACAAACTGTTGTAATTCCTACACCGTTCACCTGATTTGGATGTAAATACCCTCAAATTAAAGCTGAAAGTCTGAAGTTAAAGCACGTCTTGTTCATTTCATTTCAAATCCATTGTGGTGGTGTATAGAGCCAAAAAGATTAGAATTGTGTTGATGTCCCAATATTTATGGACTTGACTGTATATAACGTAAAATTATAGTGATAAACTCATGCACTGCTAAATACAGGAATGTGCACAGTTTTGTGCACAGTTGGGAATTCAGCTCGCTTTCACCGCTTTCAGCTCGCTTTGACCGCTGCGTATCACCCCTAGTCTAATGAGGCTGCAGAACAAGCCAATCAGTCCTTGGAGCAGTTCCTACTTTGTTATATTTTTGACCATCATAACAACTAGTCAGACCTCTTACCATAGGCGGAGTTTGCTCACAATAGTGCCTTAAATACTGCTTCCCGATTGTCCCCGTTTATGGCAAACTATGGTTTTCAACCTTCCATGTTGCCTGACTCATTTGTTCCGCATAGCATTCCTGCGTTAGAAGAGCATCTCCGTGATCTTCATTTCACTTGGGCATAAGTCCAAGAGGCTTTGCGACATGCTAATGATAGGTACAGACTCCATACTGTCCTCAGACACCTGCCTGCGCCTTCCTACCAGGCTGTGGACAGGGTCTGGCTGTCATCTTGCAACCTCCGACTTCATGTTCCTTCTCTGAAGTTCGTACCTCGGTTTATTGGGCCATTCCGTATTCTCCGCAGGATTAACCCAGTGGCTTACGCATTAGACCTTCCTTCTAATATGCGTATCTCAAATGTATTTCATGTCTCCTTATTAAAACCTTTGGTCTGAAACCGCTTTACCACCTCGGTGCCACGTCCTCACCCTGTACAGGTTGAGAACCATTAGGAGTATAAAGTATAATCCATTGCTGACCCCTGTAGGTTCCTGTGGGCTCATACAGTACCTGGTGCATTGGAAAGGGCACAGTCCGGAGGAACGCTCTTGGGTCTCATCCTCGGACGTACATGCCAATGTCCTCCTCCGTGATTTTCATAGATGTTTTCCCCTCAACCCTGGTGGTCCTCCGAGGGGGAGGGTTTGTTTAGGAAGGGGCTCTGTCAGGGTTGGGCTTAACCCTTCCTTCTCTGAGCTGGCCACTCAGCTGTCGGCTAATTGCCAGCTCCTATCTCTCCACAGTGACTCACCTGTTGATGATATCCTGCTCATCAGTCCTGCTTACTTAAGCCGTTCAGCCCAGATGATCTCTGCCTTCGCCTTGGTCAACATCACAGGGACTTTCTCCTGTGCTCCTGTTAAAGACTTGCTTAGCTGACATTCCTTCTGGCTCCAGATCCTGCTTGCTGTTCTACTACGCTGATTCCTGGCTTCCTGACTTTCTGGCTTGTCTGACTAACCGTTCTGGTTACCGAACTTTGGCTATGTTTTGACTACATTTGTTCTATTTACTTTAATTTTTAAACAAGTGTTAACTGTACTTCTGTCTTGGTCTGATTCATGGTTTCTGACACACTACTCATGTCATCAATGTCCTGAAGGATGTAGTCTGGAGGGATGGTTACGTCTTAGCCACTGCTGATGTGGCCTCTCTTTACTTCTATTATATCGCATCAACACGGAACAGAAGCAGTCGAACATTATCTTGACAGAGATTCCAGTTTCCCTCACTCACAGCAATTGTTTATTTTACAATTGTTGGACTTCTCTATGAGTCACAATTATTTTTGGTTTGGCAAGTCTTTTTGCAGCAAAGAGGTGTTGTCAAGGTACAAGACAACAAGTTGGTCACCTCTAATTTTTTTTAAAGAAACAGGGGTACCACTTTCATAGCAATTTATAAATTCATGCAAATTGGAGGGGTAGCCATAGAAGAGGCATCTCCAGGCTTGAGACATGGTGGATCTACGTTCTCAGATCTTATAGACCCCATGGCCTCAATATTAAATGAGATGTCAATGCCTTCATTAAGAATAGCTAGCCCATTTTTGAACCATTGGAATTTATTCAATTTTGATGTATATGACTTGTGAGCATTAAAATCTCTGAATCATGTTTGTTTAGTTTTTAATATCTTTAGTATACATACAGTAGCTTACAAAAGTGAGTACACCCCTCACGTTTTTGTGACAACACTGAAGAAATGACACTTTTCTACAATGTAAAGTAGTGAGTGTACAGCTTGTATAACAGTGTAAATTTGCTAAGCCCTCAAAATAACTCAACACGCAGCCATTACTGTTTAAACTGCTGGCAACAAAAGTGAGTACACCCCTAAGTGAAAATGTCCAAATTGAGCCCAAAGTGTCAATATTTTGTGTGGCCACAATTATTTTCCAGCACTGCCTTAACCCTCTTGGGCATGGAGTTCACCAGAGCTTCACAGGTTGCCACTGGAATCCTCTTCCACGCCTCCATGTCGACATCACGGAGCTTATGAATGTTAGAGACCTTGCACTCCTCCACCTTCCCTTTGAGGATGACCCACAGATGCTCTGTAGGGTTTAGGTCTGGAGACATGCTTGGCCAGCCCATCACCTTTACCCTCAGCTTCATTAGCAAGGCAGTGGTCATCTTGGAGGTGTGTTTGGGGTCATTATCATGCTGGAATATTACCCAGCGGCCCAGTCTCCGAAGGGAGGGGATCATGCTCTGCTTCAGTATGTCACAGTGCATGTTGGCATTCATGGTTCCCTCAATGAACTGTAGCTCCCCAGTGGAGGCAGCACAGTGGAGGCACCACGACACTCATTTCTTCAGTGGTGTCACTTGTCACATGAAAATATATAATAAAATTTTTACAAAAATGTGAGGGGTGTACTCACTTTTGTGAGATACGGTAGATGTGGTTTTAATAAATGTAAATGGTTTTGATATACTACACCATTAATTGTTTTTTGTCTTTACATCTTTCAACATGAGAAGTAATGCCTAGATCCATGCTGGAGCAGTCCGTGGTGGATTGATGTTTGGGCCTTATTTTAGGTTTACCTGTAGGTACAATTTTAAACAAAGGGTTTACTGCCATTTACTGAACTTTTTAGGTCAGTGATTAAGGTGAGCGAGAACTGCACCCAAAGGGGATTGGTGGATGAAGTATATCTGGATATTCACTGTTCATTTCTTTGAAGTGTGGACTTTTATGGAGCACTTTATGATGAACACTTGTACACTTTATAATTAAGAGCTAATTTTTTAACTTATGAATCAAGAAAAATTTGCGCTAAGATAAAATAAGCCTATTTCTACTAGTGCTCCTGTTGCCGCTGCTCAAAGGAAACTATATTACCAAAAGTACTGGGATGCCTTTACACACATATGAACTTTAATGGCGTCCCAGTCTTAGTCCATAGGGTTCAATATTGAGTTGGCCCACCCTTTGCAGCTATAACAGCTTCAACTCTTATGGAAAAGCTGTCCACAAGGTCCACTCTAATTGATCCCAAAGGTGTTTTATCGGGTTGAGGTCAGCACTCTGTGCAGATCAGTCAAGTTGCTCCACACCAAACTCACTCATCCATGTCTTTATGGACCGTGCTTTGTGCACTGGTCCATATCATTTGGTGGAGGGGGGGTTATTGTGTCAGGTTGTTCTTCAGGGGTTGGTCTTGGCCCCTTAGTTCCAGGGAAAGGAAATCTTAAGGCATCAGCATGCCAAGACATTTTGGACAATTTAATGCTCCCAACTTTGTGGGAACAGTTTGGGGATGTCCCTTTCCTGTTCCAACATGACTGCGCACCAGTGCACAAAGCAAAGTCCCTAAAGACATGGATGAGCGAGGTTGGGATGGATAAACTTGACTGGCCTGCACAGAGTCCTGACCTCAACACGATAGAACGCCTTTTGGATGAATTAGAGCGGAGACTGCGAGCCAGGCCTTCTCGTCCAACATCGGTGCCTGACCTTCTGGAAGAATGGTCAAACATTCCCATAGACACACTCCTAAACCTTGTGGACAGCCTTCCCAGAAGAGTTGAAGCTGTTATAGCTGCAAAGGGTGGGCCAACTCAATATTGAACCCTACAGACTAAGACTGGGATGCCATTACAGTTCATGTGCGTGTAAAGGCAATACTTTTGGTAATATAGTGTGTGTGTGTATTGCGATATTGGGGGATGTCTAGCTCAGTGGTAGATGCGTTTTCAGTGAGTTCCCAGCCAACAGGAACTTCAGTTTAAGGGCTTGGTAGCCCACTTTTATTGAAAGTAACAAAAATGAAAGTTCATACAGGCATGGGTTGCCCACACAGGGGTCCTTCTCCCAAAAATTACAACACAAACAAAAATGCCAAGCCACCTGGCTCTCAAGGCTCACTCAGCCATGGTCGCAGTACAAAGCTGTGCAGGCCCACTCCTGGCCTCTAGGAAGGGGTTCTCCTGACACTCCAGGCTTTCACACTCCTCCGAGACTCATGGTCCCCTCTGGTCCCCAGGACTCTCTCTTCCAGTTGTCTCAACTATGGTCTCCCCGACTCTCTCAGCTGGCCCAACTCTCTCAGTCCACTGACCTGGAACCTCTCCCACATGGAGTGCCGTCTCAAGGATATTGCCTGGGTTCTTAAACGGTAGCACACCTCCCTCCTGGCTATGCTCAGATCTGCCTTATAATGATTGTGTGCACCTGGACACACACACACAACCTGCAGAACTTCTGGAAAGCCCGGACACAAGACTGAGGACTCCATCCCTCCCAATGCAATTTGAAGTCTTTAAGTTTCCAGCCCCAATCCAGACTTACAAAATCCAGAGAAGACTTAAAGCATAGTTTTGCTCACCAATCTTCTGCTGGAACTTCTCAAACTGCCTCAGCATGTACACAAAAATTCTTAAATGCATCATGTCATAGATTTCAAAGTAAGCCCTTTATGTCATGGAAGATCAAGGCCATATTGTTTTGACGAGTTCTTTGTTTGCACACATTTTGGAATAAGTTCAACCACACACGTGATGGAGAAGCAATATTTGCAATGAAGACACATGCACGCTGTTTTGTGGCTCTTCGGATTTATTTATCTATTTATGTTACACAGTGCTTGCGATGGTTCTGTTTAGTTCTATATTTTCATTTTTATTTCATGCGGTGCAGGAATGAACATTTTGTTGGCAAAGTCGCGTTTAGTTGGTGATTAGAGAGGTGTATTACTGTAGTTTTACTTATTTTTATCACATCGTTTTTTTACTTGTTTTTGACATTTTATTTTAGCTGCTTCCATATGATATCGCATTGTATATCCAATTGGCCTTCTGGAGCAAACTGGACTATGCTTAAGGGACTTTTTTTTTGCCTTTCTCTGGATCATCTGTGGGAATAGGATAGTGTATATTGAGGTTTTGTATTTTGTTTTTTTGTTTTTTCAATTGGTTGCACTAGATGGACTTTTTTCAACCTAACTCTGTAAGTATATGGAGAAGAAAATTATTTTACTTTAGAAAAACACTTAAATACAGGGAGCTCAACCAGAAACCCTCAGATCTGGGATGTAGACCCAAAGGTGGGCATAAAAATCTGGTCTAACACTTTGGCGGGCACCTAATCACCCAATAAGGATGTTGGAGTTTTTTGCACCGTTCTCCTGCTGAATTTTGCTTTTACTTCCTTTCTGTTCATTTTTCACACATTTATATTTGAAAATTTTAAATATCTATCATCTGCCTCTGTACTAGAGGAGAGTCTGGATGTGACACAGTGCACGGGACCTGAGAGTAGGAAGATATCACCTGGGAGGCAACCACAACCTCACCGACAGGACAGCTGAAATGAAGGACTCCATGCTCTACCGGGGACTGGCCCTGCTGGGCTTCCTGACTCTGTCCCGTCTGGTCCTCACACAGTCCTACAAGTTGCTGAAGGGGTTCCGAGTCCACGTTCTTTCTCGATGGTGGAGGAAGGACCTCAAGAAGTACGGGGGATGGGCAGGTAAGTGTCTTTTGTATGTGCCGACAATTTTATCTGAACTTTTACCATTTCCAGAAGGTCTGGGATCCTTGGCATTCACATAAGCACTACATATTTACTTTTTTTTTTTGACTCTTGGTAGATGCCCCTACAATCTCTTAAAGTGTAACTCCACTTTTGTTGAGGAAAAAAACACTCCCCTCTGGGTGATCTATGTACATTGCAAAGATTTTACCAAACTTTGTTGCAGATACCTACAGTACCTTGTGTCCATGTGCAAAATGAAAAGGAGTGGGAGTGATTTTATAATTATCAATCAGCTGCTGCACCTTCGGGGCTCTAATGAGGAAAGAGTCAGGGCCTGCACCCCTTTAGATGTGATTTACCTTTGGGAGGATCTCACCAAAAATGACATCTTTGTTGCAGGGGATGCCCAAAATCTGACTTGTATCTTAGTGCAGACATCTGGAAAAATCAGTGAGCCAATCACACAAGCAGGAAATTACATTTCTGGGGTGAGTTCTGTACACCATCTGTATAAAGAACACCCCCAGGCTACCATATTGCATTTTAAAGAAAATTACAGCCCTGCAGATTGAAAATGAAAAGGTAATTTTTAACCACTAGTCAACTGTCCCATAGCAGATTTACTGCTACAGGGCTGCCGCGCTGTGCAAAATTACATATATATATGTATATATATATATATATATATATATATATATATATATATATATAAAATATGTGTGATTCTGCACTTCCGACGGCGGCTCGCTCCCGCTATGATTCTACATGGCGGGAGCTGATATGGGGTAACCACGAACCCACCTGCACCTGCTGATTGTTCGGTACACAGGCAGAACGGCAGTCTTCCTACGTAAACAAGGCAGATTGCTGTTCTGTTATTAGGGAAGGCATGGATCCTGTGTTCCTGCAAAGCAAGTAACACCGATCTAAGCCTTCCACTAGTAAAACCACCTCCCCCACTACACTGAAACACCAGCTTGGCACACATTTAACCCTTTGAACGCCCCTTTCCAGACAGTGTCATTAGTACAGTGACAGTGCATATATTTTAGCACCGATCACTGTATTAGGGGGCCTGGTCCCCAAAAAAGTGTCAGAAGAGTCAGTTAGTATCCGACTTGTCCGCCGCAATATCGCAGTCCCACTATAAGTCGCTGCTCGCCGCACTTACTAGTATAAAAAAAAAAATAATAAAAATTCCATAAATCTATCCCCTATTTTGTAGACGCGATATATTTTCTGCAAACCAATCAATATACGCTTCTTGGGATTTTTTTTTACCAAAAAAATGTAGCAGAATACACATTGGTTTATAGCACAAAAAATAAAAACCGCAGAGGTGATCAAATACCACCAAAAGAAAGCTCTATTTGTGGGAAAAAAAGGACATACTTTTTTTTTGGGTACAGCGTTGCACGACCGCGCAATTGTTAAAGTAAATCAATATCGTATCGCAAAAAATGGCTTGGTCATTAAGGGGGGTAAACCTTCCTGAGGTCAAGTTTTAATTATTACTTTTTTTTTTAAACTGTTGCTTTTAATTTAATAATATTTTTTTTCTTTTTGATTACGTTTATTGCTGTCAGAGGGACCCTCCCAATTTATTTTCTTCAATTCTTATTCCAATAAATATTTATGATGATATTATAAACTTTTGTCAGATTCCTGTAACAAATCTTTTATATCTGTATTTGTACCTGGAGAATTGGGAATGGAGGCCAGTCCCTAACTGGTCTCCAAAAGCAGAGAAGATGGACTATCTTGGTATTAGATTTGCTGCCCATGATCTGACGTTCGCAGTGATTCCTCACATGTGTAGGAAGATCGCTGTTTGTGAGCGTGCGGGACCGGCGCGTGCGTTCACCTTTGTACGCAAACACGCGGGGGGGGGGGGGCACTTTTAAGTATTATTTTTTTTAACCAGTTGCCAACTGTCTCATAGCAGATATACTGCTACAGGGTGACTGCGCTGCGCAGGATCACTTATATATATGTGATCCTGCATTTTTGGGTATCGGAACCGCATGCGCGACCGCCGGAGCTTGTGCTCACTGGTCCCCGATGGTCTTTCTGTACACAGGCAGAATGGCAGTCTGCTTATGTAAACAAGGCAGATACCTGTTCTGGATCCTGTGTTCCTGCAGGGACACGGATCTATGCCTTCCATTGGTAAAAGCACCTCCCCCACAGTAGTAAACCACTGGCTAGGCACACAGTTAACCCTTTGATTGCCCACCCCTTCCCAGCCAGTGTTTGTACATTAGTACAGTGACTGCATATTTTTAGCACTGATCACTGTATTAGTGTCAATGGTTCCCAAAAAAGTGTCAGTGAGTGTCCGATTTGTCCGCCGCAATATCACAGTCCCGCTATTAGTCGCTGATCGTCGCCATTACTAGTAAAAAAATAAAATAAATAAAATAATAAATATAATAAATAAAAATTCCATAAAAATATCCCATTGTTTGCGGATGCTACAACTTTTGCGCAAACCAATCAACGCTTATTGGGATTTTTTTTTTTTTTTTACCAAAAATACAGTGGGGACGGAAAGTATTCAGACCCCCTTAAATTTTTCACTCTTTGTTATATTGCAGCCATTTGCTAAAATCATTTAAAGAGGAGGGCCCATTAAGAAAAAAAAAAAAATTAAAAGTCAGCAGCTACAAATACTGCAGCTGCTGACTTTTAATTGGACACTTACCTGTCCCTGGGTCCAGCGATGCGGGTGATCGAAGCCCCGCTCGCCTCCCCCTCCGTTCAGCGGCGCCGGCATTGCAACTGTGGGTGCCGGGCTGTGGCTTCACAGCCGGGCACCCACTGCGCATGCACGAGCGGCGCCGCGCGCCGTAATTGGCCGCTCAGTCACCTGGGACCTCTAATGGGTCCCAGATGATTGACAAGAGGGAGGGGGCAGAACCGAATCCTGTGCCGAGGGGGAAGTGATGTCACCAGCCCAGGCACTGAAAGAGAGGGACCCCCTAGCAACAGGCATTTAGAGGTGAGTTAAAAAAAATTCCAAATGTTTTTTTTATTTTTTTTTTAGGAATTCTCATGTATTTTTTTTTTTTTTGGGGTGGAACACCACTTTAAGTTCATTTTTTTTCCTCATTAATGTACACACAGCACCCCATATTGACAGAAAAACACAGAATTGTTGACATTTTTTGCAGATTTATTAAAAAAGAAAAACTGAAATATCACATGGTCTTAAGTATTCAGACCCTTTGCTCAGTATTTAGTAGAAGCACCCTTTTGATCTAATACAGCCATGAGTCTTTTTTGGAAAGATGCAACAAGTTTTTCACACCTGGATTTGGGGATCCTCTGCCATTCCTCCTTGCAGATCCTCTCCAGTTCTGTCAGGTTGGATGGTAAACGTTGGTGGACAGCCATTTTTAGGTCTCTCCAGAGATGCTCAATTGGGTTTAAGTCAGGGCTCTGGCTGGGCCATTCAAGAACAGTCACGGAGTTGTTGTGAAGCCACTCCTTCGTTATTTTAGCTGTGTGCTTAGGGTCATTGTCTTGTTGGAAGGTAAACCTTCGGCCCAGTCTGAGGTCCTGAGCACTCTGGAGAAGATTTTCGTCCAGGACATCCCTGTACTTGGGCGCATTCATCTTTCCCTCGATTAAAACCAGTCGTCCTGTCCCTGCAGCTGAAAAACACCCCCACAGTATGATGCTGCCACCACCATGCTTCACTGTTGGGACTGTATTGGACAGGTGATGAGCAGTGCCTGGTTTTCTCCACACATACCGCTTAGAATTAAGGCCAAAAAGTTCTATCTTGGTCTCATCAGACCAGAGAATCTTATTTCTCACCATCTTGGAGTCCTTTAGGTGTTTTCTATCAAACTCCATGCGGGCTTTCATGTGTCTTGCACTGAGGAGAGGCTTCCGTCGGGCCACTCTGCCATAAAGCCCCAACTGGTGGAGGGCTGCAGTGATGGTTGACTTTCTACAACTTTCTCCCATCTCCTGACTGCATCTCTGGAGCCCAGCCACAGTGATCTTTGGGTTCTTCTTTACCTCTCTCACCAAGGCTCTAATCTCCCGATAGCTCAGTTTGGCCGGACGGCCAGCTCTAGGAAGGGTTCTGGTCGTCCCAAACGTCTTCCATTTAAGGATTATGGAGGCCACTGTGCTCTTAGGAACCTTAAGTGCAGCAGATTTTTTTGTAACCTTGGCCAGATCTGTGCCTTGCCACAATTCTGTCTCTGAGCTCTTCAGGCAGTTCCTTTGACCTCATGATTCTCATTTGCTCTGACATGCACTGTGAGCTGTAAGGTCTTATATAGACAGGTGTGTGGCTTTCCTAATCCAATCAGTATAATCAAACACAGCTGGACTTAAATGAAGGTGTAGAACCATCTCAAGGATGATCAGCAGAAATGGACAGCACCTGAGTTAAATATATGAGTGTCACAGCAAAGGGTCTGAATACTTAGGACCATGTGATATTTCAGTTTTTCTTTTTTAACCACTTCCCGCCCGCCCTATAGCGGATTGACGTCCGGGAAGTGGTTCTGTTATCCTGACTGGATGTCATATGACATCGGGGGCGCGCATCGCGGCGATCGGTGGAGCGGTGTGTCAGCCTGACGCACCGCTACACCAATCTTGGTAAAGAGCCTCCAGCGGAGGCTCTTTACCACGTGATCAGCCGTGTCCAATCAAGGCTGATCACGCTGTCAATGGGAAGAGCCGTTGATCGGCTCTTCCTCACTCGCGTCTGACAGACGCGAGTAGAGGAGAGCCGATCGGCGGCTCTCCTGGCAGGGGGGGTCTGCGCTGATTGTTTATCAGCGCAGCCCCTCCTCAGATCACCACACTGGACCACCAGGGATGCCACTAGGACCACCAGGGAAGGGGCAACGTGGATGGCCAGGTATGTACCCCATGGCCATCCACATGTGCCCAATCTGTGCCAATCAGTGCCCACAAATGGGCACTGATTGGCACTATTATGTCAATGATCTGCCCAGCAATGCCCAGATCTGCCCAGCAATGTTTTATCAGTGCCACCTGTCATTGCCCATCGGTGCCACCTGTCATTGCCCATCGGTGCCACCTGTCAGTGCCAATCTGTGCCCATCTGTGCCCATCAGTGCCCACCTATCAGTGCCAATCAGTGCCACACATCAGTGCCACACATAAGTACCCATCAGTGCCACCCATATATACCAATCAATGCCACCTACGAGTGCCCATCAGTGCCGCCTATGTGTGCCCATCGGTGCCACCTATGAGTGCCCATCAGTGCCGCATACCAGTGCCACCTATCAGTGCCCATCAGTGCCACCTATCAGTGCCCATCAGTGCCGCCTATCAGTGCCCATCATCAGTGCCCGTTAGTGCCACCTCATCAGTGCCACCTCATTGGTGCCACCTCATCGTTGCACATCAGTGCCGCCGTATCAGTGCCCATCAGTGCAGCCATATCAGTGCCCATCATTGAAGGAGAAAACGTACTTATTTACAAAAAAATTTAACAGAAACAAACAAAAACTTGTTTTTTTTCGAAATTTTCGGTCTTTTTTTATTTGTTGCGCAAAAAATAAAAACCGCAGAGGTGATCAAATACCACCAAAAGAAAGCTCTATTTGTGAGAACAAAATGATAAAAAATGTGTTTGGGTACAGTGTAGCATGATCGCGCAATTGTCATTCAAATTACAACAGCGCTGAAAGGTGAAAATTGGGCTGGGCAGGAAGGTGTCTAAGTGCCTGGTATTGAAGTGGTTAATCAATCTGCAAAAATGTCAACAATTCTGTGTTTTTCTGTCAATTAATGAGGAAAAAAATGAACTTAAATGATTTTAGCAAATGGCTGCAATATAACAAAGAGTGAAAAATTGAAGGGGGTCTGAATACTTTCCTTCCCCACTGTATGTAGCAGAATACATATTGGCCTAAATTTATGAAGCAATTCATTTTTTTTTTTTTTTTTTTTTTTTTTTTTTTTTTAACAAAGTAAAAAATATTTATTTCAAAATTGTCGGTCTTTTTTTTGTGAAGAAATACCACAAAAAGAAAGCTGGGGAAAAAAAGGACATACATTTTATTTGGGTACAGCGTTGGATGACTGCGCAATTGTCAGGTAAAGTAACGCAGTGTCGTATAGCAAAAAAATGGCCTGGTCGTGAAGGGGGGTAAATCTTCCAGAGGCCAAGTTTTAATAATTATTATTTTTTTAATTATTTAAACTGTTGCTTTAATTATTTTATTTATTTATTTATTTATTTATTGATCACTTTTATTGCTGTCACAAGGACAAGCAATGTAAACATCAATAGTCAGTGACAGGTACTCTTTATGGAGGGATCTGGGGTCAAAAAGTCCCCAAATCCCTCCCCTGCACTTGAAAGTATTCAAAACACCAAGATTGTTTTATTTTTTTTTAAAAAGACGCCGATGACATCCGGGTAAACTGGAAGTGGTGTCGGGGAACCAGCGGATGTGCCAGCTGGTTTCTTGGGGCTCCCTGTGGGATGGAAGAGCCGGAGGAGGGGGGGACAGGACATCCCCTCCTGTTGCTTTTAACAGCAATCAAGCAGCTAGTTAGCCGTTACGATTGCTCTTACAAGCGAGTCAACCACAGGCTCTAAAAAATGGCATTGGGGCATCATACCGGTACAACTACTTGAAGTCAAGAAATGTACCGGTACGTCGATTGGCTGCAAGTGGCTAAAGTGAAAAGACACCTTGTGAAAAGTCTATATGAACACTGTGAAAGGTGATTCACAGTGCACGCCCAACCATAAGTGCAATACAGCTCTTTACCAGAGCTTGTTGACCTCTGTATTACAGATGGTCATATAGTGCTTTGGGGGATTTAGGTCTCCCTCAAACCAAAACGCATCTTTCTCCACAGCTAATATGGAATTTATCACGAGCATCACTCAAAAATAAGACAATGCTCTCCTAGCGTAAAACTGTATAGTGAAAGTGTATTAAAGAATTAAAATGCACGCTCACGTGTTGAAAAATTGAAACTGGCTTTACGAACATTCGTGACTCCAAATGATATTGCTACGAGCTTGTAAACTATTAGTCCCGACCATCCAATGAGGTCTGCGTGCATGATGACATCACCGTTGTAGGCCCCACCCTACGCGTTTTGCCATATGGCGTCCTCTGGGGGGATGGTCAAAAGGGCACTTTTATTTTCTATTTGTATATGTAAATTCAAGTATCTGAATTTCCAGTGCTGGCAGCTTTTACCTTATTTGTTAAACCTGAGCGTGCTGTTTTTCCATTAAATTGCGATATGGCTTGTAGAGCAATTGTATATGCTATAATATTTTTTTTTTTCTTCGCTGTTTTTTTTTTTTTTTTCTAAAAAAAGTGAAGTTAACCTTCAAGACACTTCAAGGCAGATTTCTTCCATATAATTTATATACCTCTACATACAATAAACACATACGTGAACATACCTGATCTGCCTTTTGTCGATGAGTATTGTCCCCACGTTGTGAAGTTAAGGATGTACTATGTTGACTTTTCATATTGTTACCTCTTCTCGTTTTTAACTGCTATCTGTGTTTCCATTGAGATTTTGTATCACCTCCTGCGTGTCACCATCAGGAAATTAAATGAACGCCCACTACTGGGGACACAACAATAAAATATTCCAGTGTTTCAAAGTTGTCTTCACTATATTCAAAGCAATAAAAAGATGATAAAGTTTTGTCTGCAGTCCAGTGTAATGTGTGTGTGACTCTTAACAATGCACTTTTCCTATTTGCTCCCTTATTAATCTGTGAAAGATACCAATATTGTATTTTGTATATATATAAAATATATCCATTGGCCTGCCAGAAATCCAGAGCTGTCCTGGTCAATCTCCAGTCTTTTCTCAAGCTGTTCTATTAGCCCTGTCCAGGTCACTTCTGTAAACTACAAAACACTCCCCCCCCATGTTATGAAGATGATGAGAGGGGGGCGTGTTCTGTAGTACTAGCACACTTCCTGACCTAATGTGACAAGCTAATGCTCCTTTATTGATATAATGAGTAAGCGTTGTCACTCTAAGACAGGAAATGTGTTACTGGCAGGATCATCAGATATATAAAGGGAAAAAAGCTTGGTAAAACTACGCCTCCACCACATCTATGCTTTTGATAAACAGTTCACGAGACATTAAAAAAAAATTCAACTACTGTATTTGCAACATGCTATTTCTACAACATACAAGGCCTCTGCTTTCATAAAATATAGAATGTTTTGGGAGTTTTTAAGTAATTTTATAGCCAAAAATGCAGATTTTTTTTTTTACATGTGTGCAAAAAATGAAAAAATAGCTCTAGAGGCAAAGTGGTTAAGTCTTTCTTTTTTCATTTTGTTTTTATTTGATTAAAATTGCTGTGTTTGTTTCTACCTGTAAAAAAAAAAAAAAATAATTGCTGTTTGTTGTCTACAGTGGTAACAGGAGCTACAGATGGCATTGGAAAAGCCTACGCAGAAGAGGTAATGATTTGTTCCTCTATCCATCCCTCCTTCCCAATGTTGTGCTCCTATAATATTATTTTCTTTCCTTCTGTAGCTGGCCAAAAGGGGCTTCAACGTGGTCCTCATCAGCCGGACCCTGGAAAAGCTTGAGAAAGTGTCAAGAGAGATCGGTAAGTGTTGTTTGTGTCTGTCCTCTCCATGGTAGAGTCCACAGTCAAGCTGGCCATACACAAACAGGTTTTCATTCAAATGTTCCTCAAGAAATTCTGAAACCTCGTTCCTCAAGAAATTCTGAAACCTTGTTCCTCAAGAAATTCTGAAACCTCGTTCCTCAATAAATTCTGAAACCTCGTTCCTCAGTACAAAACTTTCTTTTATGCCATCATTAAGTTATTTAATTTATTTTGACATTCCCTAAAATTTCACCCGGACTTGCCATTTGAATGAAATTCCAGAAGTATTAAACAGGTTTTATTACAATTTTGTAAAATTGTTCTCAAATGAAAACCCCATTCATCACTAGAATTATGTTCAAGAAGAATTTTCCATCCTGCTCCTTTGAATTTTCTCGTCACTTATGGTCAAAAATTAAAGTTGATGTGACTCCACTAGCCATTAGAAAATTGTACAAATGTTCCGAAAATAAACATTTTTGAACATAATTCTACTGGTTGCGACATGGGTGTTAGCTATCTCAATCGTGTTCAGCAGTTTTAAAGTGAGTCCATGTAAGTCTGAACTGTGTTTTAAGGGCACAGCAGCCCACTTTTATTAAACAAAATTAAAGTTCCATCCAAGATTCCCAAGCAGGGGTTTCAGCAGTGGTGGAACTACCAGAGTCACAAAGGTCGCATTTGCGACTGGGCCCTGGCATTTCGCCACTGTCCAGGGGCCCCAGCGGGGTTGATGGCCGCAGGGCTCTGAGCTGAGAGCATCTCTCTTATACAGCTCAGAGCCTGTACTGACAGTTCCCTTTCCCTCCAGCTCTCTTCTCTCCCATCCATCCGAGGGAGAACTGCTCCTTTTCCTCCCACCCCTCTTCTCCTGTGTGCACCACAGGAAGTGTGAAGCGAAGCAACTGAATTTGATCATTCAGCTGCTGGGCTTCACACTTACCGTGGTGCACACAGGAGGAGAAGGAGCAGATTGTCTCTCCTCTCACACCCATAGGAGGGAGGGGGAACTGTCAGTGCAGGCTCTGGACTGTATTAGAGAGATGCTCACAGCCCAGAGCCCTGTGGCCAGCAACCCTGCTGGAGCCCCCGGACAGTGGTGGAACACCAGGGCCTGGTCGCAAGTGTGACCCTTGTGACCCTGGTAGTTCCACCACTGCTGAAACCCCTGCGAGGGAATCTTTGACGGAACTTTAATTTTATTTATTAAAAGTGGGCCCTTAAACACAGTTCAGACTTACGTGGACTCACTTTAAAACTGCTGAGGAGGCACTGATGGGCACCGATAGGCAGCACTGTGATGGGTACTGATAGGCGACATTGATGTGCACTGATGGGTAGCACTGATAGGCAGCACTGATAACCGGCACTAATAGGAGGCATTGATCAGCATTGATAAGCGGCACTGATGGGCACTGATAGGCTGCACTGATAATCAGGACATTGATGATCAGTGCGCTGATTATCAGTGTAAACAATGTACTGACAATCTTGCTGGTTAACGGCTTTCCTTTCCTCACACATAAACAGCGTGGGAGGAAATGACTGCCGATAACCAGCAAGTCTGTTTACATGTGATCAGCTGATCACATGGTAAAGGGCCGCTGTGATTGGGCACATGGGGGGCAGGGTTCTGGGAGGATGTTCATGGATGCCCCCACAGAACTGTAAGCAGGGGGATCAGATGGAGGGGGGGGTCAGGGGGACCCTTCATGGTTCCTTGCACCGGGGCCCTGAAGGTTCTAGTTACGCCTCTGAGTTTCAGCTTCACTCAGCAACAATGGTAATAGACAATACCAAGCCACCTGGCTCTCCTATCAGCAGCATCGCTGCTCTCTCTGGTCTCCCATACCATGAGCTTTTTTTAGGCTCACTCAGCCTATGCTTGCAGCACCTCACTGCATGGACCAACTCGTGGCCTCTGACCGGGGTTCTCCCAGCACCCCAGGCTCTCCCACTTCCCAGGAACACAGGACTCCATCCAGCCCCTTCTGTGGACTTGATCGTTGCAGAGGTTCAGCTGGACGGTGAACCGAGTGTTGCCAGAGGTGAAGGAGAAGCAGTTGCCACATGGGACAACCACTCCTGTTAGCAGAGGCACGTGAGAACCGGAGGTCAGAGATAAAGGGGACACCATCACCAGTAAGGAACCACTGCTCCAGTTATCAGAGGCCAGGTTTGTGAAGACGGAAGAAGTACCAGAGCAGCCTTTTTCACTAGGCGGGGACGGTGAACAAGTTGGGAAAGCTTCAGCGTCCAAGTCAGGGACCCAGCAGGTGAACGTGGGTGACACTTGAAGATGATTCAGCGGGTTAGCTGAGAGCCAAGCCAGGGACTTAGCAGGTAGCGAGGGTGACGCTTGGAGTGTACAGCGGGTTAGAAGTGGAAGAGCTCGGGGAATCCAGCCAGCGGCTGGGGTCTGAAGGTCTGGTGAGAAGACTGGGAGCTCAGTGAAAAAAAGCTACAGCGGGAGGCTGTGAGATGGAGGCCAGGGCCTACACAACAGGGATACCAAGCCTGGTATGTGTACAGATCTGTGTTGAAGTAAAAAAAAAATGGTAAAAAAAAAAAATAAAAAGTTGAGCAGACTCGAGGACTTGTTTTTGTTTTTTGCTGCCGTCACTCTATGTTTCTATGATTGTAAGATCTTGACACATTCCATTTTATTTGCTTAGGATACATTTTTTTAATTAAAATATGTTTATTTTTTTACCCTTGGCTAACAGTTGCACGTTCTTTCCACAGAGCATCAGACTCGGCAAAAGACCCGAATCATCCAGGCTGATTTTACGAAAGGACTGGAGATCTACTCCAACATTGAGGATGGCTTGAAGGACCTGGACATTGGAGTGCTGGGTAATGGCTGTCCTCACAGGGCTGAAACAGACCGGAAAGAAGGGTTTAACCTCTTCAACTCTCACACCTGTACACCCCTTATGGAGCAGAGCAGTTTTTACATTGCTGCTTTGGCCTTGTTTATCCGCTTGCTGACTGCATAACTTAGTTATATGGCAGGAGAGTGGCTCTCCTGTGCCAGATCATGTACTGGGTACGTGATCCCGGCATTCTAGGTAGGTAGTGCGTGCCGCCGGTGCCACGGCTGTGCTGTGATTTGACACAACACAAGCCGATCAGCGGGTGTCGGCCAAAGGATTGTCCGCCAGAACTCGCTGATCGGCAAGGAGAGATAAAGAGCTCTGCCTATACAGTGGGGACGGAAAGTATTCAGACCCCCTTACATTTTTCACTCTGTTATATTGCAGCCATTTGCTAAAATCATTTAAGTTCATTTTTTTTCCTCATTAATGTACACACAGCACCCCATATTGACAGAAAAACACAGAATTGTTGACATTTTTGCAGATTTATTAAAAAAGAAAAAAGTTTTTCACATCTGGATTTGGGGATTCTCTGCCATTCCTCCTTGCAGATCCTCTCCAGTTCTGTCAGGTTGGATGGTAAATGTTGGTGGACGGCCATTTTTAGGTCTTAAACCCAACTGAGATGCTCAATTGAGTTTAAGTCAGGGCTTTGGCTGGGCCATTCAAGAACAGTCACGGAGTTGTTGTAAAGCCACTCCTTCATTATTTTAGCTGTGTGCTTAGGGTCATTGTCTTGTTGGAAGGTAAACCTTCGGCCCAGTCTGAGGTCCTGAGCACTCTGGAGAAGGTTTTCGTCCAGGATATCCCTGTACTTGGCCTCATTCATCTTTCCCTCGATTGCAACCAGTCGTCCTGTTCCTACAGCTGAAAAACACCCCCACAGAATGATGCTGCCACCACCATGCTTCACTGTTGGGACTGTATTAGACAGGTGATGAGTAGTGCCTGGTTTTCTCCACACATACCACTTAGAATTAAGGCCAAAAAGTTCTATCTTGGTCTCATCAGACCAGAGAATCTTATTTATCACCATCTTGATGTCCAGGCTGTCATGTGTCGTGCACTGAGGAGAGGCTTCCGTCGGGCCACTCTGCCATAAAGCCCCGACTGGTGGAGGGCTGCAGTGATGGTTGACTTTCTACAACTTTCTCCCATCTCCCGACTGCATCTCTGGAGCTCAGCCACAGTGATCTTTGGGTTCTTCTTTACCTCTCTCACCAAGGTTCTTCTCCCCCGATAGCTCAGTTTGGCAGCCAGCTCTAGGAAGGGTTCTGGTCGTCCCAAACGTCTTCCATTTAAGGATTATGGAGGCCACTGTGCTCTTAGGAACCTTAAGTGCAGCAGAATTTTTTTTGTAACCTTGGCCAGATCTGTGCCTTGCCACAATTCTGTCTCTGAGCTCTTCAGGCAGTTCCTTTGACCTCATGATTCTCATTTGCTCTGACATGCACTGTGAGCTGTAAGGTCTTATATAGACAGGTGTGTGGCTTTCCTAATCAAGTCCAATCAGTATAATCAAACACAGCTGGACTTGAAGGTGTAGAACCATCTCAAGGATGATCAGACGAAATGGACAGCACCTGAGTTAGATATATGAGTGTCACATCAAAGGGTCTGAATACTTAGGACCATGTGATATTTCAGTTTTTCTTTTTCAATAAATCTGCAAAAATGTGAACAATTCTGTGTTTTTCTGTCAATATGGGGTGCTGTGTGTACATTAATGAGGAAAAAAATGAACTTAAATGATTTTAGCAAATGGCTGCAATATAACAAAGAATGAAAAATTTAAGGGGGTCTGAATACTTTCCGTTCCCACTGTATAAACAAGGCAGAGCTCTGTCCTGTCAGCAGGGATGTGATAGATTTTCTTGGAATAAAATCCATCACATCACTTAGGAAAAACAGCACACTTTATAAACATAAACACCGGCTAGGCACACATTTAACCCTTTGATCGCCCTAGTTTAACCCCTTCCCAGGCAGTACAGTGACAGTGCATATTTTTAGCACTGATCACTGTATTAGTGTCACTGGTCCCCAAAAAAGTGTCAGTTAGTGTCAGACTGTCTGCCGCAATATCACAGTCCCACTAGAAGTCACTGATCACTGCCATCACTAGTATAAAAAAACACATAAAAAAATTAAAAAATTCAGTATATATCCAATAGTTTGTAGACCCTATAACTTTGAAGCAAACCGCTCAATATACACATATTGGGATTTTTTTTACCAAAAATATGTAGCAGAATACATATTGGCCTAAATTTATGAAGAAATTAGATTTTTTTTTTCCAATTTTTTATTGGATATGTTTTATAGCAGAAAGTATAAAATATCGCTTTATTTTCAAAATTGTTGGTCTTTTTTTGTTTATAGCGCAAAAAGGAAAAAAACGCAGAGGTGATCAAATACCACCAAAAGAAAGCTCTATTTGTGAGGGAAAAAAAAGGACATAAATTTTATTTGGGTACAGCGTCGCATGACCGCGCAATTGTCAGTTAAAGTAACGCAGTGCCGTATCGCAAAAAATGGCCTGGTCATGAAGGGGACGTAAGTGGTTAAAGTGGAACTTTACTCTCCCAATCAACTCTGATTATTTGCTGCTAGCCTTAATAAATAGATATAAAAGTATATCATTTACTTGTTTTAAACTTGTTTTTAAAATGTCTTCAGTTACTTCCTGGTTTCTTTCCTAGGCAAATTATGTTAAATCCCCCAAAAAATCCCAAAAAACGACAACATAAACTTAATTTCTGTACAGCGTCGAACGATTGCGCAATTGTCAGTTATGTGATGCACTGCCGTATCGCAAAAAAAAAATTTCCTGGTCATGAAGGGGGGTAAATCTTCCGGAGGGCGAGTGGTTATAGGACAATAACTTTTTCATTACTTAAAGCGGATCTTCACTGCATCTGAGCACCACAAACCAAAAAAACGCAATTTAATTAATTTTTAATATTCAAAGCAAACTCCCCCATCCATGTCTCAATGCTTTATTTGGTTGAGAAATCACTTTGAAAAACAAATCAAACCTCTCCCCCCCCAGCATTTCTGGTCATGGCCATCTTGAGTAATGGCAGGTGATTCATGTAGCATTTACCTCCTGAAATCCATCTGCCCTTAGCTTAAGCATGCATGCAAGAGGGCATGTTTAGCTGAGAAAACTCCTCCTCCTCTCCTTCCCTCCTGAAGACTCCTGGGATGTAGGACATAATTTGCCTAGGCAAGGAACCAGAAAGTAACTGAAGAAATGTAAAAAAAAAAAAAAAAAAATTGAAACAAGTAAATATGATCTACTTTCCTATCTATTCATTAAGGCTAGCAGCAAGAGGATTAAAAATAACCAATGTTGATTGGGAGAGTGAAGTTCCACTTTAACCACTTTCCCTCTGGCAGATTTACCCCCCTCCCTTCATGACCAGGCCATTTTTTGAGATACAGCTGGAGTTGCCACCTCATCCCTTTAAACCCGAACACGTATGAAGGTTCTGAGGCTAATTTAATGCAGATAAGGCACCAAATGGATTTAATTTCCACCTTAATCAGCCAGAGAACCTGTGTAATTAATATGTGTTTGGGTTTAAGGCTGGGTTCACACTGGTCCGACAAACGCTCCGACATTGGGAGCTCATGTCGCATGACGTGTGAAATGTAATGTTTCCCTATGGGAGCCGTCCTAACTGGTCCGACACAAGTCGTTCCGACTTTAGAAATGCTCCCTGTACTACTTTGGTCCGACTTTGATCCTACTTCAGCCTATTGACTATCATTGAAGTCGGATCAAAGTCGGATTGCCGTCTCGCATGATCCGACTTCGGCACGCGACTTGTGCTCAGATGATCTTGAGGGGGAACTCCGCGCCAAATTTTAAATAAAAATCCGGCATGGGTTCCCCCTCCAAGAGCATACCAGGCCCTTGGGTCTGGTATGGACCTTGAGGGGAACCCCCTACGCCGAAAAGGCGGCGTGCGGGGGGTCCCCCCCAATCCATACCAGACCCTTATCCGAGCACGCAGCCCGGCCGGACAGGAATGGGGGTGGGGACGAGCGAGCGCCCCCCCCCCTCCTGAACCGTACCAGGCCGCATGCCCTCAACATGGGGGGGTTGGTGCCTTGGGGGAGGGGGCGCGCTGCGGCCCCCCCACCCCAAAGCACCTTGTCCCCATGTTGATGAGGACAAGGGCCTCTTCCCGACAACCCTGGCCGTTGGTTGTCGGGGTCTGCGGGCGGGGGGCTTATCGGAATCCGGGAGCCCCCTTTAAAAAGGGGGCCCCCAGATCCCGGCCCCCCACCCTATGTGAATTGAGTATGGGGTACATGGTACCCCTACCCATTCACCTAGGGAAAAAAAGTGTCAATTTAAAAAAAAAAACACTACACAGATTTTTAAAGTATTTTATTAGACAGCTCCGGGGGTCTTCTTCCGACTTCGGGGGTCTCTCCGGTTCTTCTCCGCGCTCTCCGGGTCTTCTGCCGGGCTCCTCCTCTCTCTTCTGCTCTTTTGCCGCTCTTTTGCTAAAGAGGAGGAGCCCGGTCTGCTGCCTTCTTCTCTTCGGGGGTCTCTCCGGTTCTTCTCCGCGCTCTCCGGATCTTCTGCCGGGCTCCTCCTCTCTCTTCTGCTCTTTTGCCGCTCTTTTGCTAAAGAGGAGGAGCCCGGTCTTCAATCTTCTGCCTTCTGCCCTCTTCTCTTCTCCTGATGTTGACACGACGCTCTCTGGGGCTAGAATGCTCTCTGTGCGCTCTGCTCTGATTTATATAGGCGGTGACCCCGCCCCCTTATGCCGTCACAGTCCCTGGGCATGCTGGGACTGTGACGTTTTAGGGGGCGTGGTCATCACCCGATGACCACGCCCCCTGTATGCCGTCATAGTCCCAGCATGCCCAGGGACTGTGACGGCATAAGAGGGCGGGGTCACCGCCTATATAAATCAGAGCAGAGCGCACAGAGAGCATTCTAGCCCCAGAGAGCGTCGTGTCAACATCAGGAGAAGAGAAGAGGGCAGAAGGCAGAAGATTGAAGACCGGGCTCCTCCTCTTTAGCAAAAGAGCGGCAAAAGAGCAGAAGAGAGAGGAGGAGCCCGGCAGAAGATCCGGAGAGCGCGGAGAAGAACCGGAGAGACCCCCGAAGAGAAGAAGGCAGCAGACCGGGCTCCTCCTCTTTAGCAAAAGAGCGGCAAAAGAGCAGAAGAGAGAGGAGGAGCCCGGCAGAAGACCCGGAGAGCGCGGAGAAGAACCGGAGAGACCCCCGAAGTCGGAAGAAGACCCCCGGAGCTGTCTAATAAAATACTTTAAAAATCTGTGTAGTGTTTTTTTTTTTAAATTGACACTTTTTTTCCCTAGGTGAATGGGTAGGGGTACCATGTACCCCATACTCAATTCACATAGGGTGGGGGGCCGGGATCTGGGGGCCCCCTTATTAAAGGGGGCTCCCGGATTCCGATAAGCCCCCCGCCCGCAGACCCCGACAACCAACGGCCAGGGTTGTCGGGAAGAGGCCCTTGTCCTCATCAACATGGGGACAAGGTGCTTTGGGGTGGGGGGGCCGCAGCGCGCCCCCTCCCCCAAGGCACCAACCCCCCCATGTTGAGGGCATGCGGCCTGGTACGGTTCAGGAGGGGGGGGGCGCTCGCTCGTCCCCACCCCCATTCCTGTCTGGCCGGGCTGCGTGCTCGGATAAGGGTCTGGTATGGATTGGGGGCGACCCCCCACGCCGTTTTTTCGGCGTAGGGGGTTCCCCTCAAGGTCCATACCAGACCCAAGGGCCTGGTATGCTCTTGGAGGGGGAACCCATGCCGGATTTTTATTTAAAATTTGGCGCGGAGTTCCCCCTAAAGATTCATACCAAACACAGTGTCGGGCATTGGCGGGGATCCAAGTCGGATCCCCGTTCATTGAAAGTCGGACACATGCCGGCTTCATGTCGCAGGGCAAAGTCGGATCCAAAGTAGGACGGCTGTCGTGTCGCACCAGTGTGAACCCAGCCTAAAGGGATGAGGTGGCAACCCTAGATGCGGCACTGCGTTACTTTACTGACAATAGACAAACAAAGATTTAAGGGGCACACCCTAAAAAATACATTAAAAATGGTGCAGTCATAAGACCGTATAGACAAAACAAAAAGATTACAGCGCACACATACAAAAATGACATTTACCTCCTGCAGGGCTATTTGAAATGTGCCCCCCAAATCTTTGTTTGTCTGTTGTATGGATTCTGACCAAATCCCTTTGGGCTGGAGTACCCCCCCCCCCCCCCAAGTTTTGCCTCTTATTAGTGTCCACCTGTGTTATAGGAGGAGTCCTTTAGTTCTCCCATATAGAGGAGTGTAGTATTTCTCCCATGGTTCAGAGAAGCAGGATCTTCCATTCTATGGATAGTGTAGGACCCACTGATATTGGGGTACTTTGACCTAGTAGTGGGCTTAGCACTATATGACCATATGATGTAACTAAATACCCATATTTTCTGAATATGTTCAGGTGTTTTAAACAGCCCTGCAGGAGGTAAATGTCATTTTTGTTATGTGTGTGTTGTAATCTTTTTGTTTAGATTTTACTGACAATTGCACGGTCGTGCGACGCTGTACCCAAATAAAATTTATGTCCTTTTTCCCCACAAATAGAGCTTTCTTTTGGTGGTATTTGACCACCTCTGCAGTTTTTATTTTTTGTGCTTAAAACAAAAAAAGGCAGACAATGTTGAAAAAAACCTGTGCCTGTGGAAGGGAATTCCACATCCTTGCCACTCTTACAGTAAAGAACCCTCTACGTAGTTTAAGGTTAAACCTCTTTTCTTCTAATTTTAATGAGTGGCCACGAGTCTTGTAAATAATCAAACTTCTTCATAAGTTTAGGCCAATATGTACTGTATTTTGCTAGATATTTTTGGTAAAAAAAAATACCAATAAGCGTATTGATTGATTGGTTTGATTGGTTTGCGCAAACGTTATAGCGTCTACAAACGTGATAGATTTATGGAATTTTTTTTACTAGTAATGGCGGCGATCAGTGACTTATAATGGGACTGCGACATTGCGGTGGACAAATCAGACACTTTTTGGGGACCAGTGACACCAACACAGTGATCAGTGCTAAAAATATGCACTAACATAGTACTAATGACACCGGCGGGGAAGGAGTTACCATCAGGGGCGATCAAAGGGTTAAATATGTTCCTAAGGGCCCTTTCACACTGGGGCGGTTTACAGGCACTATTGCGCTAATATTAGCGCCTGCAAACCGACCCAAAACAGCCGCTGCTGTCTCTCCAGTATAAAAGCCCCAAGGGCTTTCACACTGGAGCGGTGCGCTAGCAGGACGGGAAAAAAAGTCCTGCTAGCAGCATCTTCGGAGCGGTGAAGGAGCGGTGTGTATACAGCTCCTTCACTGCTCCTGCCCATTGAAATCAATGGGGACAGCACGGCTATGCCGCCGGCAAAGCGCCTCTGCAGAGGCGCTTTGCAGTGGTTTTTAACCCTTTCTCGGCCAATAGCGGGGGGTAAAACCGCCCGCTAGCGGCCGAATACCGCCGGTAAAGCGCCGCTTAGAATAGCGGCATTTTACCACCGATGCCGCCCCCGCCCCAGTGTGAAAGGGCCCTAAGGAATGCTTACTAACTGTGGGGGAGGTGCTTGTACTGTGGAAAGGCAAAGATCCATGTTCCTGCTTAGTAAAAACAAAGGGTTCACTACCGTCCCTTCTCACAGAACGGAGATCTGCCTGATTGGCGGGTCCCAGTGGACTTCAAATCCACCGGACCCGCTGATTGGCTCCCACTGTATGTAAACGGGTGACCCCGCCCCCTCTGACACCACGGGGAAAGCCATAGGGAAGTCCCTGTGCATCATAGGGGGCGGGGTCACCGGGTGGCCCCACCCTCAGTTATATAAGAGCTGTCACAAGAACAGAAGCGTCACACAGACTCCCATTGAGGCGGATCGTCCGGAGGGCGTAGCGGGGAAGGAGAAGACCGGAGGAAAAAGCAGAGGACCGGAGGAAGAAGCAGAGGAAGAACAAGATGGAGGAAGAAGAAGAAAACCAAAGGAAGACCAGAAGAAGATGGAAGAAGAAGCGGGGAAAAAAGAAGACATTATTAAAGGAATTGTCAAAAACCGGCTATTGTCTTTTTTAACATTTTTGACACTTTTTATGTGAAATGGTAGGTACCTTTACCAATTCACAAGGGGGCTTCCAGATTCCGATTAGCCCCCCGCCGCATACCCCCACAACCACCGGGCAAGGGTTGTGGGGATGAGGCCCTTGTCCCCATCAACATGGGGACAAGGTGCTTTGGGGGCTACCCCAAAGCACCCTCCCCATGTTGAGGGCATGTGGCCTGGTATGGTTCGGGGGGGCCTCTCTCGTCCCCCCTCTTTTCCTGTGGCCTGCCAGGTTGCGTGCTCAGATAAGGGTCTGGTATGGATTTTTGGGGGGACCCCCACGCCATTTTTTTTTTAAATTTTGGCGCGGGGTCCCCCTTAATATCCGTACCAGACCTGAAATGCCTGGTAATGGACTGTGGAGGAATCCCATGCCGTTGTTTTTTCAATGACTTTTATGTGTATTGCCGGGACCGACAATTCATTATAGCCGCAAGTAATTTTAAAAATACTTTTTTCCTTTAGAAATGTCATTTTGCTGTCAGACTGTTCTAAACATGGGAAACACGCGCCACTTTACAGGCATACTATAGACACCCCCCAGGTACAAAATTTAAAGGAATATTTCACTTTTATTGTTTCACTTTAAGCATTATTAAAATCACTGCTCCCGAAAAAACAGCCGTTTTTAAAACTTTTTTTTTGCATTGATCCATGTCCCCTGGGGCAGGACCCGGCCCCCAAACACTTTTTATGACAATAACTTGCATATAAGCCTTTAAAATTAGCACTTTTGATTATTCATGTTCGTGTCCCATAGACTTTAACAGTGTTTTGTGTGTTCAAACAAATTTTTTGCCTGTTCGCATGTTCTGCTGCAAACCAAACCAGGGGGTGTTCGGCTCATCCCTACTCCCAACTTTTAGAGATGGGAATAAGGGACACCTATCAGCAAAAGTATGCAGGCATAGGACACACCCCTTTGCACGCCCCCTTTAAAGGAGAATTATACAAAATATAAAAGATTGGTTCAACCCAAAAGTGCTTTTTTTTACCACTACTATTCCTTTATATTGGCTTTTGGAATTTACAAATGTAAAAATTTAGAAATCAGATGAAAGGTTTAGCGCTGGAAAACACTTTTTGATAAGTAAAAAGTACATTTTATATACATCTATATAGATCAGACAAAAATGAGGGACAAATAAGGAGAAATGAGGGACAGAGGGACATTGCTCCAAATCAGGGACAGTCCATCAAAATCAGGGACAGTTGGGAGCTATGTATTTCTGAGTCACACTCACTGTATAACACTGTACGCAAGATTTGTACTTGACAGCAGCCAGTGCATCAGTTGCTGTATTACTCGGCAAGTCCAGGCTGTTATTTTGACAGCTGGAAATGTCATTAGGAGCAGTGGGAAGGGGCCGCAAAGGCATGCTATGTATGTATGCCCTGTGTACCTCAGTAAAGTTTTTTTTTTAGGGTGTATATAGCATGTCTAAGGTCCTCAGCTGGTTAATCCTATAGAGAGCAAGGACACTATTCTAGCTTCTTAGAAGTGGAAAGTCATTTGGAAAACGGGCTGTAGAAATCTCAGCAGTCAAGTTGCACCTAGTGGAAGTGACTAAGTACCCAGTCCCTTCTCTTCTGGGTGTTTTATTGAAGTATATCTGTAGTCAAAACATTTTGTTTTTGAATAGAGTAAGGAAGAGTTAAACCCCTGCCAGAGGCTCAACAGGAAGTTAGAGGAAATCTCCAAAAAGTGAGGGACTGTGAGGGTGTCCCTATTGGAAAATTTCCCCTCCCCTCTTGTTCCAAGGACTTGAAACTTGAAAATTCGGGATTTCAGCTTACTTTCATACTCGGTGACAATGGTCACCTGTACAAATAGAGAGGGTGTATCTACCCCGTGAGGACACAGACAGCAAAAAAAACCTAACAGAGGGTCTACCTCCTCCCCATGTTATCCAAAACAAAAGAAAAAAAAAAACGTTTTTGAGATGTACTTTCACTGGACCTTGGACTTTTTTGGGATGTTCACTTAGAAACATAAGACAGCGCCTCCAAGAGACTAATGCCGCGTACACATGATCGGACTTTACGGCAGACTTTGTCCGGCGTACTTTTCGACGGACTTTACGACGGACTTTCCGAATGAACTGACTTGCCTACACTCAATCAACCAAAGTCCGACGGATTCGTATGTGATGACGTACGACCGGACTAAAAACAAGGAAGTTCATAGCCAGTAGCCAATAGCTGCCCTAGCGTCGGTTTTTGTCCATCAGACTAGCATACAGACGAGCTGACTTTTCAACTGGACTCGAGCCCGTCGGACAGATTTGAAACATGTTTCAAATCTAAGTCCGTCAAACTTTTAAGAAAACGAAGCCCGCTGGAGCCCACACACGATCGAATTGTCTGACGAAATCCAGTACGCCGGACCAAGCATGCCGTAAAGTCCGATCGTGTGCATGCGGCATAGGGATTGTTGTTGCCACCTTAATCAAATATTTTAAAAATACAGTTGCGCTAGATTAGTGGTCTCCAAATTGCTGCCCGGTGGGCTAAATGCAGCCCTTTGCTTGGTTTTATCCAGTCCTTGGGGCACTGTTTCACCACTGATAACAACAATAGGCCTTAACTCACCCCAGACTGAGACCAGTGAAGGGGCACAATTCCTCCCAGTTTCACCAATGATGGGGCACAATTCCTCCCAATGACACCAACAATTGGGCACAATGACACCAACGATGGGGCACAATTTCTCCCAGTGACAACAACAATTGAGCCCACTGACACCGACGATGGGGCACAATTCCTCCCAATGACATCAACAACTGGGCACAATGACACCAACGGTGGGGCACAACTCCTCCCCATGACACCAAAGATGGGGCATTGTTTGTTCCCACTGATGTCGGGACCTTTTCTACTCCCAATGGCCACAGTCCGGCCCTCCTAAAGTCAAACGGACAGCAAACTGGCCCATCTGTCCAGAAAGTTTGGAGACCCCTGCGCTAGATAATCAAACTGCTATCCCCAGGTGGATAAAAGTTATTTTGCATTGGGCTACTTAACTTTTTTAAAGTAGAACTCCAGGGAAACAGTTAATGATACATGTTGTACCCATAAAAAAAGATTTACATTTTAACTGGTCTTTTGACATGCTCAAATTTCCAGACAAGCGACACGTACATATATATATATATATATATATATATATATATATATATATATATATCTCAAAAAATGGGGTTGTCCTTAATAAGATTGTAAGGAACCAGAGGACCCAATGAGTGACACAGCATACAATGTAAGGAAAAGTAGAAAAATATGATATTGGTATTAATTAATGAACTCAAATATCATTATTCTCCCCAGTGGCAGATGGTGGTTGTGACACTAAGAACATAACAAATATCCAGAGGCTACTGTATCAATAGTCTCTAGATATGGCAACACAAAGCACAAGACAACAAACACAAAACATTACAGTTAAACAAATTAACAATCGTCCGGACGCCAGAGATCTATGTGTGGATGTCCATGCCGAGACCAATGTGTCTTATATACATTAAATAATATTTAGTCATTTATGGCATGGGTAGCCACACAGGGGTCCCTGGAAGACTTGAGTCCACAAACTATTGATGGAAAGAAGGGGGGAGGGAGAATGGGAGTAGATCTGATAGTCAGCCTGAAGAATCAATTGGCTGTAATGGGAAGATCTGAATTGGATATAATTTTCTCGAACATAATGGAAGGTAATGTCTATAAAAATAGATTTTATATTGAGGGAACAATTTGCAGTGATGTAACTAGTATGGATATATAGTCCAAGTTAAATCCATGGCGATGGCTGTAGGATATCCTGTGTAATGCAAGGAGAGCTATGCTCCTATAGCTGCCTAGGAGATAGGACCAATGATACCGTGGAGCAAATACACTGCTTGTGATGGACTGAATTATTGCTGTTTCCTTACATCCTTATGCATGGATTCCAATAGGGTTTTTTTTTTTTTGCGAAGCACATGATTAGAGCCTGAGGCTCTAATTGGCTTAAAAAAAGGGTGGGCTCTGGGCGCAGAGCACCGCGCCCAGAGCCCACTCAGTTGTGTGACATCAGTGAATTAACATTCGCTAATGTCTTCCCGTTTCTCCTCCCGGGCCAATCAGGGAACGGGTCCTGGGAGCCGATTGGCCGGGAATCCTAAGACCCGATTGGCCACGAGTCCTAAGTCTGGGATGGGAGTCTCAGTTTTTCAGGGTAATGTAGGTACACATCATTGGTGACACTGCTGATCTGTTTATAAACATGTACGTGGTTGACTGCAAGTGGTATACCGGGGTTATGGCTGCAGCTGTCAACCATAGTCCGGGTATCAGCATTTTCAGTTAGCGATGCTCTGTAAGGTAAAAGCAATCCTAGTGGCTAATTATCCACTGGATTGCTTTTACAGGCGGAGGATCGGGCTCCCCCCCTCCCCACTGCCCTCCGGTGCCTCCCTGGGCTTTCCAGTCCTGACGGCGAGCCGGCTTCCGATCCAGTGGTTGCGACGGCTTACAATAGAGGTGACCAGGGACCAGATCGTCTTCACCTTTTAAGGTCTAGGAGACCTGAAGCCACGAAGATGTATACACTGCCATTTTTTTTTTTTTTGGAAAGCATGAGATCAATTTTATTTTTTGATTTTATTTTTTCATCTCGTGCTTTCAAGGGTAGAAGAGAGATCCCAGATGTCTCCATAAAGAGGACTTGTTATGATTTATCTCTTTCACAAGGGATGTTTACATTTCTTGTGATAGGAATAAAAGTAATAAAAAAATAAAATAAAGGTACAGACAGTGTCAAAAAAATAAAAAAAAGAATGTTTTTAATAAAATTTGCAAAAATTTTTAACCTTAAGCGCCCCCCCACCCCGTGCTCCCACGCAAAGGCGAATGCATACGTGTAAAGTATTGCTGTGAAAGTTATAGGGAGAGCAGTAATTCTACACCTCCTCTATAACTCTAAACTGGTTTTTAAGTATCATAGTTTGTCGCCATTCCACGAGTGTGTGCGCAAATTTAAAGCATGACATGTTAGCTATCCATTTACTCAGCGTAACATTTTTTGAATTTTTCTAAAAAAATGGGTTATAACTTAAAATAAAGTTTTTTTTCTTTTTTTTTGCATTAACATTCATTAATGTATTTTTTCCACAAAAAAAAATTGTTTGAAAAAGCTGCTGTGCAAAAAAATAAAAAATTGCAACAAGCACCATTTTATTCTCTGGGGCCTCTGCTAAGAAATATTTAATGTTTTGGGGTTGTAAGTAACTTTCTAGTTAGTAAACAAAAAATGTCAGAATAGGCCTGGTCTTCAAGTGGATATCTACAGTACAGTGGAGTGAGCTTTGTCACCCTAGGACAGGAAGTATGGAGCTAGCATGATCATCAGGGCAGAATGAAGAGAAAAAGCCTGAAAAAAACCCCCAAAAACTACAGATGCCACATCTAATGCCGCGTACACACGAGCGGTCTTTCCGACGGACTTTCTGACTAGGTCCGACGGTCTTTCCGAACCAACGGACTTGGCCACACACGATAGGACTAATGCCGCGTACACACGGTCGGACTTTTCGGCTACAAAAGTCCGAGAGCCCGTCCGACAAACTTTCGACTGACTTTTGGCGAACTTTCGACGGACTTGCGGCTGACTTTCTAACGAACAGACTTGCCTACACACGATCACACAAAAGTCTGACGGATTCGTACATGATGACGTACACCGGACTACAATAAGGAAGTTGATAGCCAGTAGCCAATAGCTGCCCTAGCGTGGGTTTTTGTCCGTCGGACTAGCATACAGTCGAGCGGATTTTTCGACCTGGACTCGAGTCCGTCGGAAAGATTTGAAGCATGTTCCAAATCTAAAGTCCGTCAGATTTTCGACCGAAAAAGTCCGCTGCAGGTCCGATGAAGCCCACACACGGTCGAATTGTCCGCCGGATTTGGTCCGTCGGCGTCCGTCGGACTTTTGTAGATGAAAAGTCCGACCGTGTGTACGTGGCATTAGTCCGTTCATAAGTCTGTTCGGTTTGATCGTGATGGCGTAAACGGGACTAGAAAAGGAAGTTCAATAGCCAGTACCCAATAGCTTCCCTTGCCTCATATTTGGTCCGTCGGACTAGCACACAGACGAACAGTTTTCCCAATTTTAGTCCGTCGGACTTTGAGTCCGTCGGACAGATTTGAAACATGTTCTAGGTCCGTCAGAAAAGTCCGCCGGAAAGTCTGCGGCATAAGTTTGGTCAACCTACCATGTATCACCATTTTGCTTTTGGGCTTACATACACTATATTGGAATTGGCTTTGATCGTTTCTCGGATATGTTCAAATATAATGGAAGCGACATCATGACATCACTTCTGGCGCCAGTTTTAAAAAAATTTAAAAGATTCAAAAACGACAATCTTGGCATTTTTAAGGCTTTCAAGTGCAGAGGAGGGGGTTGGGGGTCTTAATCCCAGATCCCTCCATAAACAGTACCTGTCACTGCCTATTACTGTCACAAGGGATGTTTACATAAGTTACATACGTAAGTTGCGCCCGCATATGTACAGAGTGTTCAAATCCCACATGTAAGGTATCTCCGCGATCATTAGAGTGAAAGCAATAATTCTAGTGTAAGACCTCCTCTGCAACTCTAAACAGGTAACCTGTAAAAAAAAAAAAAAAAAAATTTAAAGCGTCGCCTAGAGAGATTTTTAAGTACAGAAGTTTCGTGAGCCAATCAGTGAGTGTGCGCAATTTTAAAGCGTGACATGATAGGTATCTATTTACTCAGCATAACCTCATCTTTCACATTAAGCAAAAAAATTGGGCTAACTTTACTGTTTTTTTTTTTTTTTAATTCATTACAGTGTATTTTTTTTTAAATTGCATTTGAAAGGCCACTGCGCAAATACGGTGTGACATAAAATATTGCAATGACCACCATTTTATTTTCTAGGGTCTCTGCTAAAATATATATATGTATGTATATATGTGTATATATTAATGTTTGGGGGTTCTAAGTAGTTTTCTAGCAAAAGAAATACTGATTTTAACTTGTAAACAACAAGTGTCAGAAAAATGCCTGGTCTTCAAGTGGTTGTACATTTGTAAATTGAACTGACCATAATCCATTGTAGTTTCCCTGTAGTAATCTGACTTTCTCTTGCAGTGAATAATGTCGGGATAACGTTTGCCCGCAAATCAACACCATTTCTCAGCACCCCCGATTTAGGCAAGGTGAGTGACGAATCGGGCACAACAGTTCAATATGTCACTGAGCAAAGCCTGCACAGCCTCGGGTACACACAATCTCCAATAAAATACACACTCCACCTCTGCCTACATTAGACTTCATAGTCTTGCAATAGTCTTCTACAAGAATGCTGACTGCTCTATGTGCAATACAGACAGCCACTAGAGGACGCTCCTGCAATTCAAGATTTGGAGTGGAGTGGAGAGGATGACACAGCAAGCAGAAAAAGTTAGAAAGTCGATGCAAAAACTATTTTAAAGTGGTTATTTTTTATTCAATAACCAATTCTCATGAATCAATGAAATCACCAAAAAAATAAAGTTTTTCTCAAAGAATAGGTATGGGTACTCGCATCCCCTGCCAAGCCTCACTTTCAGAATGCAGGGCTCAGAGATACATATTGTGCAGTGCTCAGGAGTGTGTATTGCACTGGGTACGGGGATCAGGAGTGTGTATTGCACATGGTTCAGGCACGAGTATTGCACAGGGTGAAGGGCTCAGGAGTATATACTGTACAGGGTGTGGGGCTCAGGCATGCACACTGCACAGGGTGCGGGGCTCAGGAGTGCACACTGCACAGGGTGCGGGGCTCAGGAGTGCACACTGCACAGGGTGCGGGGCTCAGGAGTGCACACTGCACAGGGTGCGGGGCTCAGGAGTGCACACTGCACAGGGTGTGGGGCTCAGGAGTGCACACTGCACATGCAGGGCTCAGGAGTGCACACTGCACAGGGTGCGGGGCTCAGGAGTGCACACTGCACAGGGTGCGGGGCTCAGGAATGCACACTGCACAGGGTGCGGGGCTCAGGAGTGCACACTGCACAGGGTGTGGGGCTCAGGAGTGCACACTGCACATGCAGGGCTCAGGAGTGCACACTGCACAGGGTGCGGGGCTCAGGAGTGCACACTGCACAGGGTGTGGGGCTCAGGAGTGCACACTGCACAGGGTGTGGGGCTCAGGAGTGCACAGGGTGCGGGGCTCAGGAGTGCACACTGCACAGGGTGCGGGGCTCAGGAGTGCACACTGCACAGGGTGCAGGGCTCAGGTGTGCACACTGCACAGGGTGCGGGGCTCAGGAGGGCACACTACACAGGGTGCGGGGCTCAGGTGTGCACACTGCACAGGGTGCGGGGCTCAGGAGGGCACACTACACAGGGTGCGGGGCTCAGGTGTGCACACTGCACAGGGTGCGGGGCTCAGGAGTGCACACTGCACAGGGTGTGGGGCTCAGGAGTGCACACTGCACATGCAGGGCTCAGGTGTGCACACTGCACAGGGTGCGGGGCTCAGGAGTGCACACTGCACAGGGTGTGGGGCTCAGGAGTGCACACTGCACAGGGTGTGGGGCTCAGGAGTGCACAGGGTGCGGGGCTCAGGAGTGCACACTGCACAGGGTGCGGGGCTCAGGAGTGCACACTGCACAGGGTGCAGGGCTCAGGTGTGCACACTGCACAGGGTGCGGGGCTCAGGAGGGCACACTACACAGGGTGCGGGGCTCAGGTGTGCACACTGCACAGGGTGCGGGGCTCAGGAGGGCACACTACACAGGGTGCGGGGCTCAGGTGTGCACACTGCACAGGGTGCGGGGCTCAGGAGGGCACACTGCACAGGGTGCGGGGCTCAGGTGTGCACACTGCACAGGGTGCGGGGCTCAGGAGGGCACACTGCACAGGGTGCGGGGCTCAGGAGGGACACTGCACAGGGTGCAGGGCTCAGGAGGGCACACTGCACAGGGTGCGGGGCTCAGGTGTGCACACTGCACAGGGTGCGGGCCTCAGGAGGGCACACTGCACAGGGTGCGGGGCTCAGGTGTGCACACTGCACAGGGTGCGGGGCTCAGGTGTGCACACTGCACAGGGTGCGAGGCTCAGGTGTGCACACTGCACAGGGTGCGGGGCTCAGGAGTGCACACTGCACAGGGTGCGGGGCTCAGGAGTGCACACTGCACAGGATGGAGGGCTTAGGTGTGCACACTGCACAGGGTGCGGGGCTCAGGTGTGTACTCCACAGTACATAGTTCTTCTCCCCTCCTCCCCCTCTCCTGTACATAGCTGTCCCCACATACCTCCTTCCCCAGTGCAGAGCTCTCCTTCTACAGCACACTTTTCCCCCTTCCCTGATGGCCAGTACTATACAGCTACCTAAGAGTATCAAGTCCTCGGTGCCAGCTGTGTGAGAGGTTTGCAGGGGGAGACACTGCCCCAAGACTGATGGCCTCCTCCTCAGTATCATATGGGTAGTGAGGGCTCTGTGTGAGATGTTTTAAGAGGCACTGTCACTGGTGAGCACAGAAGTCGGCAGAGGAGGCAAGTGGTGCAGAAAACTTCCTCTGCTGGCTTCTGTGTTTACCAGTGACAAGTTGGTGAGCGGTGGGCACAGGACCAGTGCTGGGGGTGGTGGTACAAAGTACTGCTATGTGCCGTTTATATACTGTAGACATAGGTGCAACAACTCTTCTCATATGTTAAACTTAGATTTTGTGTCCACTAGGTTGTGAGGTTGGGAGCTGTGTTTAGAATAACTGGAATGGGAGTTTATTAAAAAAAAAAAAAAAGTGAGACGACAAAACCATCATTTTGTCCTGCTTCTCCAGTAGAATGCAGTTGTATTGTTCAAATGATTTAATAGTCTCTTCTCTGTTTTTTTATTAGAAACTGAGTGACATTGTTAACTGCAACATGCTGTCAGTACTCCAGGTGAGGGGTCTTAAAAGTCTTTGCTGGTGAAGGATCTGCTGCGAGCCACAGTAGGCTTCTGTCCAAGGGCTCGTTCACATGTGCCATCCCTCTGAAAAGTTATCTGCGGTGTATCATTTTTGCAGAAGGCATAGCTCCCAAATGTCCCTGATTTCGAGGGACTGTCCCTGATTTGGAGCAATGTCCTTCCATCCAGGGCCGTCTTTAATATTGATTGGACCCTGGTCAAAAATTTTCTTGGGCCCCCCCCCCCCCCCTCATGCAATTTCACTCTCCACCTGCTTTGAGACATACAATAAATAGCAGCTAGACTTAAAATCAGTTTACTGTATCAGATCAGGCAGAAATTGCGATTGGTTGCCAGCAGTTACAGCATATCATTACTGCTTACTGACTGGTTGCTAGAGGTTACAGCACACATTACGGCTCACTGATTAGTTGCTAGAGGTTACAGCACATCATCTCCTCACTGCAGGGGAGCACGATATACATATGAATGCTGCCTTTATTTACATTTCAATGCCACCAGCCACAGCTATTTACTTAGTAATGCTGCCGCTATTTACATATGAATGCCGGTTATTTACATGTAAACACAGGGTCTGCAGGTGAGTCATCTGTACACAACAATAGGGCAGAGCTGGGAAGCATTAGTACCAGCACTTCACACTGAGATATCGGGACACAGCACAGGACTAAAACTTCAAGGGGCAAGAGAATTTAAACTGGGATAGTTGGCAAGTATGAGGCAGCTGCTTTGGGCCCCACAACAATGACAGGGCCCAGGGCAGCTGCCCCTTTTGCCCTGCCTTAAAGACGGCCCTGCTTCCATCCCTCTTTGCCCCTCATTTCATTTTGGTCTGATCTATACAGTTGTATATAAAATCCTCTTTTTATCTTTCAAAAAGTGTTTCCCAGTGCTAAACCTTTTCATCCAAATTCTAAATTGCTGTATTTGTAAATTTTAAAAGCCAATATAAAAGAATAGGAGTGGTAACAAAAAAGTCCTTGTGGATTTAATTAACCTTTTTTTTTTTTTGGAAACTCGGATAATTCGTTCCAGTGTCACTGCTAGTGTATGCAGTACCGCATGTGGCCAGGGGTGCGGGGGTGCGCCGGAGACACTGGGAGACCACGCGGAGGAGACACTCGCGAACACAATATTCCTCCAGTAGTACTGCATTTTTTTCATTAGTCACGCAGCTCAAAAATGTATACATTGAATCATTTTGTGGGTATTTTTAGGTGTGTAATAATTATCCCCAGAATTCATTTAAAGAGTAAAACATTCCCCTCTGGGTGATCTCTGTACATTGCAGGGATTTTAACAAACTTTCTTGCAGATTCCTACCTTTTGTTATTCTGAAGAAATCCCTGTGTGTTTGTCTGTGTCCATGTGGAAAGTGAATCTGTATGGGAGTGGTTTCATAATTATCAATCAGCTGCAGGGCACTAATAAGGAACGCTGCTGGGTCTACATCCCTTTAGATGTGATTTCCTATTGAGAGTATCTCACCAAAAATAACATTTTTGTTGCAGGGGATGCCTGAAATCTGACTTGTATCTTAGTGTAGACTTCTGGGAAAATCAGTGAGCCAATCACACATGCAGGAAATGATGTTTCCGTGGGGCTTTCTGTGTATAGAACACCTCCAGGTCTCCATATTGCATTTTCAGAAAATGACAGCGGCTGCAGATTGAAAAGGAAAGGTCGTTTTTAATAACATCCAATTACAATATGACTCGTGTCGCAATTGTATACGCTATTTTATTTTTTATTTGTTTGCTATTTTTTTTCCCCCCAAATGGAGTTACCCTTTAACCACCTCAATACTAGGCACTTTCGCCCCCTTCCTTCCCAGACCAATTTTCAGCTTTCAGCGCTCTCACACTTTTAATGACAATTACTCAGTCATGCTACGCTGTACCCAAATGAAATTTTTATCATTTTGTTTGCACAAATAGAGCTTTCTTTTGGTGGTATTTATTCACGACTCCGTTATTTTTTTTTCGCGATATAAGCGCAAAAATAGTGAAAATTTGGAAAAAAAACAATATTTTCTTTTTTCTGTTTTAAAAGAAATCCAGTAAAATCGAATTTTGTCATAAATTTGAGCCAAAATGTATTCTGCTACATGTTTTTGATAAAAAAAATCCTGTTAAGTGTATAATAATTGGTTTGTGTGATCACGGACATATGTACGCAAATGATCATGTACAGATGTGTGCAGATTACCATTGGGACATGTGATTTTAGTGGGACATATGTGGGGGACAGCTTTTTTTATTATTTGGGGACATGTGTTTTGGAAACGTGTGTTTTACATTATGTGGGGACATGTGTGTGTGTTTACATTATGTGGGGACATGTGTGTGAATTACATGTATGAATTTACATGTGTGTTGACACTAGGCTGGTGATCAGTGAGTAAAAAGCTGTAAAAAACAGCTCATACTCACTGATCATCAGCCGGCTGCAGCGATCCCCTCTCCTCTCCTCCTCAGCGACAACTTCCGTGTGAGGAGAGGAGAGCTGATCGCCTAGCAACCGGCTGTGTTTACATCACATGACGGCTGTGATTGGACACGGCCGTCATGTGATCAGGAGGGCCAATCACAGAGCCCTCCTGCCGATCCGAGATGCGCCGTGTCCGGGTGACACGAGCGCTTCGGGAACGCGCCGCTGCGCGGGCACGCGCGCGCGCGATCCCGCTCCTTCTGAGGGACGTTCCTGAACGTCCACTCAGAAGGAGAGAGCACCCACCCGGCCGTTTATGTACATTGGCCGGGTGGGAAGTAGTTAATAAGCCAACCTGGTCCGCAGTACAAAGTCTGCTTCCTCAGAGAAGAAGTTTTTTTGTTTTTATTTTAAATAAATCAGGCTTTGGGCTCTAGGACCCTTTCACACAGACCAATCGGGTCCGTCTGTCCGTTTTTTTTAGGCGGACCGGATCGGACAATCCATTGCTCTCTATGGAGCGGCGGATGTAGACGGACATATGTCTGTTTACACCCGCTGACATCCGATTTTGATCCTATCCGCCAACAACAGATGGATGGAGGATCGATTCCCTTATACGTCTGGCGGATTGGATCGGATGACAGTCGGATGTAAACAGACAGGTGGTTGAATATGGACTGTGTCCGTGTCCATTCCGTATAAGCAGAGTGGACACAGACCTGTTACCCTGCCTGCTTAGCGGGGATCAATGGGCATATTTCCCGCTGAGCAGACTGATCCGCTGGTGGAGTCCGCCCATGTGAAAGAGCCCTTACACAGAAGGAACCGTTACATTTCTGTTTATCATTGGTTCCAAAAGGAAGTTACATATACACTATTGTCAAAAGTATTAGTACGCCTGCCTTTACACACATGAACTTTAATGTCTTCTCAGCCTTAGTCCGTAGGGTTCAATATTGAGTTGGCCCACCCTTTGCAGCTATAACAGCTTCAACTCTTCTGGGAAGGCTGTCCACAAGGTTTAGAAGAGTGTCTATGGGAGTGTTTGACCATTCTTCCAGAAGCTCAGCTTGTGAGGTCAGGCACTGGTGTGCACGAGAAGGCCTGGCTCACAGTCTCCGCTCTAATTCATCCCAAAGGTGTTCTATCAGGTTGAGGTCAGGACTTTGTGCAGGCTCTCCACCCCAAACTCGCTCATTCACACTATATTGCCAAAGGTATTGGGCCACCCCTCCAAATCATTTGGTGGAGGGGGGATTATGGTGTGGGGTTGTTTTTGAGGGGTTGGGTTAGGCCCCTTAGTTCCAGTGAAGGGAACTCTTAAGGTGTCAGCATACCAAGACATTTTGGACAATTTCATGCTCCCAACTTTGTGGGAACAGTTTGGGGATGGCCCCTTCCTGTTCTAACATGACTGCGCACCAGTGCACAAAGCAAGGTCCATAAAGACATGGATGAGCGGGGTAGAGGAACTTGACTGGCCTGCACAGAGTCCTGACCTCAACCTGACCTCAATCTTGTCCAACATCAGTGCCTGACCTCACAAATGCACTTCTGGAATAATGGTCAAACATTCCCATAGACACACTCCTAAACCTTGTGGACAGCCTTCCCAGAAGAGTTGAAGCTGTTATAGCTGCAAAGGGTGGGCCAACTCAATATTGAACCCTACGGACTAATGCCCCGTACACACGGTCGGATTTTCCGACGGAAAATGTGTGATAGGACCTTGTTGTCGGAAATTCCGACCGTGTGTGGGCTCCATCACACATTTTCCATTGGATTTTCCGACACACAAAGTTTGAGAGCAGGTTATAAAATTTTCCAACAACAAAATCCGTTGTCAGAATTTCCAATCGTGTGTACACAAATCCGACACACAAAGTGCCACGCATGCTCAGAATAAATAAAGAGATGAAAGCTATTGGCTACTGCCCCGTTTATAGTCCCTACAGACGTGTTTTACGTCACCGCGTTCAGAATGATCGGATTTTCCGACAACTTTGTGTGACCGTGTGTATGCAAGACAAGTTTGAGCCAACATCCGTCAGAAAAAATCCTAGGATTTTGTTGTCGGAATGTCCGATCAATGTCCGACCGTGTGTACGGGGCATTAGACTGGGATGCCATTAAGGTTCATGTGGGTGTAAAGGCAGGCGTCCCAATACTTTTGACAATCTAGTGTAATTAACTGGAGTGCTAAGCACATTTTCAAAGTATTGACTGCTTTGTGTTTTATAAAAGTGACTTCTTTCGTAAAGGCCATTGCTTTATTAAAGGGCCCCTATGATTTAGTTTGCAGTATTTGAGTAGTTCTCAATTTTCCTTTTCAGATGACCAGAATTGTGCTTCCAGGAATGATTTTAAGGTACGTCCAACTGTGAAACAGTTTAACCAGTCCAGCTGTCACCTCTGTACACCCCTAGGGTTGCCACCTTTTCATCAAGCCAACCCTGAACACTTTAGTAACATAGGGGCAAATATATTTATCACAACAAAGCTTCTTGTGTTGGAGGAGCACTGCATGGACACATTAAGAAGTCACTATTAACCTGTCAAAAGACTTTACATATATAGATTGATTTATTGATTTATTCCTTTATGGGGCTTTTATGCAATTATGTTTATGTTTACTGTTCTTTGGAATAAGCGCACCATTGTTTTCAATTATCCATATCTAATGTTTTAAGATAATTTAGTGGTGCAGCTGTTCTGTTCTAATCTAACATTGTTCACTTTATTTACGTAGCAGCGCTTTAGTACTTTATCACAACATTTATATATCAATGTCGCCTCTATTTACATAATAATGCAGATTATTTACATGTAAACACAGGGTCTGCAGGCGAGTCATCTGTACACGGCAATAGGACAGAGCTGAGCAGCATTAATAACAGAACTTCACACTGAGATATTGGGACACAGCACAGGACTAAAACTTCTAGGGACAAGGGAATTTAAACTGGGTGTCAGAAACCATGAAATCAGACAGAGACAGAAGTAAGGGATCAATGTAGTGGAACAGCAAGCAGGATCTGGAGCCAGAAGGGATGTCAGCAAAGCACGTCTTTGAACAGGAACGCAGGAGATAGTCTTTGTGATGTTGACCAAGGCGAAGGCTGAGATTCACTGGGCTGAACGGCTTAAGTAGGCAGGACTGACGAGCAGGATATCATCAACAGCTGAGTAACTGTGGAGAGATAGGAGCTGGCAATTAGCTGAGCGGCCAGCTCTGAGAAGGAAAGGCTGAGCCCAGCCCTGGCACAAGGATAATTGGCAAGTAGGAGGCAGCTGCTTTGGGCCCCACAACAATGATGGGGCCCAGGGCAGCTGCCCCTTTTGCCCTGCCTTAGAATCGGTGCCTAGCCCCAGAACCGTTTTTATCTGTAATAGAGTGGACTTTGTCCACTTTGTCGTAAGGCCAGATTATTTGCCAAATTCCTGTATAGTAGTCACAACAGCTTACAAGGAGTGGTCAGAGTCACCCAATAATAAAAGCATATCGTCGGCATACAACATTGGCCATCTTAAGTGTGGACATCTGAAGCCAGACTGTATTTCTTCCTGGATCTCATGCTCAGTGCAGCACAAGCAGTGTAATAGGTTTCAGGTCAGGTTTCCATAGCAACGGCAGTTTCAGAGGAAGTTGCCGCCCCTTCCCAGAAGGCATTGCAAACAGGAAATGATGCGATGGGCCGCGGCCAGGGAGGAGGAAGTGAAAAATGAATACAGCAGATATACGGTAGGTGCTGAGAAAAAAAATAAAAAAATATCCAATTCGTTTACAGTGTACAGTTTAGTGAGGGATGCTGAAGAGTTGTAAAAGTGGGTGGAACTCCACTTTAACTAAGTGGCCATCAGGCAATTTCAGGGCTCCTATAGCTGGAGCAGCAGGCCAAACATTAACTATTTTAGCAAGGAGACAACCAGTCTGTTCCCCCTCCTCATAGAAAGTAACTTTAGAAAAAAATCTACAAAAAAAAAATAGATTTTTAGGCCTTCCCAAATATACATAGAGAAAAAGGTAGGTACCAACTGGAGAAAAAATCTCCAGCAACCTAAAAATATGGACTATAGTGGCACAGCAAGGGAGACCAAACTAAGCTTGAAAAAAATATTTCCTTTATTGTACAATCATAAAAGGAACAACAACATTAGTGTTGTACCCTATACATATTGGGAGAATGATACCCTCTATCTACACTATATTGTCAAAAGTATTGGGACGCCTGCATTTACATGCACTTTAATGCATTCCAGTCTTAGTCCGTAGAGTTCAATATTGACGAGCAGAAAAAAAGAGCAGCACGTGTATAAAAAAAGCTTTAATAGTGTTTAAAATATGAGCTCACATTTAGGCAGATAAAAACACGCATGTAGTGTTACTCCTTAACATCATGAGATCACATCCGGTGGACCGCTGGGCTGTGGAGGAGTCATTCCCCGGCCGCTTCCGGTGGCGTCCAAAGCTCTGAGGTATGTGGTTCCGTCAGTCAGTACGTCAGCTGGTCCGTGGGTGCAGATATCGGATGCTGGAGAGCTGGGGGGCGTGGCCTTATCGCTCGCGTTCGGAGAATGCGTGCTCCTTCATCAGGCGTGTGACACCTCCACAGCCCAGCGGTCCAGCAGATGTGATCTCATGATGTTAAGGAGTAACACTACATGCCTGTTTTTATCTGCCTAAATGTGAGCGCATATTTTAAACACTATTAAAGCCTATTTATATACACTACTACCCTTAGAGCGGCGCTGCTCTTTTTTTCTGCTTGTCTTCCCCACAGAGCCCCTTCTGCTCTGAGAAGCTGGCTTCCGCCTACCCCATTCATCTGAACCCAGTACTGTAGGTCTAACGACCACCTTAACTGTTTGCCTCTTGCAAACACCACACTTCCTGATCCACACCACTGTCCCATTTTTCATTTCAAAAGTAGCACCTGTCAGCGCTCCATCCCCCATTTGTTTCAATATTGAGTTGGCCCACCCTTTGCAGCTATAACAGCTTCAACTCTTCTGGGAAGGCTGTCCACAAGGTTTAGGAGTGTGTCTATGGGAATGGTTGACCATTCTTCCAGAAGGTCAGGCACTGATGTTGGACAAGAAGGCCCGGCTCACAGCCTCCGCTCTAATTCATCCCAAAGGTGCTCCATCGAGGTTGAGGGCAGGCCAGTCAAGTTCCTCCACCGTAAACTCACTCATCCATGTCTTTATGGACCTTGCTTTGTGCTCTGGTCTAAATAATTTGGAGGAGGGGGGATTATGGTGTGGGGTTGATTTTACAGAGGTTGGGCTTGGCCCCTTAGGTACAATAAAGAGACATTTTAAGGCGTCAGCATACCAAGACATTTTGGACAATTTCATGTTCCCAACTTTGTGGGAACAGTTTGGGGATGGCCCCTTCCTGTTTCAACATGACTGCACACCAGTGCAAAAGAGTCCTGACCTCAAGCCGATAGAACACCGTTGGGATGAACTAGAGCAGAGACTGCTAGCCAGGCCTTTTTGTCCACATCAGTGCCTGACTTCACAAATGCTCTTCTGGAAGAATGGTCAAACATTCCCATAGACACACTGCTAAACCTTGTGGACGGCCTTCCCAGAAGAGTTGAAGCTGTTATAGCTGCAAAGGGTGGACCAACTCAATATTGAACCCTACGGACTAATGCCCCGTACACACGATATGATTTTCCGACTGAAAATGTGTGATAGGACCTTGTTGTCGGAAATTCCGACCGTGTGTAGGCTCCATCACACATTTTCCATCGGATTTTCCGACACACAAAGTTTGAGAGCAGGCTATAAAATTTTCCGACGACAAAATCCGTTGTCAGAAATTCCGATCGTGTGTACACAAATCCGACGGACAAAGTGCCACGCATGCTCAGAATAAATAAAGAGATGAAAGCTATTGGCTACTGCCCTGTTTATAGTCCCGACGTACGTGTTTTACATCACCGCGCTCAGAATGATCGGATTTTCCGACAACTTTGTGTGACCGTGTGTATGCAAGACAAGTTTGAGCCAACATCCGTCGGAAAAAATCCTAGGATTTTGTTGTCGGAATGTCCGATCAATGTCCGACCGTGTGTACGGGGCATAAGACTGGGATGCCATAAAATTTCATGTGCTTGTAAAGGCAGGCGTCCCAATACTTTTGGTAAAATAGTGTATGAGTGGGATGAGCTGACGGAGAAAGTAAAAGTTCAGTTTTTAGGTGAAGGTAGGATAGGCTTCCCTGAAGAGATGAGTTTTCAGGGATCGCCTAAAGGTGGGCAAAGTAGGAGATAGCGAGACAGATTGGGGTAGGGGGATCCAGAGGATGGGAGAGACTCTGGAGAAGTCCTGGAGATGAGCATGGGAGAAGCAAACAAGAAAGCTAGACAGCAGGAGGTCTTGGGAGTAGCAGAGAAGACAGTTTAGGTGATAGCGTGAGGCAAAATTGGTGTTGTTGCTCAGGGCAGACGAGTGGATGGCTTTGTATGGTAATGTTTTCAGTTTAATTTGTTGGGAAATTGGAAGCCAGTGTAGGGACTGGCAGAGAGGGATGGTGAACGATAAGTGGTTGGTAAGGTGGGTGAGTCTGGCAGTAGCATTCATGATAGACTGAAGGGGCTATAGCCTGTGTAGAAGTATGCCTATGAGAAGGGAGTTGCAATAGTCAAGGCAGGATAACAGGGAAGTGAATGGGTAACTTGGTGGTATCATTGGTTAAATGTTTCCGAAGTTGAATCATAGCACTGGCTCCTAGGTGTATACATTTTTATCTGATCAACATTGTATTTTTTATTGGTCATTGACACCATTTGTTTACCATTCCTTTTTCTATATGTCTTTTCATTAGCAGCAATGTTGCTTCATTTACAAATTTTTAACCACCTTCTTCAGCCCTGATGAAGTGGGATTTTGTGCTCCCTGAAATGCGTTAACTGTCCTTTTGCTCTTCTCATTGTCCCCAGTTGGAACAGTTAACCATTTTGGATATTTAAAACTTAGAGAAGGATGTCTTGGAAGAAAGCCATTGAAGGCTGTGGAATGAGAATATAATTGTTATTGGGGGTCTTTAAACCTCTTCAATACCGGGCACTTTCACCCCCTTCCTGCCCAGGCCAATTTTCAGCTTTCAGCGCTGTCACACTTGGAATGACAATTGCGCGGTCATACAACGCTGTACCCATATGACATTCTTATCATTTTTTCCACACAAATAGAGCTTTATTTTGGTGGTATTTAATCACCGTTGTTTTTTTAATTATTTGCTAAAAAATTTTTTAAAAGACCAAAAATTAAATTAAAAAAAAAGAAGTTTTTCTTAGTTTTTGTTACATTTTTTTGTAAATAAGTAATTTTACCCCTTCACTGATGGGCATTAATGAGGCGGCACTGATGGGCACTGATGAAGCTGCACTGATGGGCACTGATGAGGCGGCACTGATGAGGCAGCACTAAAATGCGGCACTGATGGACACTGATAGGTGGCACTAATGAGCACTGATGAAGCTGCACTGATGGGCACTGATGAGGCTGCATTGATGAGGCACTAAAATGCCGCACTGATGGACACTGATAGGTGGCACTAATGAGCACTGATAGGTGGCGCTGATGGGCACTGATGAGACGGCACTGAACGGCACTGATTAGGTGGCACAAGATGAGGAGGCACTAATATGCCACACTGATGGGCACTGATAGGTGGCACTGATGGGAACTGATAGCTTGCCCTGATATGCGGCACTGATGGGCACTGATAGGTGGCACTGATGAGCAGGCACTGAAAGGCAACACTGGCTGGCATCGCTGATTGATCCCGCCCACTGTCATTTTACTATACGGCGGGCGGGAGGAGGTTAAAGTATGGAATTGTGTGGAAGTTTACATTAGTTAACCCTTTTGTGTGTTTTGGGTTCTCTAGGAAGAAAGGTGTGATAATAAACCTGTCTTCCGAGGCTGGAAGTCGTCCATATCCATATAAGACTGTGTACAGCTGTACCAAGGTAATCCAACACTGCTTTTGTTTTTTTTTTCTGAACAGTTGACTGATTCTGATGTAGGGTCATTTGGCATATTTAACCAGTTCCCACCTGGCCTATAGGAAAAAGACGGCCAGGCGGGACTTTCGTCGATCCGGGTGGACGTCATATGACGTCCTCCCAGGCTGCACTGTGGCGCGATCTGTCACTGGCTGTGTCTATCGGACATAGCCAAGGACTTATCAGTGTACCAGCTCACTGCTGGTACTATGTAATCGCTGTGACCAATTACAGCAGGTCACATGACACTTGTAAACAATGGATGGCTTCCTTTCATGCCATCCATTGTTTACACTTGTGTTGCTAGCTGTGATTGGTCAGTGTGATCACATGATACAGACAGGGTCAATCACAGCCCATCTGTACCATGTGATTAGCTCTGGCCGATTACAGCTAATCACAACAAAACAGAATGAAAGAATCAGTTTCATTCAGTAAAATGCTTGCTTATAGCAATGAAATTCAAAATCATAATGTGTATTAAAAAGAAAAAAAAATCCTGATCACTTCCCCAGAGTATTACAATGTTACTATGGTAATATTATTTTGCTCTGGTCACAGTGTGTTTAAAAAAAATCATAAAAAAAGAAGAAAATATAATAAAAATGTAAAATAAATTTTTTTTTTTTTTTTGCATTGTCAGCAGTCAGTGTCCCTGATCACCGACACACCCCTTATATGACGACTCTGTACTGCACTGGTGACAGTATGTAAAAAAAAAAACAAAAAAAAAATTCCCAAAAATTATGACAAAAAAATTAAAACTTAAAAAAAAACTCGCTATACCTCTTACTAAGTACCTTGGGATGTCTACTTTCCAAAAAGGGTCACTTGGGGGATATTTGTACTGTCCAGACATCTTTGGGCCTCAACAAATGAGAGGCTACATCAGGACTGATCAATTTTTATATATATCCCATAGTTTGTGGACTGTATACCTTTCCTACAGACTAAATAATATACACTAAGTTGGGTCATTTTCACCAAATAAATGTAGCAGGATAAATTTTGGCCTAAATTTATGAAGAACAATTATTTATTTGAAAATTTTATTAGAGAAACTAAGAAAAATTTGTTTTTTCAAAATGTTCAGTCTTTAATATTATTATTATTATTTATTTATTATTATTATTTATTATTTATTTAGCAAAAAATAAACCCCCCAGTGATGATTAAATACCACCAAAACAAAGCTCTATTTGTGTGAAAAAAATTATAAAAGTTTCATTTGGGTACAGTGTTGCATGACTGAGTAATTGTCATTCAAAGTGTGACAACACTGAAAGCTGAAAATTGGCCTGGGCAGGAAGGGGGTAAAAGTGCCCAGCAAGCAAGTGGTTAAGTTTGATCATTACTCTTACACAGTGTTCATAAACATTGTTCGGGAAACATACACAGAGATATAAGGTAACACTTCACTTTCATATTTACTCTGTCTCAGTCACTTTTTCAGGTGCCATTCATTTTCCATGGCACCTAATTGCGCTGAAATCACGGCAAACCGCATCGTGTGAAGCTTGTCTCTCAAAAAGGAAAGATGAGCTCCATCTGCATATGAAGGTAGTTAACCGCTTGCCAACCGTATACTGTATATATACGGAGGCAAATCATACCTACCTGTATGCAATCCTGCACTACCGGGTCAGGGGGGCGCACATGCGCGCCGCCGCTGCCCCGTTCCCGCTGTGATTGGACACAGCGGGAGCCAATCAGCGCGTCCGGCGGACGTGATGTCCGCCAGGACCCGACGATCATTCCCGAGAGAGACAGAACGGCGGTCTGTCTATGTAAACAAGGCAGATCGCGATTCTGTGAGAAGGGAAGCCTGTGATCCTGTGTTTCTGCTAAGCAGGAACACGGATCTTTGCCTTCCCACAGTGAAAGCACCTCCCCCACAGTTAACAAGAACTCCCTAGGAACTTATTTAACCCTTTGATCTCCCCTGATGTTAACCCCTTCCCAGCCATTAGTGTCATTAGTACAGTGACAGTGCATATTTTTAGCACTGATCACTGAATTAATGTCACTGCTCCCAAAAAAGGGTCACTGAGTGTCCGATTTGTGCGCCGCAATGTCGCAGTCCCGCTATAACTCGCTGATTGCCGCCATTACTAATAAAACAAATAAAAATATAAAAATTCAATAAATCTATCACATCAATATACGCTTATTGGGATTTTTTTTTTACCAAAAACATGCAGCAGAAAACATATTGGCCTAAATTTATGAAGAAATTAGATTTTTTTTTACATTTTTTTTTGTGTTTTTTAGGGCAGAAAGTTAAAAATATATATTTTTTCAAATTGTTTTTTTTTTTTTAATAGCTCAAAAAAATAAAACACACAGAGGTGATCAAATACCACCAAAAGAAAGCTCTATTTGTGGTATTTGAAAATCACATACATTTTATTTGGGTACAACATCGCATGACCGCGCAATTGTCAGTTAAAGTAACGCAGTGCCATATCACAAAAAATGGCCTGGTCAGGTGGGGGGGTGGGGGTGGGAGATTAAACCTTCCAGAGGTCAAGTGGTTAAAGTGGTGTTCCGGCCGAAAGTATACTTTTTAAATAAAAATACCCCTATAATACACAAGCTTAATGTATTCTAGTAAAGTTAGTCTAAAACTAAGGTCTGTTTTGTTAGTTTATAGCAGTAGTTTGTTATTTTATAAACTTACAGCAGGCCGTGGCCATCTTAAAGTGGTGTTCCGGCCGAAATTATACTTTTTAAATAAAAATACCCCTATAATACACAAGCCTAATGTATTCTAGTAAAGTTAGTCTGTAAACTAAGGTCTGCTTTGTTAGTTTATAGCAGTATTTACAGCAGGCCGTGGCCATCTTAAGTGTGGGCATCTGAAGCCAGACTGTATTTCTTCCTGGATCTCATCCTTGCAGATCTCGCACATGCTCAGTGCAGCACAAGCAGTGTAATAGGTTTCAGGTCAGGTTTCCATAGCAATGGCAGTTTCAGAGGAAGTTGCCGCCCCTTCCCAGAAGGCATTGCAAAAAGGAAATGATGCGATGGGCCACGGCCAGGTAGGAGGAAGTGAAAAATGGATATACAGTAGGTGTTGAGAAAAAAAATTAAAAAATATCCAATTTGTTTACAGTGCGCAGTTTAGTGAGGGATGCTGAAGAGTTGTAAAAGTGGGTGGAACTCCGCTTTAAAGAAGGACTTCAGTCCCCTCTCTTTTGGTTACTCTTCCCCCCGGTGCTGCCATGTTCATTATTATGGCCTTCAGGGCCTGGCAGAGCTCTTCGGGACGTCTGCGCAGGAGGTTTCCAACGCAATGGCAAACACTATAGAAGTTCTAGAACTTCCATAGCAGCCGACCTTTGCACGTGCAGGGGAAATCTGCGTGTGTGCACATGTACGAGAAAGCTGCGCGTGCGCAGATGTGCCTCAGGACTCTGACAAGACCCAGGGCTCCGTGGCACATCTGGGCGCACACACATAGAACTTGGGGGGTTAAAGGGACTCAGGCTCCACCTGAATGTAAATAGTCAGGTTTGGGTGGACTGATCACTAACATTGCTAGCTTCCTTAGCAAGTACAAAAGGCATGTAGCTCAATTGCGTTGGTAGAACTTGGTATCACTGGATGTCATTGCATTGCACAGCCCCGGAGCCCTGACTATACACATTATATAATATCAGTCTGATTCTCCTCTCTTGTAGGGTTTTGTGGATTACTTCTCCCGCGCTCTGAATGCAGAATGTCAGCGTAAAGGAGTGACAGTACAGGTAGGTGGAGCTCTTGTGTGTCTGACATCAATAACTAAAGTGCCTTGAAAAAGTGTTCATATACCCTTTAAACTCTCCACATTTTTACAAACAAAAAACGTAAATGTATTTTATTGGAATTTTATGTGATAGACCAACACAAAGTGGCACATAATTGTGAAGTGGAAGGAAAATGATAAATGTTTTTTTTTTTTGCACAAATAAATATGTGAAAAGTGTGGTGTACATTTGTATTAAGCCCCCCTTTACTCTGATACCCCTAACTAAAATCTAGCGGAACAAATTGCCTTCAGAAGTCACCTGTTTAGTAAATAGAATTTATCTGTGTGTAATTTAATCCCAGTATAAATGCAGCTGTTCTGTGAAGCCCTCAGGGATTTGTTAGAGAACCTTAGTGAACAAACAGCATCATGAAGTCCAAGGAACACACCAGACAGGTCAGGGATAAAGTTGTGGAGAAGTTTAAAGCAGGGTTAGGTTACGAAAAAAATCCCAAACTTTGAACATCTCATGGAGCACTGTTCAATTCATCATTTGAAAATGGAAAGAGTATGGCACAACCGCAAACCTACCAAGACATGGCCGTCCACCTAAACTGACAGGCCGGGCAAGGAGAGCAATAATCAGAGAAGCAGCCAAGAGGCCCATGGTAACTCTGGAGGAGCTGCAGAGATCCACAGCTCAGGTGGGAGAATCTGTCCCCAGGACAACTATTAGTCGTGCTCCACAAATCTGGCCTTTATGGAGGAGTGGGAGGAAGAAAGACATTCTTGAAAAAAAAAGTCATAAGAAATCCTGCTTGCAGTTTGCAAGAAGCAAACATGTGGAAGAAGGTGCTCTGGTCAGATGAGACCAAAATTGAACCTTTTGGCCTAAAAGCAAAACGCTGTGTGTGGCGGAAAACGAACACTGCACATCACCCTGAACACACCATCCCCACCGTGAAACATGGTGGTGGCAGCATCATGTTGTGAGGATGCTTTTCTTCAGCAGGGACAGGGAAGATGGTCAGAGTTGATGAGAAGTTGGATGGAGCCAAATACAGGGGAATCTTAGAAGAAACCCTGTAATGCCCCGTACACACGATTGGAAATTCGGCCAGCAAAAGACCGATGAGAGCTTTTGGTCGGAAAATGCGACCGTGTGTATGCTTCATCGGACTTTTGCTGGTGGAATTCCAGCCAGCAAAAGATTGGGAGCATGTTCTCAATTTTTCTGTCGTAAAAAGTTCTGATCGGAAATTTCCTATCGTCTGTACCAATTCCGATGCACAAAATTCCTACGCATGCTCGGAAACAATTGGATGCATGCTCGGAAGCATTGAACTTAATTTTCTCGGCTCGTTGTAGTGTTGTACGTCACCGCGTTCTTGGCGGTCGAAAGTTCAGCGAACTTTCGTGTGACCGTGTGTATGCAAGCCAAGCTTGAGCGGAATTCCGTCTGAAAAACCGCCCAAAATTTTTCCGACGGAAATTCCGCTCGTGTGTACGCGGCATTAGAGTCTACAAAAGACTTGAGACTGGGGCGGAGGTTCACCTTCCAGAATGACAACAACCCTAAACATACAGCCAGAGCTACAATGGAATGGTTTAGATCAAATCATATTCATGTGTTCTAATGGCCCAGTCAAAGTCCAGACCTAAATCCAATGAAGAATCTGTGGCAAGACTTGAAAATTGCTGTTCACAGACGCTCTCCATCCAATCTGACAGAGCTTGAGCTATTTTGCAAAGAAGAATGGGCAAAAGTGTCCCTCTCTAGATGTGCAAAGCTGGTAGAGACATCCCCAAAAAGACTTGCAGCTGTAATTGCAGTAAAAGGAGGTTCTACAAAGTATAGACTCAGGGGGGCTGAATACAAATGTACCCCACACTTTTCAGATATTTATTTGTAAAAAAATGTTGAAAACCATTTATCATTTTCCTTCCACTTCACAATTATGTGCCACTTTGTGTTGGTCTATCACATAAATCCCAATAAATACATTTACGTTTTTGGTTGTAACATGACAAAATGTAGAAAATGTCAAGGGGTATGAATACTTTTTCAAGGCACTGTATATCTCTGCCCTTATTATAATAACAGTATTAAAGCAAAATATATAAAATAAAATATGTTTGCACTCTCCATCCCCTGCACCAACCCTAAGATTTAAAGGGTGTGTAGACACTAACAATGGACTTCTCTTATTTGCTTCCTTTTTGTCTGATAAATATACATTGAAATTGTTATCTGTTCAGAAAGTACAAAAAAAACCTGTCGATCCTGCCAGAAATCTTGTGAACTGAGAAATCCTGTGCCGCATTCTTATCAGTTAGCATTATTCCAATCTATCTCCGTGGACTTCAGACCGCCTCCCACTATGTCGCGGGATGAGGAGATGGGGAGTTGTTCTGTAGTTCTAACATACTTCCTGTGCTAGAGTGACAACACAGCTTTCTCCATAGATCTGGTGGTGAATGAGCATTGACAACCTACGACAGGAAATGTGTTACTGTCAGGATCAGCAGGTGAAAATAAAAGACAAAAACCCAAAAAAATAAAATAAAATCAATGCAGCCACCACATCTAAGGACTGGTAAGCTGCAATATTTTTTTCTTTGGCTTAAGATACATTTAAAGGGCTCAATCTGAAAAGTGATCTGTGGAGGTTTGCTCTTCAGATGGCATTTAAAAGGTGAGCAGGCGTAATGTTGCATCTTCACTGACTGTTTTTAACCCCTAAAAACCCACACCAAGCCACTGCATTGCATATGTTTGCAGGACACTTGGGATGAAGCCCCATTCAGATGAATGGGCTGCCTTTGGCAAGCATGCTGAGCGCAATAGGGGGGGTTTTAACACACCACCAACCAAAGCATCACTCCACAGTCTGAGGTCACATTAAGGAACTTTCAGGAAATCCCTCTGATCTCTCGGGGATTGGAAGGGTATCTCAGATGATGTTATTATTGCTATGGTTCAGCTTTAATTAGGCCTCATGCACACAGGCTGTTAAAATAACGTTATGAAAACGCCAGTATCTTTGCAGTGATTTTTTAAAGCTTTTTTCAGCTTTTTTCAGCGTTTTTGCAATAGCGTTTTTGAGCGTTTTTGAGCGTTTTTCCGCGTTAGCGTTTTTTAGCGTTTTTTTTCTTCAAATTTTTATTTTTATTTTTTTCAATGGATCAAAAACGTTAAAAAACGTTGGTGAATGACGTTTTTGAGCGTATTTGAGCGTTTATCAGCGTTAGAGCGTTTTTACAGCTGAAAAACATCTCTCAGAACCCACTGGTCCTGGGTTTTTTTTACAGCTTAAAAACGCCTATGCCATTTGCAGCTAAAAAACGCCTAGGTGGGCATGAAGCCATAGACTAACATAGACAGGCCTTTTTAAGCTGCAAAAAAAGCTCAAAAAAGCGGCTGTAAAAACGTCCGTGTGCATGAGGCCTAAGTATACCTAAAGGCAAAACTTTCTTTTTAGTTTTGGATAGACTAGAGAGGGGTTACAATGTTTGTCAGTTTTTATTGCTGTCTGTGCCCCCATTAAGGAGATTCACCCTCTCTATTTGTCCTGTTTACAATTATCATTGAAAGTGAAAGTAAATCCCAAATTTTGGCTTGTCCCCAGAAAAGTTAGACCTCATGCACACGAGACGCTGGTGCAAACTGCTGAACACAGGTTTTTAAAAGCTAAAACCGGCGTTTAGAAACGCCCGTTTTGCCGAGTTTGCATGCCGCGTTTAGCCGTGTTTGCGTCTAGAAGCGTCTGCAGAGCAGAGAATGACATTTTGCGACCCAACTTTGGGGCCTAGGAATTCTAAGTGGCCCCGAGATATGGGGCCCCAAAGTCGGGTTGCAAAATGTCAAGCACTTTTGCAGCAGAGAATGGCATTTTGTGGCCCGACTTTGGGGCCCCATATCTCGAGCTACTTGGTGCTAGGAACTTTGGATATGTTGGATATGTTGTCATGCTAGTTCCACTGTGTTTGCATACCAAATTTGGGATTCCTAGCCCCAAGTGGCCCCGATATATGGGGCCCCAAAATCGGGTTGTAAAAAACACTTCTAAACGCAAACGCGGCTAAACGCGGTACCGGCGTTTAGCCGCATTTAGCCGTGTTTAGCGTCTGAAACGTGGAAAACTTGGTGCTAGGAACCCCAAATTTGGATATGTTATATTGTTAGTCCAACTGTGTTAGCACTCCAAATTGGGGTTCCTAGCACCAAGTGGCCCCGAGATACGGGGCCCCAAAGTCGGGTCGCAAAATGCCAAGCACTTCTGCAGCAGAGAATGACATTTTGTGGCCCGAGTTTGGGGCCCCATATCTCGGGGCCACTTGGTGCTAGGAACTTTGGATATGTTGGATATGTTGTCGTGCTAGTTCCACTGTGTTTGCATACCAAATTTGGGATTCTTAGCCCCAAGTGGCCCCGAGATATGGGGCCCCAAAATCGGGTTGTAAAAAACACTTATAAGCGCAAACGCGGCTAAACGCGGTACCGGCGTTTAGCCGTGTTTAGCTGCGTTTGGCATCTGAAACGTGGAAAACTTTTGCGTCTGAACCCATTTTTTTGCTTCTGGAAAAACGAGGTTAAACGCAACTACTTAAAAACGGCAAAAAACTAGACTGTGTACATGGACACATAGGATAATATTGAATGGGTTCAGGGGCAGTTGAAAAAAGTGTCCAACTGCCTTTAAACACGAGTTTAACAGCGTATCGTGTGCATGAGGCCTAATAGTGGGGAAATCTTCCAATGGGGACATTAGTTCTGGTGACCTGGGGGTCCCCAAGGAATTCCCTTAATGTACAGGGATTTCCTTCTGTTTGGCTATGGGACAGGAAGTAAAAGGAAATCTCCGTAATAGATCCAGATGGTGAAAACAAATCTGACAGGGGTTTATAACCTTCCCTTGCTCTCCCCAAAATGAAAAACAAAGTTTTGCCTATAGAAAGAAAATAGACATGAGAAAAAAAATCCTGCTCTGCAGTGTTCATGAATAAAAAGGCATGTTTTAGTCTACCCATTTGACTTGCCATATGGTAAGAAGTGATGCCACATTTGTCCAGAGATGAGATTTAACACCTTCCTGTTAATAAAAATAGGGAAGGACTGTTCATGTTGCTCAAATACTGAGCATGTTTAACCATTGCCTTGAAAAGAATCATCGGTTCTCCAAGGTGCACAGGTTTTTAAAGGAACTTGGCAGGTAGGTTGTTGTAAACATCTAGAACTAACAATAGATCTTCTGTGGATTTAGGATGTCCCAGTTGCTTCTGTGTTTTCATGTAATTCTAGACAGACTCAATGATATTGCAATCAGAGTTTTCTGGGATTGTCTGTCTCTTCTGGGACTGCTTGTTCTTCACTTAAGATTGTACCTTATGACTTTGACTGCATGTAGGGGTCATTGCAGTTCTGGATAGGCTCAATAACATTGAGATCAGGGCTCCCTGGGGTCCATAACATCTCTTCCAGGACTTCTTGCTCTTCTTTAAGGCATTGGTTGTAGGTTTGGGGTCATCGTGCTTCTGCAGAATGAATTTGGGACTAATAAGACACCTACCCGGTAGTATTGCATGATGGATAAGTATTCACCTCTACTTCTCACCATTGAGAAGGCCAATGATTCTGGCCGAATCCATGTACAGAAACACAACCCTAAACCTACAAGGAACCTCCACCGTGCTTTGTTACCTGCAGACACTCATTCTTGTCCAACATTCCAGACCTTCAGCTAACTGCTTCTCTTACAGCCAGATATTTTAGATTTGGACTCAGCAGGCCAGAGTATCTATTGCTGTTTTTCTGCACACCAGTTCTTGTATTTTACTGCATTGGTGAGTCCCTTAGCCTTGTTTCCATTCTGTGTAAATGCATTTTTTGCTTCAGGTCTTTAATGAACCAGACTCATCTTAAAGTCCACAGGTAGACCCACAGTAATAGTGGCATAATCTGGATTCAATTCGAAGTGGATCCAGCACACCCAGGGGCGGACTGACCATTGAGCCACTCGGGCACTGCCCGAGGGCCCTGGGCCACTAGGGGGCCCCATCAGGGTTTCCAGCCTCAGTAAAACCAGGGACAGTATGTATAAATCTGTGTTTTTTTTACATCTGTCTGTGTATACTGTGTGTACATGTATGTGTATACTGTGTGATTGTATACTGTGTGTGTGTGTATACTGTGTGACCCCATAATCTCTGCCCGGGGGCCCCCTGAGCACACCCATGTGTTAACAAAATCCGTAAGCTTATCCTGTGCCGTATAGATCAGCAGTTTCATTTGCAAGACCATATCCAACCTTGTGAACCACTCTTTTAGGGAGGGCACTGAAGTTCTTCTCCAGTGTGTGGGGATGAACATTCTGGCAGCATTTGCCATGTGCGTGGCCAGGGACTTCAGGTAGTGTTTTCAATGGCAGGGAGGTTTGGTAAAGCAGATACTGTGAGGGAGGGAAGTCCAGAGTATAGATGGTAACCTTTGCGTATAATCTGGTGTACCCTTTGCCAACATACTTGAAGTATCGAGCATTGCTACCAGATATGCTCCTGCATAAACTCTCATCAACCAGGCAATGCCAACATCCATTTGATACTGAAGGATAAAATTTATGAAGGAGAGAGGGCATTCTATACTAATGGGAACCATCCATTTTCTTGGATACTAATATTCAAGGAAGACTTCCCTTCGTCTTTTTTGCAGTTCTCAGTCCTGCAAACCGACGAAAGCATGCTAGTATAATGAAATTCCCTATGAGGGCTGCACGCTGGTCCCTCCTTCCCTTTCCTGGCCTGCCAGGCTGCATGCTCATTTAAAGGTCTGGTATGGATTATTGGGTGGGACCTCACTTTTCTTCTTGACTTTTGTATGGGATTTCCCCTTCAAAAACCATACTAAACCTGAAGGATCTGGTATAGAGTTTGGGGGGACCTCACATCTTTTATTTTTGCTTGCAGTCCCCCTTAATATTCACATCAGTGCCTTCTAGATTATTGTTTGTAGGCAAAGCAGCACACTAAGTATGAAGGGGGATCTCAGTCTCCTCTACTGGGTCGAAGGGCCCTGTGTGCTTATTTGAAATGTGTGGGGGCTTACATGCGCTCTCTCTGTTGTTGGAAAGCATTTGGAGCACTTGAGGGATCTGTTCTTGCTTGACCGACTCTAGTATACCCCGGGTCTTCGGCTTTTTATGGTATCCTGTGTTGTCCAGGTTTTTGGCATCTCTTCACTATGCTATAAGGTGGATGTTGTGGTGTGGAGCCATTTGTTGTAGATTGAGGAAGACTTCTTCATGGTGGGTTCATGTTAGCTCCACTAGATCCTCCTTGAGATCAGCAATTGCTGTAGAATGGGTGTTTTTGATGTCTGTAGTAGCTATAGTTTGCAGGTAGGTCACTTTGGGTATCTGCTTCATTAGGTCCATAAATGTAGAATCATCGATGCCATCTCTTCCACATGGCATTGATTCCGCTGTAAAACAGTTTACCATTGGCTGTGTGGCTCGGGGGCCCGCAGGAGCTTCCCCTGGCTGGGACCAAAAAGATCTGGCAGCTTGCAGCCTTGTTGAGAATGGGGTATCCATTAGGGATGTAGGGGTCAGTAAGCCTTCCCCATTTCTATGGATCTGGCCTTTAAAGCTAAACAGTGTTCATCAAACCATGCCCAGTGATTGTCTTTTAACCTCATGCTGCCAGGCCAAGAGATAAATATGGCAGCACAGACATGGGCTTCATGCTGTGATGCCACATATATGCATATGTCATGCACCTGCAGCACTGTGACCACGCTGTCACCACCAGCTCCACACAGTGGAAATCAGGTGGTAAGACAGGCTCCCAATCACATGATCACTGTGACAGCCAATAACCATGATCACGTGTCCAGAAAGCCCAAGAAATGCCTCCTGCACTAAGAACCTCTTAAGGTGCTAGTGGGAGCAGGCAATAAGGGTTCACATACATGTTATCACAATCTACCTTCAAAATCTTTAACCACATGGAGGTGTATGTGGGAGATGGTAATGCTGTTTTAAAGGCAAAAGGTGGTGTACAAGACACCAGGAATGTGTCCTGAATTGCAGGTATATTTCCCCGAATTTTGGGATACAGTTCAAACACAGGGTTGAGTACTCAGGGTTTCTCACCCATGCAGGGCGAGGGGTTCCAGGATAATCTGGTTGGAAAGCGAAGATTGGTTGTCAGTGTTCTCTTAATTGATAAGTTCTTAATAGGGACTTAGAACTTTGGTAGTTCCAAGAGTTTTGAGAGGAAAGAACCTCCAAACCCTGATTACAAGGGCTCTGGTCCTGAAGGGGTAAGCGACAGCAAAGGGAATCTTGAAAGGCAGCAGGAAGGGATCAGCACCTGTGTCAGTGAGGCAGAGTGGAGTGGTTCACAGGCTGTAAGCAAGGTAAATCCTCTGGCAACAGAGACACTGGTTGCTGAACTCTGCAGCCTGGCTGGCACCCTGATACGAGGAGGAACCCTAACCCCAGTGTGGGACTGAGAGATTGGCGGTGAGCCTGGGGGTGTTCCCTTTTATACCCGAACTACAAACGTTTTTTTTGCTTTACTTTTGGCTGAAGAAAGTTTTTTGTGTTTACTTGAGGGACTGTTTGCTTTTACCAGATTCAGCTGCCTGACGTTCCCGAGCTGCCTCATATCACAGTGTACACACCAAAAAAAAGGATTTCATTTAGTATTTTTTATGCACTTTGTAGGTTATTAATTAACAAAGAAAAACTATTCATTTTGCTATATTGAAAGCATCTTTGATATTAGTTCTGTTAATTTGCATGACACTGTAGGACTTAAGCCCAGTCTCCTAATATTCACCCCTATACCCCACATTACCCTCCCTCCAAAAACATCATAAACGACTCGAACTAGTTTTGAAGTAAATGGCCTAACGGCCTTATATTTATTAAAATATAAATTACCATAAATATAACAAAATAACCGTAAACTTTTATTAATAACTTTATTGGGGTAACTATCAGTAAACAACTATCACCATGGTCACTGTAAACAATTCTTTTACTTTTTGAACCTACCAGTCGGCAACCCCTGACTCGGCAGTACCCTAACTTCCAGTGATTTAAACCTTTTTACCTCCTCCAAGCCCTTCATAGCCTGAAAGTACACAACCTCAATCCCCATCCTTCATGGATGGGTACCAGCAAAACCTCCCATCCGATGGATGGGTACCATAATGCAACCCCCATCCCCTGGATGGGTACAACATGTTTCATACATATAACTTGACATATCCTATTCAAGGAAACCAAAAAACTGCCAATCCCAGGGCGGGTGGGTGGGAATCTTCTTCCTCCACCGCTCTTCGAATGACGTCACTTCCCCCCTCCTGTTAACTTCCCCTCACTGATCCCTCAGCCCCTCCCCTATTCTAAAAGGGGAAACCTCTTAAGACGGCAACTGTGCCATCCCAGCATTGTCATGCCGTCCCTGCGCCCATCGTTGCACTCAGCTCCGGGCCTCTCTGTCATATTGTATATGTAGATGAGCACAGTGACTGTTCTTTATTTGTCCCTTTTAGTGGAAATCTCAGTTTGCTCACACCGAATAAAAGTAATAAGCTTTCACTCTGTCTGAGTGTCTGCGCTTAGCTCAAGAGCCATTTAACAGGTTTCTGATCCTACTGCCTGATATGCATATAGCCACTAGAGGGAGAATATATAAATCTTTATATAAATTAGAAAATGTAAAATATGGAACAGCAAGCATGCAAATATGCGGAAGTTGGGTAAATGTAACAGCAATGATACTGTACTTAAAATAGATAATAGTTCACTTTTAAAGAGAGAATGCAGAAATCAGAATGTACTTACACGGGTCTCTTGGTTTTCTGGCAGTGTGTGATGCCATTGCTGGTCTCCACCAACTTGACAGAGAACATGAAGACTAGCATCCTTGTGAAGACGGCAGAGGATTTCACCAGGGAGGCGCTGAACACGGTCGGGCTGACCAATAGGACGAGTGGCTGCCTCTCCCACTCCATCCAGGTATGGATAGCTGTAAATACTCTACGGTGCTCTTAAAAATGACCACATGACGTTACGATAACGAGGACTTTTCAGCCTATGGAAGGCCATGTGCACCTTGGTCTGCAATGTCACACATAAACGCTTGGCTGAAAGTTGGGGTGTGTTGGAACCTGGAACCTCTATCAGAATTTGGTTGCTGTCTGTGTATCCATCAGGGACATTCCTCCTTACTTCCTGTCCAGGTGATTGGTGTCAGAAAAAACAGGAAATGAGGGGAATTGTCTTCTGTTGGGACACAGACAGCTTTTAAAACTTGACAGTGGTTCTAATAGATTGTAAGCTTCAGCTAGCAAGGCAGTCATATCCTCCTGTTTCGGTTACACTACAGTGCCTTGAAAAAGTATTCATACCCCTTGAGATTTTCCAAATTTTGTCATGTTACAACCAAAAACGTAAATGTATTTTATTGGGATTTTATGTGATAGACCAACACAAGGTGGCACATGATTGTGAAATGGAAGGAAAATGATAAATGGTTTTCAACATTTGTTACAAATAAATATCGGAAATGCTTGGTGTGCATTTGTATTCAGCCCCTTTTACTCTAATACCCCTCGATATAAAATTCATACAGATCAGTGCAGGGCTCAGTGAAGATCCGATGTTACTGAGATCATTCCAGAAACCAGCTGGTTCTCAACCAAACGGGGCACTATCAACCAAGAGCCAGGTGTCAATACATTCAATTATGCTTCTGATACAAACAGTGGATGAAAGGTGGCTGCAGATGACGTGACGTAGTTTTCCTGTACGCGTTTCATCCCAGAAGGCGGGACTTCTTCAGCGGAACGTAACATCGGATCTTCACAGAGGCAACGATTACTAAATACACCTTGTATGGGAAGGCTTGTTTGACCTATCTTTTCATTCAGAGGTCCACTCAAGGAGGTGAGCAGCCTGTATTGTCTATGGTGGAGGCACTAGTATGGATGCACATAGATGAGAGCTTTTGAGCACACTCGCCACGTATTGGGGATCTCTATTTAGTCTCTGCTATTTTCTCATCCCAACATCTTTTATATATTATGGACTTTTTTGAAATTCATGTTTATGATTATGGACTTTAATCATGTATTATGATTATGTTTCTCATTAATTCCTACGAGTAATTTGCACACTTTAAATGTATCTTTAGAATTCATTTTTTTAGTTGGATTTTTAGCGCTGCACTGATCTGTATGAATTTTATATCTATGATTTGATGTATTGTCCTTGAGTGCATAGCTGCTTATACGTTAGGGATAGTTTTGCGCTGGTTGACCTCTTTACTTCGACTCTGATACCCCTAACTAAAATCTAGTGTAACTAATTGCCTTCAGAATTCACCTATTTAGTAAATAGCGTCCACCTGTGTGTAATTTAATCTCAGTATAAATACAGCTGTTCTGTGAAGCCCTTGGAGGTTTGTTGGAGAACCTTGAGTGAACAAACAGTATCATGAAGGCCAAGGAACACACCAGACAGGCCAGGGATAAAGTTGTGGAGAAGTTTAAAGCAGGGTTAGGTTATAACGTTTTGAACATCTCGCCGGCCGTCCACCTAAACTGACAGGCCAGGAAAGAAGAGCATTAATCAGAGAAGCAGCCAAGGGGCCCATGGTAACTCTGGAAGAGCTGCAGCAGTGGCAGCTGGTGAAGTTTTAGGAAGGGGCGCCTTCCCTTTTGACCACTCCCACTTTTAATAAGCCCCACCCCTTATAGAATCCACCCACTCTGTCCCCTGTATTCCACTTGCTTCCACCCATAGTGTTAGGAGTATACAGCTCAGCATCACAGGACAGAAGATATAGCCTCAGAATCACAGGACAGAGTATATAGCTCAGCCTCCCAGATCAGGGTATACAGCTCAGAATCACAGGACAGAGTATATAGCTCAGCCTCACAGATCAGGGTATACAGCTCAGCCTCACAGATCAGGGTATATAGCATTACAGATCAGGGTATATAGCTCAGCCTCACAGATCAGGGTATATAGCATTACAGATCAGGGTATACAGCTCAGCCTCACAGATCAGGTTCTCATCATTGTATAATACAACCGTCATCATCATCCTCATCATTGTATAATACACCCGTCATCCTCATCATTGTATAAAACACCCATCCTCACTATCCTCATCATAGTATAATACACCCATCCTCGCTATCCTCATCATAGTATAATACACCCGTCATCCTCATCATTGTATAATACACACATCATCTCTATCCTCATCATTGTATAATACACCTGTCATCGCTATCCTCATCATCCTATAATATATTCATCATCATCCTCATCATCGTATAATACACCCGTCATCGATATCCTCATCATTGTATAATATACCCGGCGTCATTGCTATCCTCATCACTGTATAATACACTCATCATCATCATTCTCATCATTGTATAATACACCCTTCTTCCTCATCATTTTATAATACACCTGCCATCTCTATCATTATTATTGTATAATACACCCATCATCGCTATCCTCATTGTATAAATCACCTGTCGCCATCATCCTCATTTTAGTATAATACACCCGTCGCCGGGTGTATTAAACAATGATGATAGCGATGACGGGTGTATTATACAATGATGAGGAGGAGGATGATGATGATCATTGTGATTTTGTATAATACACCCGGCAGGTGGCGTCATCGCTATCCTCATCCAGTGAGTGACCAGGACATCCGGCCAGGTAAGTGGTAATCAATACTCTTGATTATTTATTTTTTCTTAGCAAGTTGCAAGTGAAGTTTCAGTTTGAATCCTGAGGATTAAATGGACACCTCAGCGCAAACAGAACTAGTGTCAGTTTTGCCTCTGTCAGCAAGCATATAGCAAGTCAGCTTTTTATGCCCAGTGTAAGTAAATCATGAACACAGTGAGCAGAGGATAGAATTTCACCTTTATATAAGCTTTAATGCAAGGATAGAGGAAAGCAACAGTGTAGCATGTTCTTGCAGCAGATAAGCAATGGGTAACACTCACAGCGCCTCCATGGAAGTCAGCAAGTCAGAGCGGTCATACAGTCAGGTGCATAAATATTGGGACATTGTCACAGTTCTAATCTTTTTGGCCCTATACACCACCACAATGGATGTGAAATGAAAAGAACAATATGTGCTTTAACTGCAGACGTTCAGCTTTAATTTGAGGGGATTTACATCCACATCAGGTGAATGGTGTAGGAATTACAACAGTTTGTATATGTGCCTCCCACTTTTTAAGGGACCAAAAGTAATCGGACAATTGGCAATCGTGGTACTTGCGTTTTGGATGCAGGTCCATTGAAGTCTATTACATGCAAAACGCTGCATTATGCGGGAAAAAAGGCCCTGACCCTTTCCAAAAACACAGAGGCACAAAAATGCATTGATGTGAACATATTCCATAGGAACCCATGTTAAAAAAAATTTCCCTGCATTTCTGCAAAATGCATCAAGAAACGCATTTGTGTGAATCGAGCCTTAGAGTGTGCAAAAGACTTGAGACTGGGGCAGAGGTTAAACTTCCAGCAAGACAACGACCCTAAACATACAGCAAGAGCTAAAAGGGAATGGTTTAGATCAAAGCATATTCATGTGTTAGAATGGCCCAGTCAAAGTCCAGACCTAAATCCAATTGAGAATCTGTGGCAAGACTTGAAAATTCCTGTTCACAGACGCTCTTCATCCAATCTGACAGAGCTTGAGCTATTTTGCAAAGCAGAATGGGCAAAAATTTCACTCTCTAGATGTGCAAAGTTGGTGGAGATATACCCAAAAAGACTTGCAGCTGTAATTTCAGTGAAAGGGGGTTCTACAAAACCTTCCACATATTTATTTGTAATACATTTGGCAAACCATTTATCATTTTACTTCTGCTTCACAATTGTGCCACTTCGCGTTGATCCATCACACAAAATCCCAATAAAACACATTTAAGTTTTTTGGTTGTAACATGACAAAATGTTGAAAATTTCAAGGGGTATGAATACTTTTTCAAGGCACTGCATATGGCCAGGAATATGTGTCCCAAATTATGTTCAGGTGTTTCTAGTGAAGGGTTCTGTTAATGCTACAACATACAAAGACATTTAAGACAATTGTTCTCTTCCAACCCTGTGATAACAATTTAGGAAGGCCCTTTTCCATTCCATCGTGACTGTGCCCAAGACTAGCCCCGTTAAGGCATTGAATAATGCGTTTGGTGTGGAGGAACTTATGTGTCCTACACAGAGCCCTGACCTCAACCCTACCGAACATCTTCGGGATGAATTGGAATTCCGATTGTAAACCAGGTCTTCTCGTCCAACATTAGTATCTGACCTAACAAATGTTATTTGGGTGAATGGGCACAAATTCCTACAGACACACTCCAAAATCTGGTGGAAAGCCTTCCCAGAGGAGTCGGGGCTTCTCTAGATATGAATGGCGACCAACTCCATATTAATGGCCACGGTTTTGGAATGAGATGTTCCCACAATCTCAAATGGGTGTGATGGTCAGGTGTCCACTATTTGACCACGGTGTATGTACTGTATTGTTGCTCATGAATGTATTTATATTCCATACCCTGCTGCTGAGCATCACCAAAAATAATTAATGGCAACAGTCCTTGATAATTAGTAATATCAGTAACTAGTAATATCGTTCCACCATTCACATTCTCAGTGACCTGTGGTCTCTTCTCTCTGCAGAGTTACCTTCTTGACAAAATTCTACCTGATGCCCTTCTCAGCTCCAGCCTCCTGCCACCACCACCTGACGAGGAGGACCAAAACAAACTGGGAGAAACCACCCGACCAAAGAACCAATAGCAGTTTACTTTTTTTTTTTCCGAAAAGGAAAAAAAGAAAAAGAAATCTGAAATTAAAAATTAAACAAACATTTATTACAGAAAGCATCTGTTAAAGTGTATCTAAACCCAAAAATAAAAAAAAAATATTACATTGCAACTTACTGGTCCTATGTGGTGGCTGCATTAATGCTCTTTTTTTCATGCCTTTTTCACTTGGTGATCCTGCCAGTCACACACTTCCTGTACCAGGGTGACAACACTCACCTTTCTATATCAGGGCAACAGAAAGATAGAAAGATATGCCCACGGAAACCCAACCTTCTTCTACTGTCGTTAACATAGTGGCATGGTTCAGTGATAGTTGAGATCCATGTATCTGATAACAGACAGACAGAAAGCACAGGAAGTTATCAACTCACAAGTTTTCTGGCGAGATCACCAGGTACTTTTTTTAAGCTTATCAAACAGCGAGCTGTATTCTACCTTTAAAGCTGAGGTTTTGGTGTGGCAATTTTTACATAGCTTGGACTAGTGTAAGTATGTATGTGCCATCCCTGTGGGATCCCTGCTGGAAAATACTATAGTAGACACCACTATTACATTGATTGATGCTAGCTTCCGGGTCCTGTGCCGAGCAGCTGTCCTGCTGCATTGCAAACAATGGAGGTCGTTTGCTCTGCAGAAATTCAAAGGGGGGCTATTTACTGAAGCTGCATGGTGCAAAATCTGGTTCCACTCTGCATAGAAACCAATCGGCTTCCAGGTTTTATTGCCAAAGCCTAATTGAACAAACTGAAGTTAGAAGGTGATTGGCTACTGTGGACAGCTGCACCAGATTTAGTAAATCTTTCCCAAAGTGTTCACTGAATGGCACCCAAGCCGATGAGTGACCTACTGTGTTCAACTGGGCAGCCACTTGGCACAGGACCCGGAAGCTAGTAGAAATCACTGCTGAACGAACTGTCGGCACTATATAAATCCTGTATAATAATAATAATAATAATAGTAGCAGTGCCTACTACAGTGATTTCCAGCTTCCACAGGGATCCAACAGGTACGGTACATACTACATAATTGGGTCCAAGCAGGACCGATGTGACTATAGACCTGGAATTTAGCCTTAATAGCTTGCTGGTGCCTTCTGCCAGGCCTTTAAGGGGTTCTGAATGATGGGAGTTGAAAGTTGAATTCCAGATCATCCACCAGCTCCCAGTTGTAAACAGTCATTTGTGTGGCAAATAGGTGTTAAAGAGGAGGGCCAGTCAAAAAAAAAAAAAAATTAAAAGTCAGCAGCTACAAATACTGCAGCTGCTGACTTTTAATTGGACACTTACCTGTCCCTGGGTCCAGCGATGCGGGGGATCGAAGCCCCGCTAGTCTCCCCCTCCGTTCAGTAGCGCTGGCATTGCAACTGTGGGCGCCGGGCTGTGGCTTCACAACCTGGCACCCACTGCGCATGCGCGAGCGGCGCCGCGCGCCGTGATTGGCCGCTCAGTCACCTGGGACCTGTAATGGGTCCCAGATGATTGACAGGAGGGAGGGAGCAGAGCAGAGACCTTCCTGTGCCAAGGGGGAAGTGATGTCACCAGCCCAGGCACTGGAAGAGGCAGACTACGAGGGACCCCCTAGCAACAGGCATTTAGAGGTAAGTAAAAAAAAAAAAAATATCCAAATGTTTTTTTTTATTTTATTTTAGGCACAATCGTGACTTTTTTTTTTTAGGGTGGAACACCACTTTAAGGTCCAATAAAAAAAACAAAAAAACAATGAATATAGTAAGTATATGCTATTGCTACAAAAGCCATATTGTAATTTAATATTGTTGTTAAAATTATTTTTTCTTTTCAAACTGTAGCCGCTGTAATTTTCTATAAAGTCAAAGCAATATGGCTCCTGGCAGCATTCTGTACACAGTTGGTGTACAGAGTGCCTTCAGAAATGTCATTTTTGGTGAGATACTGCGTACACACGATCGGATTTTCCAAACGGGAAATGTGTGATGACAGCCTGTGGCCGGAAAATCCGACCATTTGTACGCTCCATCGGACAATTGTTGGATTTTTCGCGGACAAATGTTACATAGTTACATAGTTACATAGTAGATGAGGGTGAAAAAAGACACAGGTCCATCAAGTCCAACCTATGTGTGTGATTATATGTCAGTATTACATTGTATATCCCTGTATGTTGCGGTCGTTCAGGTGCTTATCCAATAGTTTCTTGAAACTATCGATGCTCCCCGCTGAGACCACCGCCTGTGGAAGGGAATTCCACATCCTTGCCGCTCTTACAGTAAAGAACTCTCTATGTAGTTTAAGGTTAAACCTCTTTTCTTCTAATTTTAATGAGTGGTCACGTGTCTTGTTGAACTCCCATCTGCGAAAAAGTTTTCTCCCTATTGTGGGGTCACCAGTATGGTATTTGTATACTGAAATCATATCCCCTCTCAAGCGTCTCTTCTCCAGAGAGAATAAGTTCAGTGCTCGCAACCTTTCCTCATAACTAATAACCTCCAGACCCTTTACTAGCTTTGTTGCCCTTCTTTGTACTCGCTCCATTTCCAAACATTTATTACAGGAAGCACCTGTTACATCCTTCCTGAGGACTGGTGCCCAGAACTGGACAGCATACTCTAGGTGCGGCCGGACCAGAGTCTTGTAGAGCGGGAGAATTATCGTTTTATCTCTGGAATTAATCCCCTTTTTAATGCATGCCAATATTCTGTTTGCTTTGTTAGCAGCAGGTTGGCATTGCATGCCATTGCTGAGCCTATCATCTACTAGAACCCCCAGGTCCTTTTCCATCCTAGATTCCCCCAGAGGTTCTCCCCCTGTGTATAAATTGCATTCATATTTTTGCCACCCAAATGCATTATTTTACATTTTTCTACATTGAACCTCATTTGCCATGTAGTTGTCCACCCCATTAATTTGTTCAGATCTTTTTGCAAGGTTTCCACATCCTGCGGAGAAGTTATTGCCCTGCTTAGCTTAGTATCGTCTGCAAATACAGAGATTGAACTGTTTACCCCATACTCCAGGTCGTTTATGAATAAATTACCACTACCCACCCCTGACCATTCCGAGTACTCCCCATTTATCAACACCATCTGAACTCGCTCTTGTAGCCAGTTTTTAATCCATGTACTCACCCTATGGTCCATGCCAACAGACCTTATTTTGTACAGTAAACAATTATGGGGAACTGTGTCAAATGCTTTTGCAAAATCCAGATACACCACGTCTATGGGCCTTCCTTTATCTAGATGGCAACTCACCTCCTCATAGAAGGTTAATAGATTGGTTTGGCAATCTATGCTGATTACTGCTAATGATATCGCTCTCATTACTAAAATCTTGTATATAGTCCCTTATCATCCCCTCCAAGAGTTTAAATACTATTGATGTTAGGCTAACTGGTCTGTAATTCCCAGGGATGTATTTTGGGCCCTTTTTAAATATTGGTGCTACATTGGCTTTTCTCCAATCAGCTGGTACCATTCCAGTCAGTAGACTGTCAGTAAAAATTAGTAACAATGGTCTGGCAATTACCTGACTGAGTTTCCTAAGTACCCTCGGGTACAAGCCATCTGGTCCCGGTGATTTATTAATGTTAAGTTTCCCAAGTCTAATTTTAATTCTGTCCTCTGTTAACCATGGAGGTGCTTCCTGTGTTGTGTCATGAGGATAAGCACTGCAGTTTTGGTTACTGAAGCCCTTCGAGTCTTCGTGAAGACTGAGGAGAACAATAAATTCAATACCTTCGCCATCTCCCCATCCTTTGTAACCAGATGTCCTTCCTCATTCTTTATGGGGCCAATATGGTCTGTCCTCCCTTTTTTACTGTTTACATACTTAAAGATTTGTTTTGCTCTCCTGCGCTATGTGTCTTTCATGTTCTATCTTAGCTGTCCTTATTGCACCCTTACATGTCTTGTTGCATTCTTTATAAAGTCTGAATGCTGATGATGATCCCTCAACCTTGTATTTTTGAAGGCCTTCTCCTTTGCTTTTATATGCATTTTTACATTGGAGTTAAGCCATCCAGGACTTTTGTTGCTCTTTTAAATGTATTACCCAATGGGATACATTGGCTAATGCCCTGATTTAATATGCTGTTAAAGCAAACCCACCTCTCCTCCGTGTTCTTTGTTCCTAAGATTTTATCCAATTTCTGCCTTCTAGCAAGGTTTGTAGTTTAGGGAAGTTGGCTCTTTTGAAATTCAGTGTCTTTGTATTCCCCTTATGTTTCCTATTTGTGTGATTTATACTGAAGCCAATTGACTTGTGATCGCTGTTACCTAAATTGCCCCCTATTTCCACATCCGTGATCAGGTCTGTATTGTTGGTAATCAGTAGATCCAGTAACGCTTTATTTCTAGTTGGTGCGTCTACCATCTGACCCATAAAATTGTCCTGCAAGACATTTAGGAAATGGCGAGCCTTAGATGAATGCGTGGTTCCCTCCGCCGGTCTATGTCTGGATAATTAAAATCCCCCATTATGATAACACTTCCCATCCTTGCTGCTAATTCAAATTATAATAGGAGATCTGTCTCCACTTCCTCCCTCAGGTTAGGGGGCCTATAGCATACTCTCAGTATTATTTTCCCCTTAGCTTCATCCCTTTGCAGCTCTACCCATAAGGATTCCACCTCCTCCTTAGCTTCCTTAGTGATGTCATCTCTCACATTCACTTGTACATTATTCTTGATATATAGGCACACCCCTCCCTCTTTTTTACCCTCTCTATCCTTGCGACAAAGGGTGTACCATTGAATGTTTGCCAGCCAATCATGAGAGCTGTTGAACCAGGTCTCTCAAATTCCCACAAAATCCAAATCCTCCTCGTACAACAGTATCTCTAGTTCACCCATCTTGTCTGCCATTCTCCTGGCATTGGTGAACATGCCACGTAAGTTAGACCGGTCGCATATTATCCTCTTATTGGGTGTTCTGAGATTGCAACAAGGACTTGCTACTATACTTACCTTGGGTTTATGTGCTTTGGTCAACCTACCACTAATGCCCCCAATACTACCCTCTGGAATATGTTCCGTGCTGACTATCTCTACCTCTGTACCCTCCCCCCCCATTGCCTAGTTTAAAAACCCCATCTAACTTTTAGGCCATCTTCATTCCCAGCTGATCTGCACCCTCTTCATTTAGGTGCAGTCCGTCCCTTCTATAGTACCGGTTACCGACTGAGAAGTCGGCCCAGTCCTCCAGGAACCCAAACCCCTCCTTACTACACCAGCTCTTCAGCCACTTGTTTACTTCCCTAATCTCCCTTTGCCTTTCTGGTGTGGCTCGATGTACCAGTAGTATTCCTGATAATAATACCTTGGAGGTCCTTTTCCTCAATTTAGCTCCCAAGTCCCTGTCCCTATGCTGAATGTTTTTTTTTTTTTAAATTTCTTAGCGCTACACATATTTTTGTTTTATTGTCATATGCCTCAGCTCCCAAGTCCCTAAAATCATTCTTTAGGACACTCCATCTGCCTCTGACTTTGTCATTGGTGCCAACGTGCACCATGACAGCCGGGTCTTCCCCAGCCCCTCCCAGTATTCTGTCCACCAGATCCGTGATGTGCCGAACCCGAGCGCCCGGTAGACAACATACAGTTCGGCACTTCAGGTCTTTGTTACAGATTGGCCTCTCTGTCTTTCTAAGAATTGAGTCCCCTACCACCAGAATCTGTCTTTCCTTTCCTTTCGCTCCCCCCCCCCCACTGGAGGAGTTCTTCCCCTGGCAGCTAGGAGAGTCCCTCAGCTCCAGCAGTGCTGGTCCCTGATCTGGTTTCGCCAATGTCATTCAATGCAGCGTACTTATTGGGATGCTCCAGCCCTGGATCGGCCTCCCTGGCACTTCCCCCTCTACCCTTCCTTTTTTTTTAACAATCAGGAGTGCTTTATTGAAAAGTATAAAATACAGTACAGAAAAAGAAGGTACATAAAACAGGACATGTATTAGGCAGGTACATGGAAAAACGGATCATATAACCGACTATAGGTAGACTCTTACTCACATACGTGTTAACATATTATATCCAACGCAGCTGTGTACACACAATTGGTAATGGATTGTTTATCATGCTTGGAATGCCTGCAAGGCTTGTCGTTACATCTATGGATAACGGAGTCATGAGAGGCGACCACTAAACCAGAAAAGGAAGCGTGAATAGGTTAGTTACATCCCTGAAGCGGCATGACCACAGGGTCATCCAACCCCTCCCACCCAAAACCCAGGGACCCAAAGTCCATTGAAGGAAACAGGGGCACTGTCATCCACCAATCCATGGCTGCCAGACCTTGTCGAACTTCCAGGGGCATCCCCGACTAATGTATGTCAGCCTGTAGAGGGGCAAAGCTGTGTTTACTCTCTTTTCCCAGGAGGAAAGGGTCGGAGGGCTTGTCGAGGTCCAGCCGACAAGAATCTCCTTTTTAGCATAATAGAAGAGGAGTGATATTAGTATTTTACTATGATGTGACCTGTGTTCGTCCTCGTGTATTCCCAAGAGGGCTATCTCAGGTGTTTTGGGAACAGATAGATCCATTCTAACATTCAAATGATCATATACTCCCAACCAGAACTTTGCCAATGCAGGACAGTCCCAAAACATGTGCAAAAACGTGCCAATCTGAGTTCGACACCTAGGACAATGTGGATCCCTATCAGGGTATATCTTGGATAGTCTCGCCGGTGTAAAATAGACCCTGTGCAGGAATTTAGTTTGTGTCAGTTTATCTCCGGCTGATACTACCAGTCTGGGGCCCTGCTCCAGACAAGTCTCCCAGTCCTCCCTCTCCAAGGTGGGAATATCCAATTTCCAGGTATCCCACAGCCTGTCCATCTTGGGTATCTCCCTGGGAAGCAGTGTAGTATATATAACCGACAGGGGCTTTTTTAGGTTACTGTTGGAAAGCAGATCCTCCAACGGGTCTAATTGCAGGAGAGGAGGAGTGGGAAACTGTGCCCTGGCCGCGTGGTGTAGCTGTGCGTATCGGAAGAACATCCATCCCGGGAGTCTATACGTCCTTGACATAAGGGCGAAAGACATCAGTTGCCCGTTGGGCATAATGTCTCTGAGGGTTTTGATTCCGAACCCCGCCCAGAGCTGAGGATCAGGTATTGTGCGAAAATGGGGCAGCTGAGGGTTTCCCCAGAGAGGCTGGACAGGTGCCCATCGCCCCACAAGAGAGAACCTCCCTCTAGCCATCCTCCACACTTGAAGTGTTGCCCTGGACGGAGCAGGAAGCATCTCATATGCCTTTACCCCCCTATAGACCAAATTTTGTAAATCTTGTATAGATCCCAAATGTGCCGCCTCTACACAGACCGCTGCATTGGAGCGTTTCCCCTCAAACCACCAGTACGCCGTCACCAGCATCGCCGCCCAACAATACAGTTTGAAATTAGGAAGGGCAAGACCCCCCAGCTGGGTCGGGAGTTGTAGGGTGGACTTGGCTAATCTTGGGATGGCTTCGTTCCAAATAAAGGAGATAATTTGTTTGTCCACCTCCTGAAAGAAGGACGCCGGCAGCCAAATTGGGCTATTCCTAAAAAGATAGGTGAACTTGGGTAGAAGCATCATCTTGAGGATATTTATACGTCCTAGTAAGTTAAGTGGCAGTTCAGACCATGCGCGGCATCTCTCCCTCAGGAGATGGAGCAGAGGCATCACATTAAGATTATAGTATTGGGCAGTGTCTCTGGATACCCGGACCCCCAGGTACTTGAACTCTGAGACCCATTGTAGGGGCGTGCCACCCGTCGTACTAGGGATCCCGCCATCCAGTGGGAATAGGACTGACTTAGACCAATTTATTCGAATCCCTGATATAGCACCAAATCTGTCAAAAATGTCCAAAGCAGCCATCAAAGATGGTCCCGCATCGTTCAAGTAGAGCAATGCGTCGTCCGCATATAGGGATATTTTCTCTTCCAGTCTACCAATCTGTAATCCCTTGACCTCTGAAGACTCTCTCACTAATATCGCTAAGGGCTCCAAGGCGAGAGCGAATAAACTAGGCGACAATGGGCACCCCTGGCGAGTGCCTCTGTGGAGTGGGAAGGGATCAGAGACTCTATTGTTGGCGCGTACCCTAGCTCATGGCGCCCGGTAAAGCAGCTGGATCCAGCGGAGAAAGCCAGGGCCAAAACCAAATCGCCCTAGCACTTCCCAAAGATATTCCCACTCCACAGAGTCAAACGCCTTTTCAGCATCCAAGGAGGCGATCACCCTGCTCCCACAGTTTTTATGAGTGATGGACAAATTTAGAAAGAGGCGTCTGATATTAATATCTGTCCCCTTACCCGGCATGAAGCCGGTCTGATCAACATGAACTAATGTCGATATAACTGAGGACAGGCGAGTAGCGAGGATCTTGGCCAAGACTTTCATATCCACATTAAGTAATGAGATGGGCCTGTATGATGCACAATCCTGGGGGTCCTTACCCTGTTTATGGATCAATACAATGACCGCCTCCTCCATGGACTCCGGTAGAGTACCTCCACCGACCAGCCCAGCGAAAAGGGATGTGAGTTTGGGTGCAAGGAGTTCCATATTTTGTGAGTAGAACTCCGTAGGGAGTCCATCCACCCCAGGTGTCTTTCCCTTCTGTAAACCCCCGATAGCGGACTGGACCTCCTCTAGGGAGATATCTTTATCCAACATTGCCCTATGTTCGCCAGACAGCGTAGGAAATGGGACCCTGTCTAAGTACTCCTGCAACGACAAAGGGCCACCACCTGCCCTAGAAGCGTATAGATCCCTGAAGTAGCAGGAGAATCTATCGTTAATGTCCTCCGGTAAGGTCAGCAATTCCCCACTATCACTCCGTACCCCTGCTATATGTGTAATACCCAGTTGTCCACGTGCTAGCCAGGCTAACAATCTACCATTTTTATTGCCATATTCAAATATCCTCTGTGTGGAGTGTAACATAGATTTCTTGGTCTGTTCTACATTGAATAAGGAGAGTTCCCTCAAGGCTCCCTGCCATGAGCAGTAGTTTTGTTCAGTAGGGGACCTTACAAAGGCTGCCTCTCGCTCCCCCGCCACCTCCTCCAACCGCTCAAGAGACCGAGCAGCCTCCCTCTGTATTGAAGAGATACGGGATATGTATTCCCCCCTAACCCATGCCTTAAAAGTGTCCCAGAGGGTCTGTGGACTTGCCGACTCCCTATTTCTCAACCAGAAATTACAGATTGCTTCCGGCATCGCCTCCTGGATCTTTTCATCTAGTGCCCAGTATCTGGAGAGGCGCCATAGCCTTGGGGACGATGAACCACCCAGGGAGATGGTGAGATTAAGAGGAGCGTGGTCTGAGATACCCCGTGGCAGGTGTTTGACCTCCCTCACCCAACAAAGTGCAGCTCCAGACAGATAAGCTAAATCTATTCGGGATAGAGCTCTGTGTGAGGCTGAATGGCAAGTAAATTCCCGATCCCTGGGGTGAAAATGTCGCCACGCATCTGTCAGGGCAAAGGTAGTTGCCCAGCTCTGCAGCTCCGACGAGGTGCGAGCCCCAGGGTTGAGTCTATCCGCTCCCTGAGAGGGTACTAAGTTGAAGTCTCCAAAAATAAAAACTTCCTGAGTGTGATATCCCATGACATGCTGCATAATATCGTATAGGAGTTGAGCCCTCGCAGGAGGGGGGAGATACAAGCCCACCAATACCATCCGTCTGGAGTGAACAGACATATGTATTATCACGTATCTGCCTTCAGTGTCAGTTTTAACATCAAGGATCTGAGATGGGAGGGATCTACGGATCAACACGCTCACTCCCCTGGCATAACCGGAATAAGTAGAGTGGTAATGCATCCCCACCCAGGCCTTTTTAACCCCAATAATTTTGGAGCCCACTAGGTGCGTCTCTTGCAGTATACATATGTGAGGCACATACTTTTGTATAAATTTAAAGACTAGAGATCTTTTTATGGCTGAATTTAATCCCTTGACGTTCCACGAAATAATAGAAATGTCAGTCATCTAGCCAATCCCAAGAGTATAGCGTGTCGGATCCACAAGTCCCACCCATCCCCTGGTTTGCTTAAATGTCAATACTTCAGCTCTGTCTAGCATCTTGAAAACATGAACTCCATATAGTAGTAACTCGAACTGCATTTCAACAATCATTTGGTAAAGTGATGTAGAGCATAAAAATCTACTTGTGTGATGAGCAACTCCTTTTTCTAGTAAATTAGTACATCTAATTCCCCTGTGTCTGCAACGGCAGAAAACTCCCCTCCCTCCCCCACACCTCCCTGAAACTGGTGATGTGTAGATTCCCATAAACACCCAACTATTCCAACCGTGAAAGGGGCGTGAACTTAGCTACGATGAAGTTGTCTAGCCAGACAACAGAGATGCTGGAAGACAATTTAACATATAGGATTCAATTCTCCTGAGCTATTGCAGGGGCACATGACTTAGTTACAGTATGAAGGTACTGGGCTCCTTCATTTCTAACCAGTTATCAGCAAAGTACATCTTCCGGGTTGATAAAAATCATTTCTCCTGAACTATTGCAGGGGCACATTTCTTAGTTACAAAACTGAGGTTCTAAGCTTATTCACCATTAATCCAAACGATAGCAAAAACAATAAATGTTACATAAATCTTTTCTCCTGTGCATCTACAGGGGCTCCTCTCTTAGTTAAACAACTGAGACTCTATGCTCTCACATTTTAAACCCATATAGTATCAGTAATAAAAGAGGTTATAGTATTCATTTCACCTGAGCTATTGCAGGGGCACATTTCTTAGTTATAAACTGAGGCTCTGGTCTCCCTCACTGCTAACCCCAACATTAGTAAATATAATAGTACACGCTCAATATATATCTCTTCTCTGGAGTATTGCAGGTGCACAAATCATGGTTGCAGAATTAGAGCGCCAGGCTCTTTCACTCATGGCTCAATACCCAGCCTAGAGAGGTAAGTTAAAGCAAGCATGTCTCCTGGAAGATCACAGGGGTATATATCTTAGATAAAGCTCTGACGAGCTCTGTTCTTTTGGCCTTGACACGGAGACTGGCATTAAAGGACACACTTCCGATAAAAATCCTTATCATATATAGCTGGCAAAAAAGCAGTGGGTGTGAGTTAGTAAAACGTTAAGGGTCTACTGCACTGTGGAAGGGCCAGCAGATTGATCCTCCACTGTTCCGTGTGTAAAGGAAAAGTTGTGATCCGCAGGAGCAATCAATAGATCATATTCATGTGGCTACAAGAACTTGCACCAGAATCTCTAGTGTGTCGCTGCAAGAAAGAGGTGGTAGCTCTAGCAAAAACGAGGCCATAGATAGAGATAGGCAGTCTCTAAACTGATCCAGAGAGAGCCACAAGAAACTACGTATTTATCGAAGCTGTGGCAAGGTCTCAAGCCAAGTGGCAGCCTCGCGGGGGGATGTAAAGAACTTGACTGACTCCCCATCTTGAACCCGCAATCTGGCCGGAAAAAGTATACTGTACTTAATGTTCCGCGCCCGAAGTGATGCCTTGACTTGGTCAAATGACCTGCGTAGCTTCTGTGTCTCCACAGAGTAATCCGGGAAAAAGAGTAGGTTAGCATTTTGGAATTTCACCTCTCCAGCCCTGCGCGCTTCCCTTAAAACAGCATCCCGATCCCTGAAGTTAAGCATTCGGAAAATTAGGGTGCGAGGGTGCGAACCAGGTGGGCCGGGAACAGGAGGAATCCGATGCGCGCGTTCCACAGTATAGAAGGGGGAGAACTGCGCAGCAGGGAGCAGGGTTTTTAGTAAATCCTCCACAAAAACCGTAGGGTTCTTTCCCTCAGCCCCCTCTGGTAGGCCTACGATCCGAAGATTGTTTCTTCGATTCCGATTCTCGGAATCATCCACCTTATATTCCAAGGCACGAACTTTAGTCTGTAATGTGCGGATAGATGCAGCATGGTCTGTAACCGCATCCTCCGCAAGGCCCACTCGCTCCTCCACTTCAGCCACCCTCGATCGGAGCTTGTCCTGGTCCTGCCGGATTAGGCTGACATCGAGCTGCACAGATTCAATCTTGCTGGTCAGGGCAGCCTGACAGGAGGCGATCGCTGCCATTACCTCCGGAAAGCCAATCTGTGGCGTCTCGTCCGGGTCCGCGGCCTCGGTCTGCGACGCCATGTTGGATGACCGCCGGGAAGAGTCAGCCACGCGGCCCTGCACAGACGGGGCTGTAGCGTCCTGGTTCTGCGGGAAACGTAGCTTTTGGGCCCGCTGCCGTGTTCTGTATGGCATTCAGGCTATGTGGGATAAATCTCTTCCCAGAACAAGAGCCAGGAAACAGTATCTTATGGCGTCTTCCAGCAGAGCTCTGGAAACCCACGTCCTCCTAGGTTGCCACGCCCCCCCCTCTACCCTTCCTGACTGTCACCCATCTACTCTTTCCTAGTGCCTGCACCTCTTTGTCTCCACCCGCCTCTGTGCTGGCCCCTTCCGGCACCTGCTGTGTACGTTCCTGGCTCACCTTTAGTGTGGAGGGACTTCTCAGTGCTGACAGTTGCTTCCCCAGATTCAGAACCTGGGCTTCCAGGGAAACAATGTGCTTACATTTTACACAGCAGTATTCACCCTCGATCGGATGATCAAGGAACGCATACATGCCGCAAGATGTACAACGAGTCGCCTCTCCACACCCGCCGGGCATCACACCTATTAAATTTAATAATAATTGTGGATTACACCCTGTCCAAATTTCCTAACAACTAGCTACCTGACACTAATACTCAACAAGACAATACACTAATACTTAACAAGACAATACACTAATGCTCAACAAGACAATACACTAATGCTTAACAAGACAATACACTAATGCTCAACAAGACAATACACTAATGCTTAACAAGACAATACACTAATGCTTAACAAGACAATACACTAATGCTCAACAAGACAATACACTAATACTCAACAAGACAATACATTAATGCTTAACAAGACAATACACATATGCCCCGTACACACGGTCGGATTTTCCGACGGAAAATGTGTGATAGGACCTTGTTGTCTGAAATTCCGACCAAGTGTGGGCTCCATCACACATTTTCCATCGGATTTTCCGACACACAAAGTTTGAGAGCAGGATATAAAATTTTCCGACAACAAAATCCGCTGTCGGAAATTCCGATCGTGTGTACACAAATCTGACGGACAAAGTGAAACGCATGCTCAGAATAAATAAAGAGATGGAAGCTATTGGCCACTGGGCCGTTTTTTAGTCCCGACGTACGTGTTTTACGTCACCGCGTTTAGAACGATCGGATTTTCCGACAACTTTGTGTGACCGTGTGTATGCAAGACAAGTTTGAGCCAACATCCGTCGGAAAAAATCCTAGGATTTTGTTGTCGGAATGTCCGAACAAAGTCCGACCGTGTGTACGGGGCATAATAATACTCAACAAGACAATACACAGGCACTCGCAGAACCACGTGCACTTGCAGACCCGTGTTGGATGGCAGGCTTTAAAATTTTCCGCGGACAAAGGTCTGTTGTCGGATTTTCCGAGCGTGTGTACGCATGTTCGGAAGCAAGGACGAGCCAGAAGTGGTCGGTCTTGTAAACTAGCGTTCGTAATGGAGAATTAACATTCGTGACGTGGCAAATTATGAAATCTGGAAATGCAGCGCACAATTCTCTTCTTCTTTAATGGGATAATAATGAAGCTGCTTTGCTGGTGATACTGATGGAGTTATTGCAATCAAATTTTCTAGTGATATCAACAATAATAATATTGTGTTTGTTATTTTTTTTTTGGTGCAAGTTACCACAACACCATTATCCCCTAGTTTTTAAGATCAAAGATACAATTATGTTGGTGTTGGTTGTTAATTTTACATTGTGTTTTTTTAAATGTAACTGCCTACTCCCAAACTGTCATTTGAAGTAAAACACATAGCCAAGTATTATTCTACACAATTTTTTTATTGTGCAAAAAAAAAGAAAGAAAAGAAAACAAATAAAATTAGACATGCTATCTGCCAATAGAACTTAACCACTTCAGCCCCAGAAGAATTTACCCCCTTCCTGACCAGAGCACTTTTTTGCGATTCGGCACTGCGTCGCTTTAACTGACAATTGCGTGGTCGTGCGGCATGGCTCCCAAAAACAAAATTGACGTCCTTTTTTTCCCACAAATAGAGCTTTCTTTTGGTGGTATTTGATTGCCTCTGCGGTTTTTATTTTTTGCGCTACAAACAAAAATAGAGCGACAACTTTGAAAAAAAACGCATTATTTTTTACTTTTGCTATAATAAATATCCCCCAAAAATATATAAAAAAACAATTTTTTTCCTCAGTTTAGGCCGATACGTATTCTTGGTAAAAAAAAATCGCAATAAGCGATTATTGATCGGTTTGCGCAAAAGTTATAGCGTTTACCAAATAGGGGATAGTTTTATGGCATTTTTATTAACAATTTTTTTTTTTTTAATGGCGGCGATCAGCGATTTTTATTGTGAGTGCAACATTATGGTGGACGCATCAGACATTTTTGACACATTTTTGGGACCATTGTCATTAATGCAGCAATCAGTGCTATAAAAATGCACTGATTCCTGTGTAAATGACACTGGCAGTGAAAGGGTTAACCACTAGGTGGCAGTGTAGGGGTTAAGTGTGTCCTAGGGGCGTGTTTCTAACTGTGGGGGGGTGGCTACATGTTACACGTCACTGATCTCTGCTCCGATGACAGGGAGCAGAGATCGAGTGACACTGTCACTAGGCAGAACGGGGAGATGCTGTTTACATCAGCATCTCCCCGTACTTCCTCCCCGTGAGGCGATCGCGGGTATCCCCATGGTGATCAAGTCCGCGGGACCCGCGACCCGACTCACAGAGCTTGCCTCAGGTGCCCGCTGGCTGCCTCTTAAAGGGCAATGTACAGGTACGTGGTTTTGCCTGTACGAGCCCTTCTGCCGCAGTATATCTGCGTGAGGCGGTCGGCAATCGGTTAACCAAAAAGTGCATTCTATGCATACAAAAATATAGAAAATGGACTAAATCAAATCATTATTCAACCAAAAAATATAATAAAAGCCTCATGCATGTGTCCTGCTTCTTAATATAGGGGGTCGACAATGCCAAGAGTTGGTGAAAGCAGGGGACCGTCATCCGGAGATAATTATGAAAAACATCTGGATTATTCTCCTGGAGCTCCCGCAGCAAAGGCATATGACATAATTGGTCACGATTAGTAAAGCAACCAATTTTTGGTTCAAGAAATCCTCCCCCTCCTGTTCCTGGACTGGACTTGGGTCAAAGCAATAACTCCAAGGCCTATAATAAATAACACGTTATCTCCTCCGATTACGCAACATGGCTGGTTGACAAACGGCCGCTCAGAAACGAACTGAAAAGTACGAAATCACCAAACTTCTACTAACACGAAATTAGCAGAAGGAGCCGAAAGGGTGGCGCTAAAGAGCTGAAAGACCACGTAGTACGTCACTACGTTTGTGTTTGTTGTCTGACAATAGTGTGCCGTTTGTATGCAAGACAAGTTTGGGGCCAACGCCCTTCGGACAAAAGTCAGCGGTTTTGTCTGCAGAAAATCTGATCGTGTGTACGAGGCTTAAGGCTCCATTCAAACCAATGCGTTTTTTCATGCTTTTTGCAGAAACGCAGGACATTATTTTTAACATGGGTTACTATGGAACAGATTTACATTAATGCATTTTTGTGCCTCTGCGATTTTGGAAAGGGTCAGGGACTTTTTTTTTTTGCTTTTTTGGGTTCAATAGACCTTAATGGAGAAGCTGCAGAAAAGCATGTAGTGCGTTTTTAAAGTGATTTTGCCACGATTTGCGGTTGCATTTTTTAATCTGCCCAACAATAAATTTGCAAAAAAAAGTATAAAAACCGCAGTAAAATCGTGGTAAAAAAAAACAAAATGCAAAAAGCACTACAGAAACGCTTAAAAGCAAACTGCACAGGTGTGAATGGGTCAATTACTTCTAAATGGATACAGACACTGCAGCTTTTCTCATCAGGGCACTCCAAGTGCATCAGCAGTCCCATAGCATTATTATACCAGCCCAGCAGCATAACGTCATTATTTTCTTGTTCATAAAAGGGAAAACCATAGAGCAAATTCCTCTCCAGAATCCCCCTCAGAAACTGCAGACATGACAAAAGACAAGAGATGTCAGAGGCTGCGGACATGGTGCAGGTGGTGGTGGTCAGTGACTGCGGACATGGTGCAGGTGGTGGTCAGCATCTGCAGACATGGTGCAGGAGATGTCAGAGGCTGCAGACATGGTGCAGGAGATGTCAGAGGTTGCGTACATGGTGCAAGTGGTAGTCAGCGGCTGCAGACATGGTGTAGGAGATGTCAGAGACTTCGGACATGATACAGGTGGTGGTCAGCAGCTGTGGACATGGTGCAGGAGATGTCAGAGGTTGCAGACATAGTACAGGAGATGTCAGGGGCTGCGGACATGGTGCAGAAGATGTCGAAGGCTGCGGACATGGTGCAGGTGGTGGTCAGCGACTGCGGACATAGTGCAGGTGGTGGTCAGCGGCTGCGGCCATGGTGCAGGAGATGTCAGAGGCTGCGGACATGGTGCAGGAGATGTCAGAGGCTGCAGTTATGGTGCAGGAGATGTCAAAGGCTGCGGACATGGTGCAGGAGATGTCAAAGGCTGCTGACATGGTGAAGGTGGTGGTCAGTGGCTGCGGATATGGTGCAGGTGGTGGTCAGCAGCTGTGGAGATGTCCAGGGTCCAATCTTACCTGCTGATGTGATGACGAAGCGCCGTCACCGCGTCAAGACCATGTGCTTCACATTCAAAAGTGGTGCCAGGTGGTGCCATTACAACACTGCGCATGCACCCGCCTGGCCGAGTGTGTATGAGCTTCGGGAACGGCACGTGCGCACTGTTGGCCCACAGCCATACTTTTTTGCAGGGGGGTGGTCAGCGGCTGCGGACATGCTGCAGGAGGTGGTCAGAGGCTGTGGAGATGTCCGGGGCCCGGTCTTACCTGCTCATGTGACGACAAGGTGCCGTCACCGCGACATGGTGCAGGAGGTGGTCGGCAGCTGTGGACATGGTGCAGGTGGTGGTCAGCGGCTGCGGACATGGTGCAAGTGGTGTTCAGCGACTGCCGACATGGTGCAAGTGGTGGTCAGCGGCTGCGGACATGGTGCAGGAGGTGTTCAGAGGCTGTGGAGATGTCCGGGGTCCGGTCTTAATGGCTGATGTGATGACGAGGCGCCGTCACCGCGTCAAGACCGAGTGCTTCACATTCAAAAGTAGTGCCAGGTGGTGCCATTACAACACTCCCCAGCGCCCGCCCGGCCGAGGGTGTATGAGCTTCAGGAAAAGCACATGCGCAGTTGCATTGTTGGCCCACAGCCATACTTTTTACCGGCGTCGCTTCCCGTAACGAACATTTACACTGAAGTGGCCTCAGGGCAAGAGGCCTACCTGGAAATCTCCCGCTATCCGGCCCTGCTGATTGGTTACTGTGCACAGCTGCACCAGTTTTAGTAATTCTACCCCCTCTAGTCCTCAATCGCAGCAAGTACTAGCATCACTCATCACTTGTTTCCCAACTAGCAGCAGTCCCATGCTTTTCCCTGAGGGGGATAAGTGATTCACCACCTCACTATAACATGGTACATGAAGTATATCTATCCCAGGAACAGGATTCTTTCCAGTTATCAATGGCCACCACTTCAACAGCTGGTTTGATTGAAAGATACAAGGGGCTAGTGAAGGACCCGATACGCAAGTGTACACCCACACATACACTAAGGGGGTAGGATCGGGTCCTCACACAGGCGGTTATGTTGTTAAATTCTAGGCCAATAGCCAAAAGTATACCATATGAGAGGATGGTGGGGCACAGATTCCACAGCTGGAGTGCAGAGTTCAGTATTTACGTAAGGTTCCTGAAAGAACAAGGCTTAACAAGTACCAAGTTACTGCTTCCCATGACATAGAAATCAAAAGTGACATATATGAAGCTGAAGCCTATATTTTTTTTTATTATATCTTTTCATGTGACAACACTGAAGAAATGACACTTTGCTACAATGTAAAGTAGTGAGTGTACAGCTTGTATAACAGTGTAAATTTGCTGTCCCCTCAAAATAACTCAACACAGAGCCATTAATGTCTAAACCGCTGGCAACAAAAAGTGAGTACACCTCTAAGTGAAAATGTCCAAATTGGGCCCAATTAGCCATTTTCCCTCCCCGGTGACTCCTTAGTGTTACAAGGTCTCAGGTGGGAATGGGGATCAGGTGTGTTAAATTTGGTGTTATCGCTCTCACTCTCTCATACTGGTCACTGGAAGTTCAACATGGTACCTCATGACAAAGAACTCTCTGAGGATCTGAAAAAAAAAATTGTTTCTCTACATAAATGTAGCAAAGTCTTTTTAGCCTCTTCCAGTCTGAGAACCTCTAAGGCCAAAGATAGCTGACATCCTTCAATATGTAGTGGGTTGTGAGGCGTAGTGGGCGCAAAGATGGTGAAAGTCATTTGGCGCCAGACACTTCTTGGATGTAAAAGAGGTTTTATTTCTCTTACCAGTCCTTTTTGCATATTTGGGGGAAAGAGGGTTAGGGTCAGGACACCCTTAAGTAGTAGATTCAATTGGCATACTCCGAGACTTCAATAGGAGGACAGCCGTGCAGGGAAAGGCCCCAGTAAAGTGCCACATCTGCACATGCAGGATTGCTGTCTCCTATGGCAACAGTCTTTAACAGTTTCTAACTCAAACATAACAGTTCCTTCAGCTTCACTACAACGGCTTCTTGTAGTCCTTCAACACTGAGCTCCCGGTCTCTCACTAGACCCACTGTTTCACTGACTCTGAATCACTTGAGCTGCTCCAATCTTTGTGGTAGTATCTCTCTCAAGCATCACAAACGCTTCCCTGCTGGGTCCCTAGGTTGGCACTCCAGATACTTCTCAAGCTTCACCCCTGCTGACCGGCTCGGTCCCTGGCTTTACACACATGGCTGCTCTGCAGCTGGTTGGGACCCTGACTTGATCACTGCCTGAGAATACTGCTCTGGTACTTGCTTCAGTTACTCACTGTGGTCCGTGGTAAAGGCGGTTGGTCCCTTAGTGGCAACAGCTCCCCTTCTACCTCCGACCACAACAGGTTCTCCGGCCGGCAGAACCGTCACTTTTGGTTAGACTGCAAGCCGCAATCCCGACCCTGCGCTGCCCTCTTACTCCTGAAAAGGCCCTCACACAGCCTGGCAGACAGATGCCCCAGGGATAGGCCCAATCTCCTGCCTAGCAGCCCGGGGCATATGACACACGTCCAGGTGGCAAAGAACCTGGATCATCTGACTCCACACAAATATATAGGTGCTCCCAGCAGGCCAAGGGATTCAAGAAAACCCTTCCCAATTGGCAAAGATACCCCATATACCAATAACCTGACCTTGGGCTTCCCTTCTCATATCTAGTACCACCAAGTACCCAGTCACCTAGTGGTAGAAGAGAAAAGTGCAGCAAGGCCAAACTTAGGGAGAAATCAATGGGTCTCTATCAATCAACCAGAATAACTACTCCTGGTAAGTAAATTTGTGAGGAGCTTCCTGCCTAAGCTACAGGGTTCTACATAATAAGCTATAAGAAGATTGTCAAGACCCTGAAACTGAGCTGCAGCATGGTGGCCAAGACCATACAGCGGGATTAAAAGGACAGGTTTCACTCAGAACAGACCTCACCGCGGTCGACCAAAGAAGTTGAGTGCACGTGTTCAGCGTCATATCCAGAGGTTGTCTTTGGGAAATAGACGTATGAGTGCTGCCAGCATTGCTGCAGAGGTTGAAGGGGTGGGCGGTCAGCCTGTCAGTGCTCAGACCATACGCCGCCCACTGCATCAAATTGGTCTGCATGGCTGTCGTCCCAGAAGATAGCCTCTTCTAAAGATGATGCACAAGAAATCCCGCAAACAGTTTACTGGAGACAAGCAGACTAAGGATATGGATTACTGGAACCATGTCCTGTGGTCCGATGAGACCAAGATAAACTTATTCGGTTCAGATGGTGTCAAGCGTGTGTGGTGGCAACCAGGTGAGGAGTACAAAGACAAGTGTGTCTTGCCTACAGTCAAGCATGGTGGTGGGAGTGTCATGGTCTGGGGCTGCATGAGTGCTGCCAGCACTGGGGAGCTACAGTTCATTGAGGGAACCATGAATGCCAACATGTACTGTGACATACTGAAGCAGAGCATGATCCCCTCCCTTCAGAGATGGGACCGCACGGCAGTATTCTAACATAACAACCCCAAACACACCTCCGAGATGACCACTGCCTTGCTAAAGAAGCTGAGGGTGAAGGTGATGGACTGGCCTAGCATGTCTCCAGATCTTAATTCCTATTGAGCATCTGTGGGGCATGCTCAAATGGAAGGTGGAAGAGCGCAAGGTCTCTAACATCCACCAGCTCTGTGATGTCGTCATTGAGGAATGGAAGAGGACTCCAGTGGCAACCTATGAAGCTCTGGTGAACTCCATGCCCAGGAGGGTTAAGGCAGTGCTGGAAAATAATGGTGGCCACACAAAATATTGACACTTTGGGCCCAATTTGGACATTTTCACTTAGGGGTGTACTTACTTTTGTTTCTAGCGGTTTAGACATTAATGGCTGTGTGTTGAGTTATTTTGAGGGGACAGCAAATTTACGCTGTTAACCGCTTGCCGACTGGCTCACGCTGATATACGTCAGCAGAAGGGCACGTACAAGCAGACTAATGTACTGTACCTGTACGTTGCCCTTTATAACAAGCGGTTTACGGGCGAACGCGCCCTCCACGACCTCCGCGAGTGTGCTCGCGGGATACCCACGATCGTCTCATGGAGAGGAAGAACAGGGAAATGCTGATGTAAACAAGCATTTCCTCATTCTGCCTAGTGACACTGACACTGATCACCGCTCCCTGTAATCGGGAGCGGTGATCAGTGTCGTGTCACGTCACACATAGCCACCCTTCCCTCCCACAGTTAGAATCACTCCCTAGGACACACTTAGTCCCTACAGCGCCACCTAGTGGTTAACCCCTTTACCGCCAGTCACATTTACACAGTAATCAATGCATTTTTATCGCACTGATCACTGTATAAATGTGAATGATCCCAAAATCGTGCCAAAAGTGTCCGATCTGTCCTCCATAATGTCGCAGTCACGATAAAAATCGCTGATCGCCACTATTACTAGTAAAAAAAAAATTATTAATAAAAATACCATAAAACTGTCTCCTATTTTGTAGACGTTATAACTTTTGCGCAAAACAATCAATAAATGCTTATTGCGATTTTTTTTTTTTACCAAAAATATGTAGAAGAATACATATCTGCCTAAACTGAGGGAAAAAAATGTTTTTTTCTATATTTTTGGGGAATATTTATTATAGTAAAAAATAATGCGTTTTTTCAAAATTGACGCTTTTCTTGTTTACAGCGCAAAAAATAAAACCCGCAGAGGTGATCAAATACCACCAAAAGAAAGCTCTATTTGTGGGGAAAAAAGGACGTCAATTTTGTTTGGGAGCCGCGTCGCATGACCGCGCAATTGTCAGTTAAAGCGACGCAGTGCCGAATCGCAAAAAGTGCTCTGGTCTTTGTGCAGCCAAGTGGTCCGGGGCTTAAGTGGTTATACAAGCTGTACACTCACCACTTTACATTGTAGCAAAGTGTCATTTCTTCAGTGTTGTCACATGAAAAGATATAATAAAATATTTACAAAAATGTGAGGGGTGTACTCACTTTTGTGAGCTACTGTATAAATATATATATATATATATATATATATATATAAAATATCTGAATACTATGCGTATTAGTGATGCGATGTTGATACATTGGTGAGTCATGGTGATATGCAGAGTGTGTGTACACATGAGTTAACTCTGATGGGTGTAGACGTTTATCTGACTTTATTATTTGTAGGAGGAGAGAGTCACAATTACCTGCTGTACTGAGCCAGAGAGAGAAGAGCTAACATGTCGGACTCGGTGCTCTACCAGGGACTGACCCTGCTGGGGTTCCTGGCTCTGGGATACCTGGTTCTCAAACACACCTTCAAGCTGCTGATGGGGTTCCGAGTCCACATCCTGTCCCAATGGTGGAGGAAAGACCTTAGGAAGTATGGAGGATGGGCAGGTAAGTGTCCCTTCATAGCTGTTTATGTACACACACTGTACAATGCTACACTGCGATCTCTGTGCACAGACAATGATACATTGTGGTCTCTGTGCATAGACAACGTTACATTGAAAACTCTTGCATAGACAATGCTACATTGGGATCCCTATGCATGGACAAAATCGTGATCTTCATGCACAGACACTGCTACGTTGCGTTTTTTGTGCACAGACACAGCTAAGTTGCGGTCTTCATGCACAGACACTGCTACGTTGCGGTCTTCATGCACAGACACTGCTAGGTTGCGGTCTTCATGCACAGACACTGCTACGTTGCGGTCTTCATGTACAGACACTGCTACGTTGCGGTCTTCATGCACAGACACTGCTACGTTGCGGTCTTCATGCACAGACACTGCTAAGTTGCGGTCTTCATGCACAGACACTGCTAAGTTGCGGTCTTCATGCACAGACACTGCTACGTTGCGGTCTTCATGCACAGACACTGCTACGTTGCGGTCTTCATGCACAGACACTGCTACGTTGTGGTCTTCATGCACAGACACTGCTACGTTGCGGTCTTCATGCACAGACACTGCTAGGTTGCGGTCTTCATGCACAGACACTGCTACGTTGCGGTCTTCATGCACAGACACTGCTACGTTGCGTTTTTTGTGCACAGACACTGCTACGGTGGGGTCTGCATGCACAGGCACTGGTATGTTGCGGTCCTCATGAACAGACACTGCTACGTTGCGGTCTTCATGCACAGTCACTGCTACGTTGCGGTCTTCATGCACAGACACTGCTACATTGCGGTCTTCATGCACAGACACTGCTACGTTGCGGTCTTCATGCACAGACACAGCTACGTTGCGGTCTTCATGCACAGACTCTGCTACGTTGCGGTCTTCATGCACAGACACTGCTAGGTTGCGGTCTTCATGCACAGACACTGCTAGGTTGCGGTCTTCATGCACAGACACTGCTACATTGCAGTCTTCATGCACAGACACTGCTACGTTGCGGTCTTCATGCACAGACACTGCTAGGTTGCGGTCTTCATGCACAGACACTGCTACGTTGCGGTCTTCATGCACAGACACTGCTACGTTGCGGTCTTCATGCACAGACACTGCTACGTTGCGGTCTTCATGCACAGACACAGCTACGTTGCGGTCTTCATGCACAGACACTGCTAAGTTGCGGTATTTATGCACAGACACTGCTACGTTGCGGTCTTCATGCACAGACACTGCTATGTTGCGGTCTTCATGTACAGACACTGCTACGTTGCGGTCTTCATGCACAGACACTGCTAAATTGCGGTATTCATGCACAGATACTGCTAGGTTGCGGTCTTCATGCACAGACACTGCTACGTTGCGGTCTTCATGCACAGACACTGCTATGTTGGTGTCTTCATGCACAGACACTGCTACGTTGCGGTCTTTATGCAAAGACACTGCTACGTTGCGGTCTTCATGCACAGACACTGCTACGTTGCGGTCTTTATGCAAAGACACTGCTACGTTGCGGTCTTCATGCACAGACACTGCTACGTTGCGGTCTTTATGCACAGACACTGCTACGTTGCGGTCTTCATGCACAGACACTGCTACGTTGCGGTCTTCATGCACAGACACTGCTACGTTGCGGTCTTCATGCACAGACACTGCTAAATTGCGGTCTTCATGCACAGACACTGCTACGTTGCGGTCTTCATGCACAGACACTGCTAAATTGCGGTCTTCATGTACAGACACTGCTACTGTGCAGTCTTCATGCACAGACACGGCTACGTTGCGGTCTTCATGCACAGACACTGCTAGGTTGCGGTCTTCATGCACAGACACTGCTAGGTTGCGGTCTTCATGCACAGACACTGCTACGTTGCGGTCTTCATGCACAGACACTGCTAAATTGCGGTCTTCATGCACAGACACTGCTACGTTGCGGTCTTCATGCACAGACACTGCTAAATTGCGGTCTTCATGTACAGACACTGCTACTGTGCAGTCTTCATGCACAGACACGGCTACGTTGCGGTCTTCATGCACAGACACTGCTAGGTTGCGGTCTTCATGCACAGACACTGCTAGGTTGCGGTCTTCATGCACAGACACTGCTACGTTGCGGTCTTCATGCACAGACACTGCTAAATTGCGGTCTTCATGCACAGACACTGCTACGTTGCGGTCTTCATGCACAGACACTGCTAAATTGCGGTCTTCATGTACAGACACTGCTACTGTGCAGTCTTCATGCACAGACACGGCTACGTTGCGGTCTTCATGCACAGACACTGCTAGGTTGCGGTCTTCATGCACAGACACTGCTAAGTTGCGGTCTTCATGCACAGACACAGCTACGTTGCGGTCTTCATGCACAGACACTGCTAGGTTGCGGTCTTTATGCACAGACACTGCTAGGTTGCGGTCTTCATGCACAGACACTGCTAAGTTGCGGTCTTCATGCACAGACACAGCTAGGTTGCGGTCTTCATGCACAGACACTGCTAGGTTGCGGTGTTCATGCACAGACACTGCTAGGTTGCGGTGTTCATGCACAGACACTGCTACGTTGCGGTCTTCATGCACAGACACTGCTACGTTGCGGTCTTCATGCACAGACACTGCTACGTTGTGGTCTTCATGCACAGACACTGCTACGTTGCGGTCTTCATGTACAGGCACTGCTACGTTGTGGTCTTCATGCACAGACACTGCTACGTTGCGGTCTTCATGCACAGACACTGCTATGTTGCGGTCTTTGTGCACAGACACTGCTACGTTGCGGTCTTCATGTACAGACACTGCTAAATTGCGGTCTTCATGCACAGACACTGCTAAATTGCGGTCTTCATGTACAGACACTGCTACTGTGCAGTCTTCATGCACAGACACGGCTACGTTGCGGTCTTCATGCACAGACACTGCTAGGTTGCGGTCTTCATGCACAGACACTGCTAAGTTGCGGTCTTCATGCACAGACACAGCTACGTTGCGGTCTTCATGCACAGACACTGCTAGGTTGCGGTCTTTATGCACAGACACTGCTAGGTTGCGGTCTTCATGCACAGACACTGCTAAGTTGCGGTCTTCATGCACAGACACAGCTAGGTTGCGGTCTTCATGCACAGACACTGCTAGGTTGCGGTGTTCATGCACAGACACTGCTAGGTTGCGGTGTTCATGCACAGACACTGCTACGTTGCGGTCTTCATGCACAGACACTGCTACGTTGCGGTCTTCATGCACAGACACTGCTACGTTGTGGTCTTCATGCACAGACACTGCTACGTTGCGGTCTTCATGTACAGGCACTGCTACGTTGTGGTCTTCATGCACAGACACTGCTACGTTGCGGTCTTCATGCACAGACACTGCTATGTTGCGGTCTTTGTGCACAGACACTGCTACGTTGCGGTCTTCATGTACAGGCACTGCTACGTTGTGGTCTTCATGTACAGACACTGCTACGTTGCGGTCTTCATGTACAGGCACTGCTACGTTGTGGTCTTCATGTACAGACACTGCTACGTTGTGGTCTTCATGTACAGACACTGCTACATTGCGGTCTTCATGTACAGGCACTGCTACGTTGTGTTTTCTATCCAAATACACTATTACACCATACCCTGTACACACAGTACAGATATTTTCTTCACTATGGCCCCTATACAAGAATAGCCAACCCCCCACATATTTTCTGACGGTAAAACTCAGCCTGCTTGATCTGTAAAGAATGTCCCATGAATGATCTTTTTTTTTGTCGGTGTCACCTACAAAGCATGGCGCTCTGATCGCATGGTGTGATTAAAGCCAATAAAGTTGATTCAATGCCAAATATTTTTTTCTCACATTCCTCCCAGATGCTGGATCCCTTCCTGTGATAAGCACCTACCAAATATAATTGCTGACTCGCAGTCTGCTGACACAGTCATACCTCCTGTGAGACATTCGCATCAAATGGAAATCACTGGTCAGTGCTGGTCTGGTCCGTGACAATGTTGCTTGAAACATAGTGAAGTCGGGGACTGTCCGTGGAGTTTAATGGGAAATGTTCTCGCCTCAGCAGCATCACAGAAGCTTTGGACTTGTAGTATATCACATGTCAGAAAGGGAAAATTAATTCCACAAATCTGGGCACTGAGTCCTGTCCAAATACCAGTGGTGTAACAATAGCCATAGCAGTTCATGCCGCTACTATGGGGCCCAGAGTAAGAAGGGGGGCCTCATTAGGGAGGCTGTTAATCTATGAGATTTCCAGTACTGAAGGGTTGAAGTCAGACCTGAAGCTAGGCATAGTTTCCCCTCTGTGCAGTAAGAAGAATTTGCTTATCTGTCTTAGTAGTTTAGATTTTTTGCCCTCTTCTGCTACAGATTGAACCCTGTATGCCGAATGCGGCCACAAATCTCAGAGTTTCTACTCAGCTAAAACCTTATAAGACAGCTGAGGTTTGTAGTTCTACAGAAAAAAAAAGATAGAGTTTAAAGACCCTTCATAGTAGTAGCTGAGCACTGCTATGGGGGGGGGGGGGGGTTAACCATTGCAAAAAGAATTGTAAAATAAAATACGTTCACAATTCCTTTAACTACTTGGTGACCACCCGCCCTCAACGTACTGCAGATGATGGGCGGATGCTGCAGGCAAAGTGACGTACCCATACGTCGCTGCCTTCTTCCGGGCTTAGGGCATGTGACATCCGCTGTGTACACAGCAGGAGCCTGCCAGCAAGTCCTGGCCAAGGGATCACAGCCGGAACCCACTGATCGGCTGTGTGCAATTACAGCTCAGAGCTCTGTGTTGGTAAACAACACAGAGCTCTGTACACAAGAAGCATTTACACTGGGAGGGGCATTTACACTGATAATGAGGACACTGATCATCAGTGCATGATATTAATGCCCACCAGTGCCACCTTTCAGTGCCCATCAGTGCTGCCTTATCAGTGCAGCCTCATCAGTGCCCACCAGTGTAGCCTCATCAGTGCCCATCAGTGCAGCCTCATCCGTGCCCATCAGTGCAGCCTCATCCATGCAGCCTCATCAGTGCCCACCAGTGGCGGCCCATCCATAAGGGGTGCACAGGCGCTGCCCCCCATCCAGGCATCTGGCCCCCTAATTTACATGTAGGTCGCCAGATGCCTGGATTCCAATGAGGGTTTTTTTTTTTTTTTTTTAAGCACGTGATTAGAGAGGCTCTAACATGCTTCAAAAAGGGTGGGCTTGGGATGCAGGGCACTGCTCTCCGAGCCAACCCAGTTGTGTGACAATAGCGAATGAATATGCACTATTGCCACACCAATCCTCCTCCCAGCCAATCAGGAGGCGGGACCTAAAACCCATTTTACAATCGGCCGAAAGGAGAAGTTACCCTATTGGACGAGGGAGAAGGAGGGAGGAGATGCACAGCGAGGACACCACCATGATGGCGAGAAGGAAACACAGGGGAAGCTGGCTGCCCGTCACGTGGAGGGAAGTGCTGCCCGGGGTAAGCGTTGCGGGTGCCCGACCGAGGGGTGCCTGCAGTTGACCTGACCGGGGGGGGGCGGCTGGCTGTGCACTGTTTGCCCCCCCCCCAAGAAAATATATCACTGTGATTGGCATGGAGATTCATCCCTGGATAATGTGATTGACATTTGATTTGAATCAGTTTATGTTGTTTGTGATTGAGTAACAAAAGATACTGTGCAGCATGTAAGAAATAGGGGGGCAGAAATCTGGGGGCCCCCTTCTATATTCTGATATGACCCCCACATCCACCAGCCCGGCCAGGGATATGGTGATGAGGCCCTTTTCCTCATCAACGTGGGGACAAGGTGCCCTGCCATGATGAGGGGCCCTGGCATGGTACCCCTCCTATTGTTGAGGATATGGGGCTGGCTTTGGCTCAGCAGGGGTGAAACTCTCTACTTTCCCTTTACTGGTCAGCCTGCCTCTGGTTTGAATTTTTTTGGGAGGTTGGGGGGAGGATGGGGAGTGGATAGCAAGCAATTTGTTGGTGTTGCTTTTTTTTTGTGTGAGGTTCCTTTCAAAATCCACACTAGACCATTATCCAGGCATGCAGCGGGGGTAAGCAATTGTGCTTCCCTACCTGAAACCTACCAAACCTACGAAGAGAAAGAAAAGAGGGCAAGAGAGGGAAAAAATGGATCGCTCTTCTGGAATGGACTGTTCTAGTGATAGGAAATAATATCTGTGCTGTGTGTACTTACCGCCTACTTGGTGGAGCAGTTATAAAATAAGGGGAGACCCATCATGCAGAAGGGAGGACATATGTCAACTGTGGTAGGGAAGGGGTCACCCAGGTCCCATTTTTTGATTAAAAGAGGTAACAGGTGTTCATACATTATAAAATGTTATGGATCCCGAGTTGTCAAGCCAAGAAGAATTTGGCATGAGTGCAATAATAATAGTGAATAGTAAATTATGGGTCCTTTTTTATTATAAAGGGAACAGAATTCTATACAGGAGTAGGTGTAATGGATCCAGGGTTTCCAACTATGAAGGAATTTTGCTTGAGTGCAATACCAATGGATAATAATTAATTTCAGGTCCCTTTTAATCAGGGAGTTGATAACAGTTCATATGAGCGAGTGTAATCCTTCCAGAAAGTCTAGGCAAGTTAGAAAGGTTGCAGGAGTTCACACGTGGGTAGATAAAGGGTTCCTGATTTGGAGGAAGTTTGCATGAGTGAAATAATAATTAACACTATTTAATTCTGGGTCCCTTTTTATTAGAGAGGTAACAGAAGTCTATACATGATTAGGCGTAATGGATACAGGGTATCCAAGTATAGAGGATATTTTTAAAGGAGGAGATAACAGTTCATACACGAGTCGGTGTAATCAATCCAAAAAGTCCAGGTCCCATAGAGAGGTGACAGAAGGCCATACATGGGTAGATGTTATGGATCCAGGGTTGCCAAGTATGGAGGAATTTTGCATGAGTGGAATAGTAATAGTGAGTTTTGGATCCCTTTTTATCATGGAGGTGATACCAGTGCATATGAGTGAGTATAATCAATCCCAGGAGGTCTATGTCCCTTAGAGAGATGACACAAGTTCATACGTGGGTAGATAAAGGGTTGCCAAGGATTGAGGAATTTTACGGGAGTGCAGTAATAATGGATAATAGTTCATTTTAGGTTCCTTTTTATTAATCAGGTGGCAGAAGTCCATACGTGTGTAGGTGGAATGGATCCAGGGTTTTCAAGTATGGGGTAAATTTATCAGGGAGGTGATAACAGTTCATACACGAGTGGGTGTAATTGTTTCAGGAGGGGTCATCTAGGTCTATTAGAGAGGGGGCAAAAGTTTATATGTTGGCAGGCGTAATGGATTCAGGGTTGCCAAGTCCGGAGGAATTATGCCTAAGTGCAATAATAATATTGGTTAATAGCTAATTTTGAGTCCATTTTTATAAGGTTGGTGATAATAGTTAATGTGAGTTGGTGTAATCCATCCAGGAGGTCTATGTCCCTTAGAGAGATGACACAAGTTTATACGTGGGTAGATAAAGGGTTGCCAAGGATTGAGGAATTTTACGGGAGTGCAGTAATAATGGATAATAGTTAATTTTAGGTTCCTTTTTATTAATCAGGTGGCAGAAGTCCATACGTGGGTAGGTGGAATGGATCCAGGGTTTTCAAGTATGGGGTAAATTTATCAGGGAGGTGATAACAGTTCATACATGAGTGGGTGTAATTGTTTCAGGAGGGGTCATCTAGGTCTCTTAGAGAGGGGGCAGAAGTTTATATGTTGGCAGGCGTAATGGATTCAGGGTTGCCAAGTCCGGAGGAATTTTGCCTGAGTGCAATAATAATAAAGGTTAATAGCTAATTTTGAGTCCCTTTTTATAAGGTTGGTGATAATCGTTAATGAGAGTTGGTGTAATCCATCCAGAAAGTCTATATCCTGTAGAGAGGTGGCAGAAATTTATACGTGGGTAGATGTAACAGATCCACAGTTGCCAAGCATGGAGGAATTTTATGTATTACTTTTATGTAGTTAAATTTGGGTCCCTTTTTTTTTTTTTTTTTTTAGATTCAGGTTTTCCAAGTTTGGATGAATTTTATCAGGGAGGTGATAACAGTACATATATGAGTGGGTGTAATGGATCCAGGATGGGGTCATTCGGGTTCTCTAGAGAGGTGACCATACATGAAGAGGTGTAATGAATCCCATCTTGCCAAGTATGGATGAAGTTTGCTTGAGGGAAATAATAATGGATACAATTAATTTTGGGTTTGTTTATATTAGAGAGGTGGGAGAAGTCCATACACGAAGAGGTGTAATTGATCCCATCTTGCCAAGTATGGAGGAATTTTGCTTCAGGGCAATAATAATGCATATATATATAATGTTGGGTTCCTTTATATTAGAGAGGTGACAGGAGTCCATACACGAAAAGGTGTAATGGATCTCATCTTGCGAAGTATGAAGGAATTTTGCTTGAGGGCCATAAAAATGGATAGAATTATTTTGGGTTCCTTTAAATTATAGAGGTGGAAGACATCCACGTGAGTAGGTGTAATAAATCCCATCTTGCCAAGTATGAAGCAATTTTTGCATGAGTGCAATGATAGTGGATAATGGTTAATTTTTGGTACCATACGAGAGTAGATGTATAAGATTCAGGGTTTCCATGCTTTAGTCTAATGCCCTGTGCACACGGGCGGACTTTTCGGCAACAAAGGTCCGACAGTCTTTCCGACGTACTTTCGACGGACTTCCGATGGACTTTCGAATAAACAGACTTGCCTACACACGATCACACCAAAGTCCGACGGATTCGTACGTGATGACGTACGACCGGACTAAAATAAGGAAGTTGATAGCCAGTAGCCAATAGCTGCCCTAGCGTCGGTTTTGGTCCGTCGGACTAGCATACAGACAAGCGGATTTTTCGACCGGACTGGAGTCCATCGGACAAATTTGAAACATGTTCCGAATCTAAAGTCCATCAGATTTTCGACTGAAAAAGTCCGCTGAAGGTCCGATGGAGCCCACACACGGTCGGATCGTCCGCCGGATTCGGTCTGTCGGACCAGTCCGGTTGAAAAGTCCGCTCGTGTGTACGCAGCATAAGTCATTTTTATTAGGGAGGTGATAACAGCTCATACACGAGCGAGTGTGATCGCTCCAAGAAGTCCGGGTCCCTTAGAGAGGTGGTAGAAATTCATACTTGGGTAATTATAATGGATATGTGCAGTAATAAGGGATGATAGTTCATTCTGGGTCTCTTATTAATAGAGAGATTACATAAGTCTATATGTAAGTAGAAGAAATGGATTCATGGTTTCCAAGTATGGAGAAATGTTATCAGAGAAGTGATAACAGTTCATACATGAGTGGGTATAATTGATCCAGGAAGGGGTCATCAAGGTCGCCTAGAAAAGTGGCAGAAGTCCATATGTGAGTACAGTAAAACCTTGGTTTGAGAGTAACTTGGTTTGAGAGCATTTTGCAAGACAAGCAAAATTTTTAAATACATTTTCACTTGATATACAAGCGATGTCTTGATATACAAGCAGTGTCATCTCACAACTGAGTATAAAACAGAACAGAGGCGCCTCTAAGTGTAGCAATATGGTTACATTTAATGAAGGTACAACATTTAGCAACTCACATGGATGATGATTAAAAGAGGCACTTCTAAGTATGCAGACATCAAGCTGCCCACATAGACATGCTGCGTGCCTCGCTTTCAAATCAGTCTACTGCAGGGTAGTCTTCCCGCTCACGATTGCAGACTGACAGCGGTGAGAGGCGGCGGTGTGGAGGATGGTCTATGTGGACAGCTTTACCCCGGATGTCTGCATGCTTAGATGTGCCTCTTTTAATCATCAACCATGTTAGTTGCTAAATGTTGTACCTTCATTAAATGTAATCATATTGCTACACTTAAAGGCGCCTCTCTTCTCTTTTATACTCTGTAGCTCCTGCTGGATTTTGCTTCTAATCCCCTTGTGGAGGCTTCCATTTGTGGATGGACATTGTTTGGTTACACAACCTATCACAAAGCTATAATCTTTTTATATGGACTATAAAGTGAAGGATTTATGAATAAATGGTTGTGGAACGAATCATCTGAGTTTCCATTATTTCTTCTGGGAAAATTTGCTTTGATATACGAGTGCTTTGAATTACAAGCATGTTTCTGGAACTAATTATGCTTGCAATCCAAGGTTTTACTGTAGTTGCATGAGCTGTGCAGCGAGAGCAAATAATAATACATTTTTCATTAATCAGAAATTCATCTAATCTACTGTACAGGTATATTTGAAAGGCACGGGGAACATCATCCAGACATTTTGCTATTGTCTGTTTGGCTGCTAAAAGAATGAAGGGCGTTCATTTTTGTTTGGATAGATTATAAACCTACCCTGTTTCCCCGAAAATAAGACCTAGCGTGATTGTCGGTGATGGCTGCAATATAAGCCCTACCCCCCCAAATAAGCCCTAGTTAAAGTCCTTGTAGTTCTTATTTTCAGGGTAGGGCTTATTTTCGAGGAAACGGGGTAGGACTTATTTGGGGGGGTAGGGCTTATATTGCAGCCATCACTGACAATCACGCTAGGTCTTATTTTCGGGGAAACAGGGTAGGTTTATAAGGCTCCCATAGCGTAATACTGTATAAAATGGATTTAATAAAGCAAATAGATTTGCACTTACAAGGTAAAAGCTGTTTGAAAGCGATACAGCGCTTGTTAGTTAAAAATGGAACCGCAACATCTCCAGAGACTTCTGCTCACTTCCTGTGTAATTCGCCCATCCACCTCCTGATGACGTCACCGTCGTAGGCTCCTCCCAACTCGTTTCGTCACTAGCGGACATCAACTGGGGAATGGCCAGATGCAGACAGTAGCATTGTCAGTCTGGGGGGAGGGGGTGTTAGATGTACAAGCAGGTAGTGTTGGGCAAGCATCGCCTGTTCGTGTGTTTGGCGAACAACCGAATGTTTGGGGTGCTTGGCAGGATGTCCGCCCACTGAGCACACAGCAAATAGGAGTGGGCTGAGAAGCCGACCGCCGCGTCCTTAACAGCGGATGAGTAGGATAACCCATCAGCTGTCAGTGTGTTTCCCTGCTGACAGCTATATAAAAATCCAAAAAACATTGCCGGCAATCTAAAAACTTGAAAAAGAAATGGAGTGAGGGACCCCCCAATCCGTACCAGGTGGCCCTTTGGGTCTGGTATGGATTTTAAGAGGAACCCCACTCCAAAATTTAAACCACCCCCCCCCCCACACACACACACACCAAAGCCCTTGTCCCCATGTTGATGCGGACAAGGGCCTCTTTCCCACAACATGGCTTATTGGAATCTGGAAGCCCCCTTTACCAAGGGGGCCCCAAGATCCCGCTCCCCCATGTGAATGACTATGGGGTACATACTCGGGGGTGTTCAGATACACTATCAAATTGAAACTAAACTTCAGCTCATAGTTTATAAGCAGTTATCATTATAAGCATCACTGCCCGTGGTAAATGGTTTGTCTCAACACTCTAGACTGCTACATTTGCAGGAGAGCTTGTTCTGTTTTCACTTCATAGATGCATTATAACATTTTTAAAAATGTAAACCAGGCTCCTTTTACATGGGTGGCCGGCCAGGGGATAGTCCCTAACCACCCATCTAAAACCTAACATACAGTTAGAGGGGCTGTAAACATGCCACAGCTGGGATGCTTTGGATCTTGGAAAATGTACCCTAGCTTGTCCAACTGATTGGCAGTACTTCCATTCGAGTCAAAGGGACTGCGCTGCAACCAGTAGCCAAATGCTTTGCTCGCCGTTGCGGCGTGTTAGCCCTATTCAGAATTTGTGTTCGACACATTAAAAAAAAGCAGGACATTCGTGAGGCAGCGGGATGGCCTTCTGCAAGTTGCAGCTGATCTCTGAAGAGCGATCCGCTGTGGATCGCTTTTCAGAGAGTGCTGTCGTGTGAACCTAGCCTTACTGAATGGTATTTAGTTTAGTGTAACATAAACAATTCCCATTATTTTTCACCCCTTCCCACCCAGACTCTTTAAGCTGGTTGTTTATGCCCGTGGGTGGGAAGGACCACCCGTTCACGTGAGCACTATGATTGGCTGTCACAGTGGTCACGTGATCAGGTGCCCAGTCCCGCTGGCTCCTGATGATTACTCGAGGCTGGGATCTGTGTTTGTGCTGGGTGTGCGCAGTGGGCTTGTCCTCAGCACAGAAACCTTTGCTGCTTAAGGACACAAATGTGCCAACGTGCGTATATGCGCATGTGCGTTTTGTGTTGGGTGGTGAGGTTAAATAAAGTTCATATTTTCACAAATTTTTCATCGTTTTTTTTTTACATCTCAGTGTCGCTGATCTCATGCAGCCCTTTGCAGCCACTTCCTGCTCACATGCACTCCATGGCATTTCTCCTGAGCATGTGCTGTGTGTTAATACAAAGAAGTCTGCGTGCTTACAGATTCTCCTGCCTTGTGCCATGGTCCGTGCCCCCAACTGCATTTAGGTAACCCTTTACTTTCATCAAGCAGGGATCTGTATAAAGGATTTTTAATCAATGGTCTTTTATTCCAGCAAGTTCATGGCTCAGAATCGCAAATCAACATTTTGGGGTCTGCGTTGGCCCTTTTTCTCAAGCTGGAGCTGACCACCAGAATAAAGCCCAGTATTCTAGATACCATCGTAGCGCTTACTCCTGTAGGAGCCGCTGGATTTTCAGGCCTTCCTTTTACACACAGCCAGGCAACAGGAATTTTGCAACTTTCTTGCAGGCTCGAGAATCAGTCCAGGGGATTTTTTTTTTCTTTTTGTTTATTTAGGGGTTACACTTGGATGGGGAAAAACATGGGATGCCCGGTACTGTAGAACTTGGCTGAAATCTTGAAGACTTTGCTAATCTCTCTGGCTTCTAGGTATTAAACATCAACAACGCTGTCCACCTGCAGGATTATTGGCACAGCAAAAAAAGGGACAGGAATTCCAACTGATGGGTGCAGGTGCTGCTCTTTAGAGAAATGCCAATGCACCTGGCTGTTAAACACCCAAGCTGTAGAAGGTGTGAGGTGGCTTCTGATGGCTTTGTATTGCCTCCAAGTGGTCCCTTGGTTATGGCCAAGCAAAATATTGCATCTTGCTGTCCCCTCTATCCAGGCTTGGGGTGTGGTACAAAACAGAAGTTACTCACCCAGTCCCTCTTTTGGTGAATCCTGAAGTTCAAGTGGCTACTGTACAGGCTTTCTGCTACACAGGCTCAACCTTGTCTATCAGGATGGCTTCAGCTAAGCCTAGCTGAGGTTGGTAAAGAGGTGAGACCTTCAGCTGCTCCTTCTCTCTTCCACCCATTTTCTCTCTGGCGGCGAGCGGTCAGGGGTCACACTGGGGGCCTTCAAGGGGACACTGGCAGCATTTAATGGGCACACTGGCAGCATATGATGGACACACTGGCAGCATTTGATGGGCACACTGGCAGCATTCGATGGGCACACTGGCAGCATTTGATGGGCACACTTGAAGCATTTGATGGCCACACTGGCAGCGTTTGGGCACACTGGCAGCATATGATGGGCACACTGGCAGAATTTGATAGGCACGCTGGCAGCATTTAATGAGCACAGTGGCAGCGTTAAATGGGCACAGTGGCAGCGTTTGGCACAGTGGCTGCAATTGATGGCACAGTGGTAGCGTTTGATGGCACAGTAGCAGCGTTTGATGGGCACAGTGGCTGTGTTTGATGGGCACAGTGGCAGCGTTTGGGCACAGTGGCAGCATTTGATGGCACAGTGGCTGCAATTGATGGCACAGTGGTAGCGTTTGATGGGCACAGTGGCAGCGTTTGATGGGCACAGTGGCAGCATTTGATGGAACAGTGGCTGCAATTGATGAAAAAAAATTTTGAGCACCAGCCGCCACTGCTCCTGAACATTCAAAACCTATTCCCCACATTCTGGGCCTTACCTCCCCAGGGATTGGTGAAAACTCCATACATTTTCAGGCTTTAGCCTCTGTTCTTCCACCCTCTAAGTTCCAGAACTATCCAGCAACTTCTAGAAGTCAGGGGGAGACAACAGCCCTCAGTGCTCTGCACAGCTAAGCACAAACATATTAAAGTGATATTAAAGTCTTGGGTTCTTTTGTTTGAAGATAACAAACATGTTATATTTACCTGCTCTGCGCAGTGGTTTTGCACAGAGCAGCTCAGATCCTCCTCTTCTTGGGTCCCTCTTCTGTGCCCCTCCCTCCTGCCGAGTGCCTCCACAGCAAGCAGCTTGCTTTGGGGGCACCCGAGCCGAGCCACTGCTCTGTCTGTCTATTCAGACACTGAGCCATGGCTTGGACCGCCCCCTCTCTCTCCTGATTGGCTCACTGATTTTGATTGACAGCAGTGGGAGCCAATGGCGCCTGCTGCTGTCTAAGCAAATGAGGAGGGAGAGTCCTCAACAGCCAAGGCTCTTGTGCAACATCGCTGGATCAAGATGGGGCTCAGGTAAGTATTAGGGGTTCTGAGGGGGGCTGCTGCATACAGAAGGTTTTTTTATCTTAATACATAGAATGCATCAAGATAAAAATAAGCTTCTGCCTTCAGAACCACTTTAACCCAAACTAAATGTACCTACTCTGTAGCACTGAGGGTGCTACACCATGCTGATCCTTGGACTTTGATGCTTTCTACATAGTTAGATTGATAAAAAAAGACACATGGTCCATAGAGTTTAACCAAGAGACAAAGATACATACAGTATCTCACAAAAGTGAGTACACCCCTCACATTTTTGTAAATATTTTATTATATCTTTTCATGTGACAACACTGAAGAAATGACACTTTGCTACAATGTAAAGTAGTGAGTGTACAGCTTGTATAACAGTGTAAATTTTCTGTTCCCTCAAATTAACTCAACACACAGCCATTATTGTCTAACCCACTGGCAACAAAAGTGAGTACACCCCTAAGTGAAAATGTCCAAATTGGGCCCAATCAGCCATTTTCCGTCCCCAGTGTCATGTGACTCATTGGTGTTACAAGGTCTCAGGTGTGAATGGGGAGCAGGTGTGTTAAATTTGGTGTTATCGCTTTCACTCTCTCATACTGGTCACTGGAAGTTTAACATGGCACCTCATGGCAAAAAACTCTGAGGATCTGAAAAAAAAGAATTGTTGCTCTACATAAAGATGTCCTTGGCTATAAGAAGATTGCCAAGACCCTGAAACTGAGCTGCAGCATGGTGGCCAAGACCATACAGCGGTTTAACAGGACAGGTTCCACTCAGAACAGGACTCGCCATGGTCGACCAAAGGAGTTGAGTGCACGTGCTCAGCGTCATATCCATTTGTTGTCTTTGGGAAATAGATATATGAGTGCTGGCAGCATTATTGCAGAGGTTGAAGGGGTGGGGGGTCAGCCTATCAGTGCTCAGACCATACGCCGCACACTTCATCAAACTGGTCTGCATGGCTGTCGTCCCAGAAGGAAGCCTCTTGTAAAGATGATGCACAAGAAAGCCCACAAACAGTTTGCTAAAGACAAGCAGACTAAGGACATGGATTACTGGAACCATGTCCTGTGGTCTGATGAGACCAAGATAAACTTATTTGGTTCAGATAGTGTCAAGCGTTTGTGGCATCAACCAGGTGAGGAGTACAAAGACAAGTGTGTCTTGCCTACAATCAAGCATGGTGGTGGGAGTGTCATGGTCTGGGGCTGCATGATTGCACTGGGGAGCTACAGATCATTGAGGGAACCATGAATGCCAACATGTACTAAGACATACTGAAGCAGAGCATGATCTCCTCCCTTCAGAGACTGGGCCGCAGGGCAGTATTCCAACATAACGACCTCAAAAACACCTCCAAGACAACCACTGCCTTGCTAAAGAAGCTGAGGGTAAAGGTGATGGACTGGCCAAGCATGTCTCCAAACCTAAACCCTATTGGGTCTCCAGACCTAATCCCCCCATCTGTGGGGCATCCTCAAACTGAAGGTGGAGGAGCGCAAGGTCTCTAACATCCACCAGCTCTGTGATGTAACCATGGAGAAGTGGAAAAGGACTCTCCAGTGGCAACCTGCGAAGCTCTGGTGACCTCCATGCCCAAGAGGGTTAAAGCAGTGTTGGAAAGTAATGGTGGCCACACAAAATATTGACACTTTGATCCCAATTTGGACATTTTCACTTAGGGGTGTACTCACTTTTGTTGCCAGCGGTTTAGACATTATTGGCTGTGTGTTGAGTTATTTTGAGGGGACAGCAAATTTACATTGTTATACAAGCTTTACACTCACCACTTTTCACATGAAAAGATATAATAAAATATTTACAAAAATGTGAGGGGTGTACTTACTTTTGTGAGATACTGTAAATAGAAAACCTCCACATGCAGAACCCATAAACCTGCAGATGATCCAGAGGAAGGCAAAGGAACCATTATAAAGTATGAAAGAAAAAATCCTTCCTAATCCCCAGAGGCAGTCGGATACTTCCTGGATAAACAATGCAGGGAGTTATTTCCTATAAATATTAATTTGTATTGGTATTTGAGTTGGCTAGGATGAGCTCCCATGGACGTCTATTTCACAATTCCATAGCTTCTACTTTAAAGAATGCAGAATTAAAACCACTTTTCCTCCAGGTGCAAAGAGTGCCGCCTTGCTTTGTATAACAAACTGAAGTTTAATCTGCTTATATTATACTTCTCTAATTCCTCCCTCCCCCCTAATTAACGTGATGATGACATTTTAAAATGAAACTGTTTGGATTCAAACACTGTGTCTCTGTGCTTTTCTACGCTGTGAATGGTGAGAGGGGCCTGCAGGGTGCTATACATACAGTGAGGGAAAAAATGATTTGATCGCCTGCTGATTTTGTACGTTTACCCACTGAAAAAGAAATGATCGGTCTATCATTTTATTAGTAAGTTTATTTTAACAGTGAGAGACAGAATAACAACAAAAATATCCAGAAAAACATATTTCAAAAAAGTTATAAATTGATTTGCATTTTAATGAGTGAAATAAGTATTTGACCCCTTCGCAAGACTTGACTTAGTACTTGGTGGCAAAACTCTTGTTGGCAACCACAGAGGTCAGATGTTTCTTGTAGTTGGCCACCAGGTTTGCACACATCTCAGGAGGGATTTTGTCCCACTCCTCTTTGCAGATCCTCTCCAAGTCATTAAGGTTTTGAGGCTGACGTTTGGTAACTTGAACCTTCAGCTCCCTCCACATATTTTCTATAGGATTAAGGTCTGGAGACCGGCTAGGACACTCCAGGACCTTAAGGTGCTTCTTCTTGAGCCACTCTTTTGTTGCCTTGGCCGTGTGTTTTGGGTCATTGTAATGCTGCAATGACATGCCGGACGACCCATTTTCGATGCCCTGGCTGAAGGAAGGAGGTTGTCACCCAAGGTGCATGGCCCCGTCCATCATCCCTTTGATGCGGTGAAGTTGTCCTGTCCCCTTAGCAGAAAACCTCCCCCAAAGCATAGTGATTTCAACTCCATGTTTGACAGTGGGGATGGTGTTCTTGGGGTCATAGGCAGAAATCCTCCTCCTCCTCCAAACATGGCGAGTTGAGTTGATGCCAAAGAGTTTGATTTTGGCCTCGTCTGACCACAACACTTTAACCCAGTTCTTCTCTGAATCATTCAGATGTTTATTAGCAAACTCCAGACAGGCCTGTACATGTGCTTTCTTGAGCAGGGGGGCCTTGCGGGCAAACAAGAGGGAGAGCAGCGCTAACTGAGTGTAGCAGTAAAAAGTTTTAATGGGCACAATAAGTAAGGCAACTCACAAGATTGTGGTCAACAATGCTTGTTAATAGGTGGAAAGTCCCCGTTGTGGGTGGCCAGCTGGCCGGCGTTTCTCCTCGGGGGAGACTGGATAAAGCCAGGACCTTGCGGGTGCTGCAGAATATAAGTCCTTCATGGCATAGTGTGTTGCCAATTGTTTTCTTGATGACTATGGTCCCAGCTGCTTTGAGATCATTGACTAGATTCTCCGGTGTAGTTCTGGGCTGACTCCTCAACGTCCTCATGATCATTGAAATCTTGCATGGATCCCCAGACCGAGGGAGACTGAATAAACGCACCAAATGTTGTCACCCTCTCACCAAGCTGCTTGGCGATGGTCTTGTAGCCCATTCCAGCCTTGTGTAGGTCTACAATCTGGATCCTGACATTCTTGGACAGCTCTTTGGTCTTAGCCATGGGAGCTTGGAATCTGATTGATTGATTCCGTGAACAGGTGTCTTTTATAAAGGTAACAAGCTGAGATTAGGAGCACTCCCGTAACCTGTATAGAAGACACCTGGGAGCTAGAAATCTTGCCGATTGATCTAATCGGGGATCTAATACTTATTTCACTCATTAAAATGCAAATCAATTTATAACTTTTTTGAAATGTGTTTTTCTGGATATTTTTGTTGTTATTCTGCAAAGAGTGGGAGAGGGACAAAATCCCTCCTGAGATATGTGCAAACCTGGTGGCCATCTACAAGAAACGTCTGACCTCTGTGATTGCCAACAAGGGTTTTTGCCACCAAGTACTAAGTCATGTTTTGCGAAAGGGTCAAATACTTATTTCACTCATTAAAATGCAAATCAATTTATATCTTTTTTGAAATGCGTTTTTCAGGATATTTTTGTAGTTGTTCTGTCTCTCACTGTTAAAATAAACCGACCATTAAAATTATAGACTGATCATTTCTTTGTCAATGGGCAAACATGCAAAATCAGCAGGGGATAAAATACTGTATTTATTGGCGTATAACACTCACTTTTTCACCATGAAAATCGGCTGCAAATAGCGTGTGCGTGTTATACGCCAATACTTCAATTTTAGCTGCCTCGGAGGGGACAGGGAGGGGGGTGGGACGAGCGCCATCAGATTACATACAGTGAGAATCTCCTGTTTACTTGGCGGCCTCTGTAACAGGAAGTCCCGTCTCCTGGGCCGCCATTGGACCACTGTTCTGTCTATCATAGGAAATTCTCACTGTATGTAGACTGTCGGCGCTCGTCCCGCCCCCTTCCCTGTCCCCTCTAGGCTGCAGATGGGCATCGATCAGGCTGCACTGATGGCAATGGTAAAGGCTGCTGCATTGATGGCAGTGGTGAGGCTGCTGCATTGATGGCAATGGTGAGGCTGCTGCATTGATGGCAACAATGAGGCTGCATTGATGTGCACTGATGAGGCTGCATTGATGGCACTTGTGAGGTCACAGATGGGCACTGATCAGGCAGAACTGATGGCAATGGTGAGGCTGCAGATGGGCACTGACCCTTATTTTGCTTCAAAGTTTCTTATTTATAATTAGTTTTTTTCCTGAAACTTCCCTCTTAAAATGAATGTGCGTGTTATACACCTGTGCGTGTTATACGCCGATAAATACAGGTACTTTTTTTCCCTCACTGTAATTATCTAAAAACACCTTTGTACCTTGTCTCAGTACTCCTCTAAAGAGCCCTCAGCCCTGATGCAAGCAGTGGGCTGGCACTTCGGAGGGTAAATACCAAAATGCCTTGATGGATGGGTATCAGTGTTGTCACATGAAAAGATATAATAAAATATTTACAAAAATGTGAGGGGTGTACTCACTTTTGTGAGATACTGTAAATAGAAAACCTCCACATGCAGAACCTGTAAACCTGCAGATGATCCAGACGAAGGCAAAGGAACCATTATAAATTATGAAAGAAAAAATCCTTCCTAATCCCCAGAGGCAGTCGGATACTCCCTGGATGAAACAATGCAGGGAGTTATTTCTTATAAATATTAATTAATATTGTTATTTGAGTTGGCTAGGATGAGCTCCCATGGACGTCTATTTCACAATTCCATAGCTTCTACTTTAAAGAATGCAGAATTAAAACCTCTTTTTCCTCCAGGTGCAAAGAGTGCCGCCTTGCCTTGTATAACAAACTGAAGTTTAATCTGCTTATATTATACTTCTCTAATTCCTCCCTCCCCCCTAATTAACGTGATGATGACATTTTAAAATGAAACTGTATGGATTCAAACACTGTGTCTCTGTGCTTTTCTATGCCGTGAATGGTAAGAGGGGCCTACAGGGTGCTATACATACAGTGAGGGAAAAAATGATTTGATCGCCTGCTGATTTTGTACGTTTGCCCACTGACAAAGAAACTTTATGTTTATTGTTTTTTTGAGTATTTGATATTATTTATGGTTTTTTTGCATATTTTTTCACTCCACATTACTATTTACTTGCTGTGTGCTGGAAGCAACATTATTGCACATTTTTCACTTGCAAGATTTTTATGATTGTCTATATGCATGTTTTGGTACCTTGTTTAGTGTGGAACACTTTACACCCACACTTGTATGGTTCACACTCACTATACTCATTTTAAGTTGATATTTCACTTTCATGTACACACACTTATTAACTATGAACTGTTAGGCCACTTTTTGGGCAACCCCAATGGGTAGTCACCGTGTATAGCTGCTAACTCACATGTTACTTTGAGGGCGCATGCCCTTTACACACATATACCTGTACACAGTCACACTCTTTAGTATTACCCCCATTAGAGGGCTTTTTGTGATATTTTAGGCTGGGATAGCAGGTGCCAAGTTCTGCTGTACATCCTATATCCTAGGTACAGCCCCCTTATCCCATAAGATGCGCCCTAAGTTATTAGGTAGCGCCACTTCACCCCATTTTTTTTTGTTCACTCACAGATATTACAGTGGTGTGTAGGTCTCCGATGGTCCGTACCCAAATAGGGTGGTTTCCAAGAAGGATGGCATGTCTGTATCCTTTCCCTACTCATCTGAAACCTCTCCCTGCCGCTAATCACTTGTACCTTTTAGAAGGGTGACCTGTCCCTGCACTACCCATATGCAAAATGCAAGCTAAGCTTGGGAGCCAGGGCCTTAAATAGGCTCTGCCTGACCCAAGATGGCTACTAGAGTCACATGGGGTGGCAGCATCCAATCGGATAGCTTGCCCAGTGACCAGGAAACAATAGAGGAACCACATTCCTCTTGACTTTCTCTTTCCCTGCAATGCCGCTACAGTTGAGTGCCCTGTGCAGTGGAGAAAGTAGACTGCACCTACTGCACCCTAAGCATTTGCATGTAGACTGCCCTAGGTAACAAATTTCAGTACAGGAGAGGAGCCTGTACAACTGTGCAAGACTGAAATGAAGGCAGGAGTTTATGTAAAATATTTGTCCCAAAAAGAAAAGAAATAATTTCTGTAACTGCTTAAAACGTGTTGTCTGCAGTCCAAGCTTTAATTTGTTAGCTGCTTATGTAAAGTCCATCTAAATCTACTAGTCCACTGATACTATCCCCCTCCACAGGTTGAAAATGTTGCTGTTAAAGAGTGACTATGTTGCTCCTCCATACAGTAGATGAAGTGGGGGAGTGAAGGTAGCCACCCTTAGACAGAATGTGTGTTGCTGGCGGGATTACCAGGTGAAAACAAAGGGAAAAAAAGCTTAGAGAAATAAAACAAATGCAGCCACTCCCTCTAAGGATAGGTAAGCTGCAACAAATTCCTTTTTTGGGCTTTTTTTTGTTTGGATAAACTCTAATTAAAGCTGCGGGTTCTATAATTATTCACCCAACATGATTCCAAAGAATTGTAAGGAGAAAATGCAGTTACTAGTGGGGATGGAAGTAGATGACCAAAACCGAAGGACCATTTTGGGGATGATGGCAATTACAGTAGATGACACCTTATGCCTGGGACACTTAGTAAAATACCTGGGGCATGTGCCCTGAGTGCCAGGGTCTAGCAACACCTCTGATGGACCATTTATGTATTTATACAAAGTGACCAAATTCCCCCCTTGATTGCCTCTCAAAGATGAAAATATTATTTCCTGAGTGAAGGACCCAGGACAAGGATGAGGCAAAGACAAGGTCCAGTGTAGTAAAGAAGACCAAATGGCAGAGTAGTTCCATATTTCACATAACATGGCACTATGACATCACCACTTCTGGGAAATGTGCATGCTTGGGATGATGGCAACTATTGCAGAGGACACCTGGGACGCTAATTTTTTCCCCCGTGATTGCCTCTTCTCAAGGATAAAAATATTTGTTCCTGGTTAAAGGACAAGGATGGAGCAAATACAAGGTCCAGTGTAGTAAAGAGTGATTCCTTATTCCACGTAACATGGTACTATGACGACTATGACTTTGCTTCACTGTGACCCACATTTACCAAGGAGAGACACCACTACTCTTGGAAAATGTGCATACTTGGAATGATGGATGTGATAGACTCACCCAGGACATAGACTTTTGGAGGGGACTGAATGCGAGCTTCTTGCCTATCGACTATGGGCCCTGTCATTTGAGGGAGCTACAAGCATTTAGGAAGATGTTCTGTTATGGAATGCAAAAGGACATTATTAAAAAGGCCATGATGGTCTCTGCCAACTTGGGACTCATAGCTGATATGTCATCAGCAAGCCACCTGTCTGGAGCCCCAGCCATAATGGGTTTATTGAAAGTAGGTCTCCTCCTATTGTCTGAAGGTGTTCTGTGTTTATACTTATGTTTTTGTGTATTGTACCTTCTGAGCTTGTAGCCGGCAAGTCTGACCTGCAATGAGACATCTGAGTCATCGAGGTGTGTCATTAACGTAATGTTTAAAGTATATGTTAGTTGTTGTAATTATATTCCTGTGTGTTCCTGTTAAACTCCCTCCCGCTCTACAAGACTATGGTCCGGCCGCACCTAGAGTATGCTGTCCAGCTCTGGGCATCAGTCCTCAGGAAGGATGTACTGGAAATGGAGTGAGTACAAAGAAGGGCAACAAAGCTAATAACATTGCTTTACTGCGGCCCGAATTCACCCAGGAGAGGCATCACTCCTTCTTGGAAATGTGCATACTTGGGATGATAGAAACTATTGCAGAGGACACCTGGGACACTTGGTAGAAGATCTTGGGCTCATGCCCTGGGAATCTGGGCCCAGCAATGCCCCTAATGGACCTTTATGCATTTATGTAAGGTGTCCATATCTCACCTTGATTTCTTCTTCTCAGGACAAAAATATTTGAGTTTCTGAGTAAAGGACCAAGAACAAAGTTAGGGCAAAGATGAGGTTCACTGTAGTAAAGACCAAATGGCAGAACCATTCCTTATTTATATAACACAACACTATGACATTGCTTCATTGTGATCCACATTTATCTAGGAGAGACACCACTACTTCCGGGAAATGGGCATACTTAGTATGATGGCAACTATTGCATAGGGCACCTGGGACGCTCAGTAGAAGACCTGGGGCATATGCTCTGGGTGCCATGGTCTAGCAATGCCCCAATGGACTGTTTATGTATTAATACAATGTGATTATATTCCACCTCTTGATTGCCTCTTCTCAGAGAAGAAAATATCACCTTCTTAGTAAAGGGCCTGGAATAAGGATGGGGCAAAGATGAGGTCCAGTGTATTAAAGACAAAATAGGAAAGCAGTTCCTTATACCACATAACATGGCGCTATGACTTTGCTTTACTGTGACCCACATCTACTGAGGAGAGACACCACTACTCTTGGGAAATGTCCATTCCTGGAATGATGAAAAATATTCCAGAGGACATCTGGGTACTCAGTAGACCAGGTCGACATGCCATGGTCTAGAAATGCCCCTGATGTATATATACAAAAGTGACCACCATATTCCCCCTTGAATGCCTCTTTGCCAGGATGAAAATATCAGTGACTGAGTAAAGGACCCAGGACAAGGATGGGGCAAAGATGAGGTCCAGTGTAGTAAATACCAAATAGCAGAGCAGCTCCTTGTTTCACATAACATGGTATTATGACATCGCTTCACTGTGATCCACATTCACCCAGGAGAGACACCGTTACTCCTGGGAAGTGGGCATAAATGGACCTTTTATGTATTTGTGATGGATCTTTTAGCATTCATCTGAGCATTGCTAGGGCATGGCATGTGCACCCAGTCTACTGAGTACACAGATGTGATATTTTTTATGTATTTATATGTATTTATACAAAGTGATCATATTCCCTCTTCATTGTATCTTCTCATGGATGAAAACATATTTCTCAATGAAGGACCTAAAACAAGGATGGAGCAAAGATGAGGTTGTAGGCCAAATGGCAGAATTCTTCCTATGATACTGCTTCACTTTGACCCACATTCACCCAAGAGACACCACTTCTCCTGGGAAGTGTGTACATACCTGAAACTCAGCCAGAATGATAACCTAACCCAGAGGAATATAGGAGATTCTGATGGGTTAAAGTCTAGGTAGTGTAGAATTACTCACGAATCATTAACTCCACAGTGTACCTGCAGAAACACACTATACTCATGGGAAATAATGATTCCAGTTCTTTATTAACATTCTGAGTTATTGTGATCTTTAAAAAACATAGCATGTGACGCCAATAAATCCTACTAACTGCCAGATTTATGCCAATGGCTGAGAGCGCTGACCAGGGTGTTCTGTCCGGGGGCCAGCCCCCTGTCAGAACACAAAACAACAGCAGGGGAAAGTGCTGTACTAAAGTCGGACCTATCAGTTTTTGAACGGAAAAAAAAATAGTGTTGTGTGCCAGGCTTTAGTCCTCTTGCACAAAGGATGCCTAAAATGCCACATCTTTTAGGCAGGTTTTTTTTAGCAAAAAAAAAAAAAACAAAAAACCCGGCAGTGATTAAATACCACCAAAAAAAAAAAAGCGTGAAAAAAAGTGCATGACCGCGCAATTCTCATTCAAAGTGTGACAGCGCTGAAAGCTGAAAATTTGGCCAGGCAGGAAAGGCGTGAAAGTGCCCTGTAGGCAAGTGGTTAATTAAGGTACAGTATTCCATTAATGTCCCCGAAGTAACAATATCCAGTGGAGTAATCAACATCAGTCACGGCATCCTGTTATGTAAATCGATTGTCAATCACTGAGAACCATTGCCAGCCGATGTGTACATACCACAATCCCATCGCTAAATAACAGATCCATGACATCGTGCTAATGTAAACACTGACAGGGATCCCAGGTGATATCATTGACCATCAATATTGGTACATTGTGGTAACACAATGCACCAATTTCTCTAGGAGTATGAATTCTTAGTTCTAGCACTACTTTATTCTAAGTAGTAACAAAACTAGTTACAAGTACCTGACCTCACAAATACTTTTATTTGGCTGAATTTGCAAAAATTCACACAGACATACTCCAAAATCTTGTGGTAAGCCTTCCCAGAGGAATGGAGTTTGTTATAGCTACAGAAAGGGAGTTGGCAGTGCAATATTAATACCCATGTGTTTTACAGAATGTCTAATAAGCTCATCTCGTCAGGATATTTAGATAGTCAGGATATGGCCTTTAGCCATTTCGTGTTCTGGTTTTGCTAAATTGCCTTTGCTGAAGAAAATGCCGCTCTATGCCCCTCCAGTGAATGTCTTGTTTAATATTTGGTCACCTGATTTCTGTTTAAGAGGTTCAAAGGTCCCACAAATTCTCCCCTTCAGCAAAGATCTTGTGTTCTAAGATCTACACTTTAGGTCTTGTAACTCATACCGAACTAAGAATGGTGCAGTATTTTCTCTGGGTGAGGTACATCTTTCAGCCCTTTTACTTTGCAAATATTCATCCCAGCATAACTGTTAACATACTGTAGCTTTGTAAACATGATCTAAAAAAATGATAAACCTTTCTCTTTTCTTCCCTAGTGGTAACAGGAGCTACGGATGGGATAGGGAAGTCCTACGCTAAGGAGGTACGGGTATAATGTTGGTGTAGTCTGTACTTCTGTTCACTTACGTTATCCCTATCACACGTTTTTTCTTGTCAATAGTTAGCCAAGATGGGATTCAACGTTGTCTTGATTAGTCGGACTCTGGAAAAGCTTCAGAATGTTGCAGCAGAGATTGGTAAGACATTATGGTCAAATATCTCTGTGGTTTAAAGTAATGTTTTCTTAACTTCCTTAAAAAGGTAAAATTTTGAGTTTTGGATAGCATAGGGGAAGAGTTTGAACCTCTGCTTGATTTTAATTGCATTCTGGGTCTTGTTTAGAGGTTTCTCATCATGCCGCGTCCTGTCATGATAACAGGAAGTGAGAGGAAATCCCCAATTTAAAAAATGTGTTTCGTCCACTGGAGAAATCTATTGACTAGGAAGAGTGAGAAGCTCTTCTGGATTTTTGGGTCCTCTTTGAGGAGAATTTTCATCCACTTGCTGCCCCTGGTGAAAACTGTCACTGGGATAAAACGTGAGGGAAAAATCTCTCCAGTAAACACATTTTTTCTTTCCTCTGACTGAGAAAAAAATCCTTAGTTTCTAGCCCTTGCCCATTTTGTCTAAAACAAAAGAGAGAGTTTTTCCTTTAAATATGTAACCCTTTGTTGGTCAATGAAATATATTAATGGAAGGTCAGCTTGGTTTGTTCAACCAATTTCAATCATATTACCAATCAAAACCTTGTTGAAAGTGGTTAAAACTGCCTAAAATTACTACATGTATAGCCAGCATTAACCTAGGTACTTTTCTGAGATTCTGAAAGAAAAAACAATCACACAGATCAACACTACCATCTGCCAATAGATTGCTTCAAGATTTGGTTGGAAATTGTTGGTGGTAGGTATACTTTGTTTTTTTTTTTTATGATTTAAAGTTGGTTGAAAATGGTGGATAGTTCCTTTAAATTGTCCCATGCATATGTACTATAATTGTGTGTAAATGTTTCCTAACTAAACAATCATCTTTTTAAATAAATAGGAATGTTTTTTGATATATGTGTTATATAATTGTTATTTCCTACAAATAAAACACTGCCATGCGAATTTTACAGCAAGGAATAGCTTCCAGGCATATCCAAAGGGGCCACTAGAATTACCCTCTGGACCTATTTAAAGTATCCCATGGGCCCATCAAAATTATCCTGGGCCTATCAAAAGTACCTCCTGGACCCATCAGACTTACATCCTTGACCCATCAGAAGGATCTTCTGGACCCATCAGAAGTCCTTACTGGGACCCAACAGAAGTACCTTCTGGATCCATAAGAAGTACATGCTTGACCCATGAGAAGTACCTCCTGGACCCAAAAGAAGTACCTCCTGGACCCATCAGAAGTACCTCCTGGGAGAGGATATCAGAAGTACCTCCTGGACCCATCAGAAGTACCTCCTGGACCCATTAGAAGTACATTCTTGACCCTTCTGAGGTGACTCCTGGACCTATCAGAATTACACCCTGGAGTCATCAAAATTACATGCTGGGCCTATCAGCAGTACCTCTTAGGTTCATCAGAAGTAGCCCCATGGGGCCATCTAAAATAGCCCCATGGGTCCATCTAAAATATCCCCTGGAAACATCAGATGTACCCCCTCATCTGAAGTACATCCTTGACCCATCAGAAGGATCTTCTGGACCCATCAGAAATACTACCTGAACCCATCAGAAGTACCTTCTGGACTCATCAGAAGTACCTGCTTGACCCATCAGAAGTACCTGCTTGACCCATTAGAAGTATATGCTTGACCCATCAGAAGTACCTCCTGGACCCATCAGAAGTACATCCATTGACCCATCTGAAGTGACTCCTGGACCCATCCAAAGTACGCCCTGGAGTCATCAAAATTACATGCTGGACCTATAAGTAGTACCTCTTAAGTTCATCAGAAGTAGCCCCATAGGGCCATCTAAAGTAGCCCCGTGGAGCCATCTAAAGGATCCCCTGGAAACATCAGATGTACCCCCTAGGCTCATCTGAAGTACCCCCTGGGACACTGGCAACCCTGTTTAAGAGCCAGCCATTTAAAGAAATGTGCCTATCTTCTAAAATGTCCTAATATTTCTGAAAAGAAGCAAAAGTCTAAACCCTTTAATCCTAAACACTAATTGTTGTCATGGTCTGTGTCATTACCAGATTTTTTCCTACTGAAGACTTCTGTGCTGCCTAGCATATCATTGCTGGATGGAAAACGTTGTTCCTGCAATGGCTTTGAAAACAGAAGTAACAGATGATGTTCTATATAACCCTTTCCTGCTCAGTGGAGCCTGCTGTCAATCAGAGGCCAAAAGAAAGGATATATACAAGTGTATTGATGATGAATATGTGACCATTTCAAACTGAGCATATGATGAAAAATGTATATTTTAGCAACTGATGTCTACAGGTATACTGATCAGCCTGATTTGTAGTTTTCATTAGTCTCATCTGCATACACATTTTTATATCTTATTTTAAATATTTTATACATTATATTTTGCTTTGAATTGCCCAGATCTTTAACTGGTTTATTCTACTATTATTCTACTTCCACAGAGAAACAGAGTGGACGCAAAGCCAAGATCATCCAGGCGGATTTTACAGGAGGAGCTGAAATTTACCCAAATATTGAGGAGGGCTTGAAGGACCTGGACATTGGAATCCTGGGTAATTACATTCTATGAGAGGACAGCATTGCACTATAAGGATGGGATCAGACAGAGATGGAAGCTATAATGTGGAGAGATGTGATTGAATATTATCAGAACAGGATCAGGCAGAGGTGGGATCTATAATGTGAAGATACACTGTATTACCAAAAGTATTGGGACACCTGCCTTACACACACATGAACTTTAATGGCATCCCAGTCATAGTCCCTAAGGTTCAATATTGCGTTGGTCCACTGTTTGCAGATATAACAGCTTCAACTCTTCTGGGAAGGCTGTCCACAAGGTTTAGGAGTGTGTCTATGGGAGTGTTTGACCATTCTTCCAGAAAGGCATTTGTGAGATCAGGCACAGATGTGAACGAGAAGGCCTGGCTCGCAGTCTCCACTTTTTTTCACCCCAAAGGTGTTCTATCTAGTTGAGGTCTTGCTTTGTGCATGCTGGAGCAGGAAAGGACCATCCCCAAACTGTTCCCACAAAGTTGGGAGCATGAAATTGTCCAAAATGTCTTGGTATGCTGACGCCTTAAGACTTCCCTTCACTGTAAATAAGGGGCCTAGCCCAACCCCTGAAAAACAATCCCACACCATAATTCCCCCTCCACCAAATGATTTGGACCAGTGCACAAAGCAAGGACCATAAAGACACGGATGAGCGAGTTTGGGTGGAGGAACTTAACTGACCTGCACGTAGTCCTGACCTCCACCCCATAGAACACTTTTGGGATGAATTAGAGCGTGATTCTCATCCAACATCAGTACCTGACCTTATAAATGTGCTTCTGGAAGAATGGTCAAACATTCCCATAGACACACTCCTAAGCCTTGTGGACAGCCTTCCCAGAAGAGTTGAAGCTGTTATAGCTGCAAAGGGTGGGCCAACCCAATATTGAACCCTACGGACATATGCCCCGTACACACGGTCGGACTTTGTTTGGACATTCCGACAACAAAATCCTAGGATTTTTTCCGACGGATGTTGGCTCAAACTTGTTTTGCCTACACACGGTCACACAAAGTTGTCGGAATTTCCGATCGACAACCACACGGTCACGTACACCACGTACGACGAGACTAGAAAAGGCCGGTTCAGAACCAAGCGCGGCATCCTTTGGGCTCCTTTTGCTAATCTCGTGTTAGTAAAAGTTTGGTGAGAGACGATTCGCGCTTTTTCAGACTCGTGGCTTTCAGATCGTTTTCTGCCGTTCAGTTTGTGCTTGTGGGTTTGTATTTGCTCTTCAGTGCGTGCAGTCAGTTCGTATCGGAGTTTTCTGTGCGATCTTGTCCGCTCGTTGCTGTTTTTCAGGTCGCTCTTCACAGGCCTTGCTGTTCTTCAGTGCGTTCTGTTACTTCGTTCTGAGCAGCCGACCGTTTTCTAGCCATGTTTCGTATGCGTCCTCCTCGTACAGTTCGTGCTGTGCGGGGGCTTGGTGTTGGGGTCCTGACCTTGACACAAGTCCAGTCCATGAACAGGGCGAGGAGGAGTTCATGGACCAAGAATTGGTTGCTTCAGCGTGACCAGTTCTGTCATATGCCTTTGCTCCATGAGATCCGTGAGAATAATCCTGGTGATTTCAGGAATTTTCTCAGGATGACTGACCCCGTATTTCACCGTTTGTTGGCTTCGCTGACCCCCTATATCAGCAGGCAGGATACCTGCATGAGGCAAGCCATCACTCCGGAGCAGAGGTTGGTCGCTACCTTGCGGTATTTGGCGACAGGGAGAAGCCTGCAGGACCTCAAGTTCTCGACAGGCATCTCCCCCCAGGCTCTTCTTTGTGGACATTTACTGCTTGTGTTTGTTTTAGCTGACCCTGACAGAAATGTGTGGAGTCCAGAAAATGTCGTGATTGTGTAACCTTATACAAAGCACTGTTGGCTGTTATTTACTAAATGCAAAGACACTTTTCACTACAAGTGCACTTGCAACTGCACTGAAACTGCACTTGTAGTGCAAAGTGGATTTGCCCTTAGGAAATTACCCCCCATTTTCTCATCAAACAACAATTACATCACCCCAAAAGTGTTGTAGCGTTGAGACAATAATCCACACATTCTTGATGAACAATCTTTTTAATACCAGCACAATCACATGTGCATTTACCAAAGGTTTTTCTGACAAACCAACATGTTTGTTGTATAACAATTTTTGTGGTGTCATTATCCAAAATCAAAATGTGCATTTTATAGAAAACAGGCCTGTGTAAAACCCAAAAGAAAGACACAAATCTTGATCTTACAAAGTTCACATTTGGTAGAACTTGAAGGCAATATCAGACACGAGTATTTAGGAACTGTGTTTGATATTGCGTTCAGATGGGGGGAAATCACCCCTGGAAAAGCCAAATTTGGAAGATGCACACAAATTTCCCAATGTCAACATGTGCTATCTGCCATCACGGGGGATGAAGGGACGTGTTTTTGGTGAGAAAGCCCTTCCTCACCGTTACTTTATTATTGAGGAAGGGGTTGCACCCCCAAAACGATCTCCCGTGATGGCAGATAGCACATGTTGGCACACTGTGTGCATCCTCCAAATTTGGCTTTGGGAAAAATCACAAAAACATTTCGCACATTGTAGCAGACAAACGAAGAAAGTGATTTTGAGGGGCTTTAAACTCGCCCCAAAACATCAATGATGTTTTTATATTTTGGAATAACATCATTGATGTTTTGCTTGATGTTTTCCAATTGTAAATTACACCCCATGATCTCCCCGATCAGGATCTGGGCACTTTCGGATGTGAAAGGATCTTCATCCACAACCTCACGATCACCTAAAAAGAAAGGAAACCCAAAATAAATTAGGTCTAAAAAAAATGCCGCCATCCATCTCTTATCTGAGCCTGTGGTTGCAGACACTCACCTGTTGTGGTGACTAGTTCCACCACGTCTTCTTCCTCCTGCTCATCTTGTGTTGGGGGGATTTCCCCTTCTTCCAGAGGGGGGGGGGGGCTCTGGTCTCCTCGGATGAGGGGTGTCCTCCGAGTCTTTTCTCCCCTATGTAAAACAAAAATGGTATAATTAGCACACAGATATTTGATGGCAGAACTCTAAAGATGAAACATTGCTTGGAAGTGGGGTACAATTGTCTATTTTAGCAGAGTTCCAAGATGTAGATTTTTTAGTGTCCTTTGTCAAGCTGCAATACTTTACCTGTTTTGTACAAGCTTCACAGATGGAGACCCCCCTATAGTATACACTGGAGCACCTGTGTGGCCCCCCTAATAAAAAGGGTGTTCTTGTGTCCCACACTAGTGCTCCAGTGTCCAGATGTGAAAACAGCTGCTCAGTGTCCTCTCCTTACACACAATCTAGTTTGCATTTCATTCTAGTAACAAAGCCATCTACACAACCCAATTCTTTGAAGACAAGTATAGGGCCTCAAAATGGTGGCCAAATGCATATGGGCTAAACAATGGTATTTTATAGTCCGAAAAAAAAATGTGTGATCCGAACGAATAATGTGCCCATGAACATTAAAGTTGCCCTTTTAAACGTTACAATTAATAAAAGCACATGGAGCAGCACGAACGTAATAAACACAAGAACAATAGGAACACAGCACAACTACTTACTTTTTTGCAGCACTCTCCGGATCTTTCTGTACTGCTCATGTTCTCGTAATTTCAGGTCCGACCACCGCTTCCTGAGCTGATCTTTCGATCGTCGTACCCTGAATTTCCGGTGCAGACTCCTGACCACTTTCGCCATGATCTTGGCCTTTCGGACATTGTGGTTGGGGTAAGGCCCATACTTTCCATCATAGTCGGCCTTCTTCAGGATGTCCACCATCTCCAACATCTCCCCAAAGGACATATTTGAGTCCTTTATTCTCCTTCTGGATTGGGACGTTTCAGGCTCCGGCCTTTCCTCCTCCTCCTCCTCCTCGTTGCTGTAATTAGCACGATCCTGCTGTCTATCCGCCATGTGCTCTTCCTCCACTGCGCCGAACAAAAAGGGGCGGGGAATAGAATAGAAAGAACGTCAGGGGCGGGCGGAGTTATACGCATGCGCAGTGTGTATAAATCGTAACGCGCGCGTCTTACGTACGATCTGTGAGCGGAGGAAGGAGCATCGGAGACGCCGATCATGCTAACGAAGGTAGGATCTAAACTTGGGCCTATACTGCTTCGAAATTGAAGCCTATATTGTAACAAGATTAGGGGAGTTTGGCCTGACATTAGGGTTTGTCTTGTGTTGTGTCTTGCAGAGAAAATGGATGCGTTCAACGACCACAATTTCCTGCCCCTGTTTATTGACAAGTACAGAGAGCTGCCCTGTCTGTGGCAGGTCAGACACCCCCACAAACAGAAGAGGCAGGCAGCGCTGGAGAAACTGCTGGAGTTGGTGAAGCCGGTGGTCCCCACAGCAACCATCCCTTATTTAAAAGCTAAAATTGGTGGCCTGAGGAGCATTTATCTTAGGGAGCGCAAGAAGGTCACAGATTCCCAGAGATCCGGAGCTGCAGCAGATGACGTTTATGTCCCCAGGCTCTGGTACTATGAGAGACTGCGATTTCTGTCAGACCACACTGAAGTCAGGGAATCCCTCTCTACTCTTCCTTCCACTCTTCCTTCCACCCCAGCTGAGGCTTCCGATGTCCAACCTGGGCCTTCCAGCCAGGAAGAAGTGGAGGAGCCCAGCTGGAGTCAGGTATAGCATTCTTCTACAGATTTCTGGTCAATAAATAAATGATGTTTACTAGATGTTATTATTGATCACTAATTGCTGCTTGAAAGTGTTTTACATATCAATACACAGTAGTGGGCACCCAAAATTGGGACAAGAATGCAAAATGCTGGGCTCAGAAGGATAGTCTGTTATATTTGTTAACATTGAATTTGCAGCAGTCAGGAGGTGAAAATTGTGTGTGATTGATGAAAACAATACTAAAACTATGTCCCTTTTTCATACACAGGAAGACCTCAGCCAGGAGGAGGCTGTGGAATGTGGCAGTAAGGAGGAGGCGGGGATTAGTGGCAGCCAGGAGGAGGCGGGGCTAAGTGTCAGCCAAGAGAAGCCAGGGACAAGTCGCAGCCTGACTGAGTCTCAGGTTCCTCCCCTCCGCCTGCCATATAAAAGGGCCAGGAAGGTCACTCCCAGTCCTGTGCAGGATTCAGCATACAGGCTGATCCAGGAGGCTTCGGCATCCCTCAGAGCCTTCCCCAGTCCTGAAGAGGCCTTTGCCTGCATGGCTGCCACCAAATTGCAGGGCATGCAGGAGGGCCAACGCAAGATTTCTGAGGACCTGATTTATAAAGTCCTTCGTAAGGGGGAGAGTGGGGAACTGACACCCAATACGGATATCATTGAGATGGACCATCCTCCTCCTCCTCCTCCTCCTCCTCCTCCTGCTGCCACAACTGCACCACCATAGCCTAAGGCTGGAAGGAAGCGTGGAAGGAAGACCTGAGAGTGATGACCTGGGTTCAGTCTGGTCTGACAGAAGATGCAGTCTCTCGTATGACCACAGCCTGGGGACACTGATGTCATCTGCTGCTTTCCGGATCTCTGGGACTTCTGGACCAGACTGCCCTCCCTTAGATATGGACTCCTCAGGCCACCAATTTTGCTTTTAAATAATTGATGTCTGCCCTGGGAGTCCAAGGCTTCTGCAGTTTCTCCAGCGTTGCCTCCCTCTTTGTTTATAGTTGTGACCCCTTAATAAAATATTTTTAGGTAAATTCTACTCTCCTGTGTGTGTTTTCATCCAAAAAGGACAGTTTGTTGGTGAGTATTCAGGTACATTTCTAAAGTACAATGTGAAATTAACAAGGGACAACAACACCAAACAATCTCCTCCTACAGATTAAATAGAACAACATATCAATGGTGTTGTGGGAACTTGTCACAAAAAACACACAAACATTTTCGGGAGTACAAATCAAAATCACCAAAAAATAAAAAAATAAAAAGAGAAACACAAAAAAAGATTCTACATTAAAGTTAAAAAAAAAAAAAAAAAAAAAAAATATGTTGTCAGATGTGAGAAATCAAAATATATTGAGGGAATCCCGATAAATAGTAACGAAAAAAGTTTGTGAGAAGTGTGTGTGAATATGAGCATCAAAACGACTTAATTCTTGTCACATTATAAAGAAGAAGAGAGTGCGCTGTATTAAACCATTTTGAACAAAGCGTGACGAAAGTGCTTTATCCATTACGAACGCTAAGTTTACCAGAACGAGCTGTCCCTTGTCGGAATTTCTTCTGAGCATGCGTGGCACTTTGTGCGTCGGAACAGGCCACACACGGTCGGAATTGACGCGATCGGATTTTGTTGTCGGAAAATTTTATCTCCTGCTGTCCAACTTTGTGTGTCGGAAAATCCGATGGAAAATGTCCGATGGCGCCCACACACGGTCGGAATTTCCGACAACACGCTCCGATCGGACATTGTCCATCGGAAAATCCGACTGTGTGTACGGGGCATAAGACTGGGATGTCATTAAAATTCATGGGCATGTAAAGGCAGGCGTCCCAAATATTTTTGGTAATATAGTGTATGTGATTGGATAATATCAGGACAGGATCAGACAGAGTTGGGATCTACTGTATAATGGGGAGAGATCTGATATGATATTATCTGCACAGCATCAAGAAATCTGTGATCTTAAATGTAGAGCTATGTGATTGGTTATTTGATATTATCAAGACAGGATCAGAGTGGTCTGCGATCTCTAATGTGGAAAGATGTGATTGCATACAATTGGGACAGGATCAGAAAGTACTATGATCTACAATGCAGATAAAGATTGAATGATTTTTTTTTTCTGTTTCAGTAAATAATGTTGGTATGGCCCACAAGGAGTTATCAGAACTTTTCAGTTCTGATGACATAGGCAAGGTGAGCTTGATTCTTTTTTTTATACACGTCGGCCTTTAAAGCCTTCACAATTATAATTTTGAGAATTACAAACCATAAGTAAACACTCTTTCTTAATGTTAGTGTTACTAACAGTAAGACATATCTTTTAGTGTTGAATAGTCAAGAAGGGTTTGGAGCCCTGTCAGGTTTTTATTGTGAAAATTGTATCCCCGGAGGGGGGAATTTCATGCTCCCTATTTGTCTTGTTGTTTGTCTTGTCACCGGTACTGAAGGTGATGGAACTTCCACCCATACCTCACAACTTTAACACTTGAGAAAGAGAGGCATGTTGATCCAAATGTCATGCAGGATGCACCGTGCACCCTGTCAAAAAAGTAGGGGTGACTACATTGCCCTGATTACAGCAAGGTAACAATTTGTCTAAGCTAGGGGTGCCCAACTGCTGGTTCGTGGCACCCTCTGATGTGGCCCGCCACCTCCTGCTCTGGGTTAGCAAGCCCATAATGCAGGTTCCCAACCCGCCATCCCCGAGCATCAGTGTGGAGATCGGAGCCAGCAATAGAGGAAGCAGAGCCGATTCTTCCTGTATACCGCCGGCTCCTGTCACAGGTGGAGTGATACCAAATGTACTGTGGCCACCCAAGTTTTACTTTGCAGCCTACTTTACACATTCCTTTTATTCTTTCTTTTAGTCATAGTCACTGGTCTCTGAGCTCTCACAGATCTGTAAGTCAGCAGTAGAAATTACTTTGATAGCTTTAGAAAAACTACATAGGCAGGTGATGGCTTGGCTTGCTCCGAGCACATAACACTGACCACTAGGGCCCTGTCGTACAGATTATTTTTGCCTATTCATACATTTTTTTTAAAAAGTTGTTTTGGAAATTTTGGAAAATCGTAGTATAATTATAAATGTATTTTTTAGGAATTTTGTGAATTTGAAAACAAACTCATGACGGTTTTTTTTTTTTTTTTTTCCTACTACAGGACATTACGGACATGATGAATTGCAATGTAATGTCAATGCTACATGTACGTCCATCGTTTATTTCTATGTAATGTATATGAATGAATCTGTTTGCTTTATAGGTGTACATTTTAAAGTTAGTAGCAGAGACAGAAGGGAGCTATGAATCTGTCCTCCTCCTGCAGGGTGATACAGACAGAAGGGGGCTATGAGTCTGTCCTTCTCCTGCAGGGTGATACAGACAGAAGGGGGCTATGAGTCTGTCCTCCTCCTGCAGGGTGATACAGACAGAAGGGAGCTATGAGTCTGTCCTCCTCCTGCAGGGTGATACAGACAGAAGGGGGCTATGAGTCTGTCCTCCTCCTGCAGGGTGTTGCAGACAGAAGGGGCTATGAGTCTGTCCTCCTCCTGCAGGGTGATACAGACAGAAGGGGGCTATGAGTCTGTCCTCCTCCTGCAGGATGATACAGACAGAAGGGGGCTATGAGTCTGTCCTCCTCCTGCAGGATGATACAGACAGAAGGGAGCTATGAGTCTGTCCTCCTCCTGCAGGGTGATACAGACAGAAGAGGGCTATACAAATAGTTTTCATTTTATCAGTTTTACTAAAACAATACTATTTGTGTTATATTTTCAGATGACTCGAATTCTACTTCCAAGAATGCTGGAAAGGTAAAGCATAACTTCAATCTTATTAACAGCTCATGCCATTGATCTGCATATACTGTATATTCCTTTGATTATCACACGCCTGTATTACTGTCATGTATAGGTATCAGCCAAGTTATCCTCGCTCTCCCCTCTCTCTCTCTATCCTCTCCCTTTCTCCTTCTCCCCCCTCTCTCCCCCCCCCTCTCTCTCCCCCCCTCTCTCCCCCCTCTTCCTTCTCCCTCTTCTCTCTCTCTCTCTCTCTCTCTCTCTCCTCCCTCTCTCACCTCTCTCCCTCCCCCTCTCTCTCTCCCTCCTCCTCCTCCCCCTCTCTCACCTCCTCCTCTCTCGCGCTCTCTCTCTTCCTCTCTCTCTTCCTCTCTCTCTCTCCTCCTCTCTCTCTCTCTTTCTCATGTCCTCTCTCTCCTCCTTCCTCTCTCTCTTCCTCTCTCTCTCTCCTCCTCTCTCTCTCTCTTTCTCGTGTCCTCTCTCTCCTCCTTCATCTCTCTCTCCCCCTCTCTTCTCCTCTCCTCCTCTCTCCCTCTCTTCCCCCCCCCCTCTCTCTCTCTCTTTCTCGTGTCCTCTCTCTCCTCCTCCCTCTCTCTCTCCCCCTCTCTTCTCCTCTCCTCCTCTCTCCCTCTCCCCCTCTCTTCTCCTCTCTCCCCCTCTCTCTCCTCCTTTCTCATGATCTCTCTCCCTGTCTTCCTCTCTCTTCCTCTCTCTCTCTCTCCTCCTCCCTCTCTCTCCTCCTCCTCTCTCTCTCTATCTCTCTCCTCCTTTCTCTCTCTCCCCCCTCTCTCTCTTCCTGCTCCTCTCTCTCCTCCTCCTCTCTCCCCCTCTCCCTTCTCCCTCCTCTATCTCTCTCTCTCCTCCTCTCTCTCTCCTCCTCTCTCTCTCCTCTTTCTCTCCTCCTCCCTCTTTCCTCCACTCTCTCCCCCTCTCTCTCTCTCTCCTTCTGCCCCTCTCTCTTTCTCTCCCCTCTCTCTCCCTCTCTCTCTCCCTCTCTCTCTCCTTCTTTCTCTCCCTCCCCCCTCCTCAACATACTTCATGTTCTCACTTCTCTGCAGTCTCTATTTCTCTCTATGGTCCACATCTCTCATTTATCCACTCTGTCTCTCTTTGCTGTTCCTCTATCTTTCTCTCTCCCCCCCCTCCTCTCCATACTCTTCCACTCTTCTCTTCACTCTGTTTTTGTCTGGTCTTTGTCTCTCTCTCTTTCTCTCCTTCCCCTCTCCTCTCTCTCTCTTGCTCTCTCTCTCCCCCTCTCTCTCTCCCTCTCCTCCTCTCTCCCTTCCTCTCTCCTCCCTCTCTCTCCTCCCCCCTCTCCTTCTCTCTCCCTCTCTCCTCTCTCTCTCTCTTCCCCTCTCCCCCCCTCCACTCTCGCTCTCTCTCCATTCTCTCTCCCTCCCCTCTTACTCTCTTTCCTCTCTCTCCTCCCTCTCTGTCTCCTCCCTCTTTCTCTCTCCTCTCTCTCTCTCTCCTCCTCCTCCTCTCTCCTCCCTCTCTCCTCTCTCTCTTTCTTTCCTCCTCCCCCCTTTCTTTCCTCCTCCCCCTCCCCATCCCTCTCTCTCTCTCTCTCTCTCTCTCTCTCTCTCTCTCTCTCTCTCTCTCTCTCTCTCTCTTCCATACTCTTCCACTATTCTCTCCACTCTGTTTTTGTCTGTTCTTTGTCTCTCTCTTGTCTCCACCAGTTATTTTTCTTCTCTCGCTAATCTATCACTTCTCTCCACTCTCTTCCTTTCTCAATCCCCCTTCTCTTCCTCGCTTGTTCACCTTTCCTCCTCTTTCTCCTCCCTGCTCTTTTCTCTCCATGCTTTGTTCTCTGTCTTCTCTCTCTCTCTCTCTCTCTCTCTCGTCTCCACTATCTCTTTTCTCTCTCCTCTCTCCCTCTCTGTGATGATGTCTCCCTAGCCTTCTCCCCCCTCTCCTCTCTTTACTTTTCCTCTCTCTTCTGTCCACTCTCTGCTCTCAGTCTCTCTCTTGTCTTTTTTCATCTCTCTCACATCTCTCTTCTATCATTTCTTTCATTTCTTTCTCTCTGCTCTCCATCTTCCTTTTTTTCTTCTCTCTTCAGTCTCTTTCCGTGTCTCTCTTCTTTTGCCAATCCTCTTTCCTCTGTGCTCTTTTCTCTCCCTCCATTCTCTTTATTCTTTCCATTTTCTATCTCCTCGTTCTCTGCTTTCTACTCTTTATATGTCTCTTGTTTTTCTCTTCCTAGGAAGAAAGGTCTCATAATAAACATAAGTTCTGAGGCCGGCACTCGTCCCTATCCAAGAATCACCCTCTACTCTGCCACCAAGGTATGGACAATACTTTTATGCAAATACACACGCTTATATAAAAAAGATCATAATGTCGAATTCAAATTTAACAGAACCTTACATAGTTTAAAATTTTTCAAAAGTGGATGTCCAAAAGTAAAAGCACCACCTAACTTTATTAGAAGAGCCTCTTCTGTGCCCCTTCTGGTTTGGTGTCACGTTGTTACTTTGACATGTCTTCATGGCGTAGCTCCACCAACTTTCACCCCATGTCCACTGAGAGGGCCCTGCCTTCTTGGTTAGAGGAATGGGCGCTGGTTGAGGTTAGCCTTCAAGTTAAAGGAAGTCTATAACTAAACCACAGAGGGGAATTTAGGAAGCTTTCCTGGGTTATAAAAGTGAAAGCAGTTATCTTGTGGTGTCAGCTCATAGACCTCTTAGAACTTGAAAATAAAGAACGGGTTCACTTTAAAGGCTCCAACTCACACAGCAACGTTGGTGGTAAAGAACAGGCCCGCAGCTACAGGGAACCTGGGTGGAGGGCCAGCATGACTGGGGGCACAGCTGTGATAGGTAGCTGAAAGCTGAAAGGTCGGTCGGTTTCCCCTGGGAAGCCTGGTAAGTCCTTGTCTATATCTTTAACTGCACCTGATGTGTCTGTGTCCCCCCCTCCTGTTAGTTCCCCCTTGGGTTGTTGGTGGGGTGTGGGCCAGCCCCGGTTGCTGCTGGGGTTGGTTCCATGGGTGCTAGCAGGGCCTCTCAGGGTGCTGTAGGTATCCTGGGCATGGGTGCTAGTGACATGATTTTGCAGCATTTGCTGGCAGCGCTGGTGCCGGGTAGGGACCTGGGGTCCAGTGGCAGGTACCCCCCTACAGGGGGGCAGGGGGGATGGGTGGTCAGTCGCATTGGCTCCGACTAGGGTCCCGCCGCTTGCTGTGGTGGTGGCCACGCTGACGCCTGCCGTTGTGGCGGCTCCACCGACATCTGCTGTAGTGGCGGCTGCGTCGCCTCTTGCCGTGGTGGTGGCGACGGCCGCAGTTTCTGCGCCGGTGGCTGGATCTTTCCAGGTGAGTAGGAGTGTAGTGACACCAGGGGGGTCAGTGGTAGACGGTGTGAGATTGGCGGATGAGGTGCGGTCTGAGGTCTACATTAGTTACAAGGGACCCCTTGGTGGAAAAATGGAAGGTGGAAAAATGGTACCGTGCCTAAGTAGGTATTCTAACACGGGGGCTGCCTGGACGTTGTGGTTGAGTTTTCGGGAGGGCTTCCCCTTTCCAAGCACATTAAATAGGGTCCTCCCTGTTTCAGCTAATCTTAGATCGTATGAGCATCCGGAGGTGATGGGGAGCAAGTTGCGTAAGGAGGTTGCTTTGGGGAGGATGGCTGGCCCGTTCGATAGGCCGCCGGTGGGGAACTTGGTGGTTTCCCCCTTGGGTGTGGCGCACAATAGGGAGCCGAATCAATTCCGGCTGATCCACCAGTTGTCTCATGCAAAGGGGGGACCAGTGAACGATGCGATCGATCTGTCGTTGTGTATTGTGTCTTACTCCTCGTTTGACGAGGCAGCGCGGTGGGTGCAGAGATTTGGAAAGGGGCGATCATGGCCAAGACCGAAATTGAGTCGGCTTTTTGCCTGTTGCCGGTTCATCCGGATAGTGTTCGTTTGTTGGGCTGTTGTTGGGAGGGCCAGTTCTTCGTGGATAGGTGCCTACCTATGGGCTGCGCTATCTCTTGTTCCTACTTTGAGTTGTTCAGTTCCTTTCTGGAATGGGTCATCAAGGACTTGTCCGGCCTTGGTTCTGTTTTGCACTATTTGGACGATTTCTTGGTGATAGGTCCACCGGGGGAGCGGTCTTGTCTCATTCTGTTGGCTACTTTGCAGCATATCTTTCAGGTTTTTGGGGTTCCCTTGGCTCGAGAAAAAACGGAGGGCCCGACCATGGTCTTGAAGTTTTTGGGTATCATAATTGATAGTACATTGATGGATTGCAGGTTATCAAATGATAAACTTGAGGATCTTCAGGTGACCTTGGCTGCGGTCACTCGGCATTCTAAGGTTCAGCTGAAGGAGTTGCAGTCCTTGTTGGAAAAAAAATGAATTTTGCGTGCAGAATTATGCCAATGGGGTGGGTTTTTTGCAGGCGCCTGGCAGCCGCAACTGCGGGAGTCTAGGCGCCGCATCATTTCGTTTGTCTGGGTCAGGAGCATCGGGATGATCTGCAGATGGGGCATTCATTTTTGGAGCAGTATAATGGTAGGTCCTTTTGGCTGGGGCCAACGGTCCAGACTGCAGAGCTTGAGCTATGCATCTATGTGGCGGGGTCGTGGGATATGCGGCTTACTTCGATGGGCGGCGGTGTGCGGTCTGGTGGCCGGAGGAGTTAGGGGGGTCTGCTCTCGTCCGTAACCTTATGCTGTTGGAGCTGTTTCCTATAGTGCTCGCAGTGGAACTTTGGGGCTCGGAATTCGCGAACCGGAGGGTTCGTTTCGATTACGATAATTTGGGGGTGGTAAAGGCCATCAGTTCCCTGTTGGCATCTTCTTTTCCGGTACTACGACTGCTGTGACATCTGGTATTACTGTGTTTGTGACTGAATATTTGTGTGTCTGCCGTGCACATCCCTGGGGGTGGAGAATGAGGTGGCTGATGCGCTTTCTCGTTTACAGTGGCAAAGGTTCTGGGGGCGGAGCAGCTGGGAGTCCTGTGCCCCAGGTGTATGTGGGAGCTCGTCTTGACACCGTGATGGCATTGGTGCAGCGCTCGGTGGCGGACGCTATGTGGCGTGCGTATGAGTGGGTATGGCAGGAATGGCTTGAGTTGGTGAGTAGTGTCGGCGGTTGTTCCAGCGACGAGGATAGACTACAGGTACTGTTGTATTTCCTTGGTAAGAACTGTGAAGAAGGGGTGTCCGTTTCTTCGGTCAACAGGAAGATGTCGGGCCTTGCGTTTATGTTTCAGCTGAGTGGGGTGGAGGATGTTACAAAGGCATTCATAGTGCGTAAGGCTTTGAGGGGTTACAAAAGGGGATGCTGCAAGCTGGATTCCCGGCGACCAGTGTCATTGGGGACGTTAGGTCTTTTTTTCACCATTTGAGGTACAGTTGTTCAGAACATCTTTTGTGTTAGCTTTTTTCGGGGCATTACGGGTGGGTGAATTGGTTAGCCCCTCAAAGTCGGTTGTTGGGGGTTTGGCGGTTTTGGACGTGTACGTGGAGGACAGATTGGTCACATTGGTCATCCGTAGGTCAAAAACGGATCCGTTGGGAAAGGAGGCTAGGGTGGTGTTAGGTGCGGTAGTTGGTTTGGAGTTATGCCCGGTAGCGGTTACCCGGGAGTGGCTGGGGGTAGGACATTCCGGGGGGGTTTCTCTTGTGCATGCCAATGGTTCGCCATTGTCAAGATATCAATTTGTGTCTGTTTTCCAGAAGAGTTTAGCAGCGGGAGGTTTCTTCCTTCGGGACTATTCTTCCCATTCCTTTAGAATTGGGGCAGCGAGGTGGGGTGTGAGTGACCAGATTCTTCAATGTATTGGTCGCTGGGAATCTCAACTGTTCTGGCTCTATGTACGCCCTCATTTACTGTGATGGGTTGGGGAAGTGGTCTGGGGGTACGGTAATGCCCGGGTAGACGGGTCCTGTCTGGTGTTGTCTGTGTATGTCTTTCTGTGGGGTTTGTTGTCTTTGGGTAATGTTTGTATTTTTCCTTTTGTGGGGTGGTGTGAACAGTGTTGGTTTCTGTGTCTATGTTTCCCTTTGTGTTTTCTGTCTTACAGGCCCGGTGTGCCTGATGTGGATCCTGGGGAACTCTTATGTCCATTTGGGGGCGAAAAGGGCCCTGGTCAGACAGGAGGGCAGGCAGCTGGGTTTCTCAAGGGAGGAAGCTTCAGTACGTTGGATTGGGATTCCGGGCATGTTATGGTCCCGCGTCCTTCCTGAAGTGCAGCTTTATGCTAGGTTGTATAGGCCCCTGGATGTGCTATTGTTGCACGTCGGGGGTAATGACCTTAGTATCAGGGCCTCTAGGGATCTTATTCGGGATGTTAAATGGGACTTCCTTTGTTTAAGATCAGCTCTTCCTGAGACTGTGATGGTGTGGTCGGATATAATAGGCAGGACAGCTTGGAGGGGGGCCTGGTTGGTTCCATCGATCAACAAGACCAGAATAGAGGTCAATAAGGCAGTGGCGAAGTTCATGGAGTGTAATGGAGGACTGGTGGTCCACCACTGCCAGTTGGAGAATAACATTAGCCTGTATTTGAGGGCCGATGGGGTTCACTTGTCAGCAGTGGGGATTGACATGTGGTTCCTGGGGCTCCAGGATGGGCTACAGCGGGCCTGGCGGCTGTGTCGCGCCTGCCACGCATGAGGTGGTCACTGGTGAGAGTCTGTAGCAGGGGTCATGAAGGTTGGAATGGTGGAAGGTAAACAGGATATGGTGTGGGGACGGGTTGGACCTATCTCGGTATGGGTACCCTCCTTATCTGGAAATAATGGGCTACCGGTCATCGGGCTGCAGTCTAGAGACTGGGGAAGTCCAAAGTCACTGAAAACATTAAAGAAAACAGAAGACGTGTAGGCCTAGTGCATTATCCTTGATACATGTTTTTTATTGGGTAAAAAGAAGGTGAATGTACTAACAAACCAGTAGTTGTGCCATGCTTAAAACGTTCGCTCATATCCATGTGGGAAGATCCACTATGCATGTAGGCACATCAGCTACATAGATATTATCCGCTCATGTCCATGTGAGTAGACACATCAGCTAATGCGTTTTGAGGCGACCCTCTTCCTCAGAGCCTTGGCTAGATGTATGGGTAAGGAACTTCACAGGATCCTGATTTGTGATAGTCACATCCAGTGCCATTTTCCTTGGGGGTCTCTATGAGTTCCTGGAATGTCTCATCAGGATCCTGTGAAGTTCCTTACCCATACATCTAGCCAAGGCTCTGAGGAAGAGGGTCACCTAGAAACGTGTTAGCTGGTGTGTCTAATTACATGGACATGAGTGGAGATGATATCTATGTAGCTGATGTGCCTAAATGCATAGTGGATCTTCCCACATGGATATGAGCGAATGTTTTAAGCATGACACAAGTACTGCTTTGTGAGTACATTCACCTTCTTTTTACCCAATAAAAACATGTATCAAGGATAATACACTAGGCCTACGCGTCTTTTGTTTTTTTTATGTTTTCAGTGACTTTGGACTTCCCCAGTCTCTAAAGGGCAGTGAGATGTGCATTTTCCACTTACACTACAGGCCTAAAAAGGGTAAAACCAGGGCCGGAATAAAGGCATCATAGGCCTGGTGCTGAGAATTTTGGTGGGCCTTTTTATTGAAATAAATAAAATGAAAATCTCATATAGAGATTAGAAGGAAGATTTGTTTTATTTTTAGAGCACTCAGAGAGTTCTAAATCCAAGGAAGATCCAGCATGCAAATTCCAACCAGTGTTCCGATGGTCACACTATGGCCCATCTCTTCTACGCTCCTGCACCCCCCCTTCTGCCCAGTATTGTTATGTGTAGCCTCACTTCCCAAACAATCAAGCATAGTTCAGAGAGATTGGGCTTGAGAGAAAAGAGGAGAGGCCCACTACACACAGGAGTGGTGTCCCAGAGTCGTCCCAAAAAAATGCATAACCTGCATAACGTCCCTCCACCACTTTTGGCTTCCCCCCTAAGGGGAAGTTAAATGGATATGACCCAACTGCTCACATGTTAATCTGGTCCAGTCCACCAAAAGAGAAACCTGTTTCTAAATTTTGATAGACCTCCTGGTGACCTCTATATACAGCACCTGGTAGCATCAACTGGGACTATACTGTTACTGACCATAACATAAAGTGTCAGGGGAGGAGCATCAGTGCAAGCTTCTTAATTTTCCAACAATCTATTCTGTCCTCCAAAGATTCCCCTGTCTTTTTCAACTTATAAGATCTAAGATGTAAGGGACATACATCGTGTGAAGACGTGTTTTTTTTAGTCATTAAAAAAAAAAAAAACAAGAGTTGTAGTTGTAGCAATAATATCCACCCTTATGCCCCGTACACACGGTCGGATTTTCAGACGGAAAATGTGTGATAGGACCTTGTTGTCGGAAATTCCGACCGTGTGTAGGCTCCATCACACATTTTCCATCGGATTTTCTGACACACAAAGTTTGACAGCAGGCTATAAAATTTTCCGACAACAAAATCCGTTGTCGGAATTTCCGATCGTGTGTACACAAATCCGACAGACAAAGTGCCACGCATGCTCAGAATAAATAAAGAGATGAAAGCTATTGGCTACTGCCCCATTTATAGTCCCGACGCACATGTTTTACGTCACCGCGTTCAGAATAATCTGATTTTCCGACAACTTTGTGTGACCGTGTGTATGCAAGACAAGTTTGAGCCAACATCCGTCGGAAAAAATCCTAGGATTTTGTTGTCGGAATGTCCGATCAATGTCCGACCGTGTGTACGGGGCATTAGAGTCCATCCACACTTGTGCGACTTAAAAATCGTGCGATTTCCATTGTGACCTTACTGAGCGACTTGATGGGTCTTTGGATGAGCGCAACTTTATTACGACTTTGGCTTTGAACAATGTAATTGTTTAATTTGTGCTCCACAAAGTCATTAGACATGTGCAGAACAGAAAAAAATTGTTTAGTTTCATTATTGTTTTTTTTAACTTCCAAACGAATTCTAGATTTGAATTTGAATCTGTCAAAAATTGACCGACCAATTCGAATTCTGTATGAAGAATAATGTTATAATGTTAATAATGTTAAGAATGTTAACCACTTGATTTACGGAAGATTTAACCCCCTACATGAGTCAACCAGGCCACTTTTTGCTATACGGCACTGCGTTACTTTAACTGAAAATTGCGCGCATATGCAACGCTGTACCCAAGTAAAATTGGTGTCCTTTTTTTTTTTGATGTAGCACCCTGGAGTTTAGTCAGGGAGCCCCTCACAAATTTACTTGCCAGGAGTAGTTATCCTGGTTGATTGATAGAGATCTATTGATTTCTCCCTTAGTTTGGCCTTGTTACATTTTTCTCTTCTGCCACTAGGTGGCCAGGCACTTGGTGGTATTAGATATGAGAAGGACAACTCAGGGTCAGGTTATGGGTATATGGAGTATGGCAGTCAATGGGCAGAGGTTTTCTTGAATTCCTTGGCCTGCTGGGGAGTATCGCAGTCAATGAGCAGAGGTTTTCTTGAATTCCTTGGCCTGCTGGGAGAGCCTATATATTCGGGTGAGGTCAGGTGATCTGTGCCACCTGAATGGCTGTCTGGGTGGATGTGTGTCATATGCCCCGGGCTGCTAGGCTGGAGATTGGGCCTATTCTGGAGGCATTTGGCTGCCAGGCTGTCTGAGGGCCTATCCAGAAGTGAGAGAGCAGCGCAGGGTTGGGATTGCGGCTTGCAGTCCAACCAGAAGTGACGGTTCTGCCGGCTGGAGAACCTGTCGTGGTCGGAGGTAGTAGGGAAGCTGTCGCCACAAAGGGACCAATCGCCTTAACCAGGGACCACAGTGAGTAACTGAAGCAAGTACCAGAACCATATTCTCACTGAAAGGGCACGGTGGAGAATGGGGAAACTTCAGGCGGTGATCAAGTCGGGGACCCAACCAGTGGAGGAGATGCTTGCTGAGCAGCCTTGTGTGTCAAGCCAGGGACCGAGCCGGTTAGCAGGGGTGAAGCTTGAGAAGTATCTGGAGTGCCAACCTAGGGACCCAGCAGGGAAGCGTGGGTGACGCTTGAGGGAGATACCACCGCAAACCTTGGAGGAGCTCAAGGAATTCAGAGTCAGTGAATCAGTGGGTCTAGTGAGAGACCAGGAGCTTAGTATTGAAGAACTACAAGGAGCAGTTGTAGCTGAGAGAACTGTTACCTTTGAGTTATCAACTGTTAAAGGACTGTTACCATAGGAGACAGCATCCCTCCAAGTGCAGACCTGGCTTCTTGCTGGGGCCTTTCCCTGCACGTCTGTCCTCCTATTGAAGTCTTGGAGTCTGCCAATTGAGTTTGCAACTATCCAAGGGTGTCCTGGCCCTAACCCTCTTTCCCCCCAAAATATATAAAAAGGACTGTCAAAAGAAATAAAACCTCTTTTACATCCAAGAAGTGTCTGGTCCCAATGACTTTTACCATCTTTGCACCCACTATGCCTCACAACCCACCACATAGTGAAGGATGTCAGCTATCTTTGGCCTTGGAGGTTCTCATTAGACCAAAAGAGGTAAAAGACTTTGCTACATTTACAGATAGAGCTTTTTTTTCGTGGTATTCGATCACCTCTGGGTTTTTGGGGTTTTTTTGCACTATAAACAAAAAAGACCAACCATTTTAAAAAAGAAAACAATATTTTATACTTTCTGCTATAAAACATATCCAAATAAAAAATTGAAAAAATCGAATTTCTTCATAAATTTTAGGCTAATATGTATTCTGCTACATATTTTTGGTAAACAAAAAAAACAATAACCATATATTGATTAGTTTGAGCAAAATTTATAGTGTCTGTAGCACTACCCCCCTAGAAGCCAGCATTCACTGTTCAGGCCCTCAGATGACCCACCTAAGACCACATGGCAGCCTGTGCTGGGTAGAGGCAACAGGCTCCTTTCCCCAACTGGACCTCTCCTCAGAGGAAAGAAGACCTCAATCCCATGTGCTCACCAAATATAAATACCAGCACCCAGCATGCTCAGGGGCATGACTCCCTGTAATTGGATGGGAGGGCATTTATATTCATTCTGCTGATCTGCATGGGTCACTCCTGTTCACCCAGAACCTTCCAAGGCTGCCTGGAGGAGCCAGTCGCAACAGCACTGAGTCAGACAAGCTGCTATGTTTTACCTATCAATCTCTTGTTAAGCAGAAGACCACGCTATATTAAACTATCTACATCCTAGCACCCATCTAGGAGGGTGCTACACGTCTACAAAATATGGTGTATATATACTGGAATTTTTTTTTTTTTTATACTAGTACTGGCGGCGATCAACCACTTATAGCAGGACTGTGATATTACGGTGGACACTGACTGACACTTTTGACACTTTGTGGGAACCAGTAACACTAATACATTGGGGGGTGTTTTTGACGAAGCAGGAGTGAACCTCTGAAACGCGTAAGCGCCCCCCACACACACACACTTCTCACAGACACAAAGGAGTTGCCACAAGGTAGGTTTGCTCTTGTGCAGAATGACGAGGATTGGCGGGCTTTCTGACAGCTGTCATGACCAGGGATCTGCAAGGTGTCCACTTGCAGTGTCCACAGCCGCCGCAGACTTTTTTTTCATAATAACTGACTTTGCTCTGCGCTCTCCCCCTGTACGTGTCTGTGTACCGTGTTGTAGATCTGGCTGGGGCGCGGCGCCGGTGCCACCCACTCTGGTGGAGTTCTGAGTCTCCTGACTCCTGCTGCGGAGTGATCTCTGTGAGGGAGGGACTGGGACTCTGTGCAGCGGCAGCACCAGGCAGCGCGGGCCGCCGGAGAACCAGAGAACAGGACAGGAGGAAGGCAGCTCAAGCCCAAGAAGCCGCGTGATTGTCTGAGGCTGACTCTAAAATGGAATACAAAGGAATAAAAATAGCGTAACGCTTGTGGTTTGACACAAATATCAAACAAAGGGTGCTAAACCCCAATAAACAATATTGAAAGTTCAAAACAACATAGGCAAAAACATTGTGACTGGTGACAACTGTCAAAAAAAGTCCAAGTGAGAAGTTGCCCAAAGTGTGCTTTAAAGTTCCATGTGAAATGTATTCAAAACTTCATGTGGAGATCACAACGGTGAGCAAAGTTTGTGACTTTGTGAGTGAGAAATACCACCACCGAATACTAGGAGGCTTACCAGAGAGTTTGAACCCACAAGAGCATATGTTCTGTGAGTCAAACAGGCTTGTGTTATATAAACAACCAGTAATACTGGACACTGGAATCCTTGAAACAGGGACGCCCGGCTGTCTTCAGAGTGGTGGATGGCTATCCTGGTGAATCTCATAGAGGGCGATGGTCAGATATCCGTAAGTAATGGAGCCATTCGTGTGGAATGACTGTAGGTTCAAGGATGTATGGGATCCTATCTTGACTCTAAAATGGAGCAGAGTAAGTCTATGTGCAGTGTGGACTCCGGAGTGTGTTGTTCTGACTTCTGAAGTTCTGAGGGAGCAGGCCAGGACAGTTGCAGGAGGGAGGGACTGGGACTCTGGTAGGCTGCACTGGTGGGCACAGATGAGACTGCACTTACGGGCACTGATGGGCAGAGATAGGCTGCACTGGTGGGCACAGATGAGACTGCACTTACGGGCACTGATGGACAGAGAGAGGCTGCACTGGCAGGCACTGATAAGCTGCACTAGTGGGCACAGATGAGACTGCACCTATGAGCACATGCTGCACTGATAGGCACAGATGAGACTGCACTGATGGGCATAGATAGGCTGCACTGGTGGGCACAGGTGAGACTGCACTGGTGGGCACAGATAGGCGGCACTGGTGGGCACTGATGAGACTGCACCTATGGGCACATGCTGCACTGATGGGCACAGATGAGGCTGCACTGATGGGCACAGATGAGGCTGCACCGATGGGCACTGATGAGGCTGCACTGATGGGCACTCATAAGCTTTACTGGTGGGAGCAGATGAGACTGCACCTCTGGGCACTGATGGGCATAGGCTGCACTGATGGGCACAGATGAGACTGCATTTATGGGCACTGATGGGCAGAGATAGGCCAGAGAGTAGACAGAGTGTTTTTTGATGGTTTTAGTTTGAAATGTACCTTGGTGTCCTTCACTAAGGTCTGTACTTTGCCTTGGTCCGTGCCTATCCCTGGTCATGATCTTGCATGCTGGCTAGAGGGATAAACCAGGCTCTCACACTGACAGCCTTGTGGTTTCTTCATCCATTACACTGTGGACCACACTGAGGTGTTCATCTGCCATCTATGCTGATTACCAAGATTTCATGTAAGTGTACTATTTGTTTTTTATGGAATAAATTACATTCTAATGAGGACCTTATGCTGTCATTTCTTTGTTGTTTGAGATCTCAGGAAAGATTTTTTATTTTTTCAAAAGATGCATGTAATGTCGTAGAGCGCATGCACAAGATGAGGCGCAGGATATCATGCTCTCTCCATCTCATGCATGCGCAGTACAATAATACTGCTATCAGTACCATGACATAAATGTTGAAAATGGCAGAGGGCCCAGGCAGAATGAAGAAAAAGTCCCGCTATTGGCAATTTTATAGGTGGATGTTCTCTTTATTAATGTTGTATCTGTCTAAGTTTAATATTGTTGTCTCTTACCAGGTCTTTGTAGATTTCTTCTCCCGCAGCCTCAACATCGACTACCGACCAAGAGGTGTCACTGTGCAGGTAAATGGCTAGAATGTGCCCCTAGAGAATTCTGATTCCGAGTCTGCCTATGGACTCTCGTGTTCCTTGTACAGGTTTGCACAAATGTTGATGCTTTCCATTTCTTTCATTTCATTTTTCAAACTCCATTCGAGTTTGAATGTATTTATTAGAATTTTGGAACATGGATATATTCTTTCTATTCAATGCTATTCTATTGTATTTTTCTATTCTACTCTTTTCTATGCTATTATTTTATCTTCTATTAAAATCTATTCTTTTCTATTCTATTCAAATTTATTCTATTCGAATATCAAATTTCGGAAGATGGTTATATTCTTTCTATTCTATTGTTTTTTTCTATTCTATTCGATTCTTGTCTATTCTATTATTTTATTTTCAAATTTAAATGTATTCTATTTGAATTTCGGAAGATGGTTATTTTCTTTTCTTTTTCGAATTTATTCTATTCAAATTTTGGTAAATGGTTAAATTCTATTTTATTCTTCTATTTTCTATTCTTTTCTATTCGAATGTACTCTATTCAAATCTGAATTTATTCTATTACAATCTCAGAAGGTGGTTATATTCTTTCCATTTCATTCTATTCTAGTCTATTGTTTTTTTCTATTCTATTATGTTATTTTATATTCAAATTAAAATTTATTATATTCAAATTTATTCTATTTGAAATTCAAATTTTGGAGGATTGTTATATTCTTTCTATTTTATTCTATTCTTTTATTTTATTTTATTCTAATCTATTCTTTTCTATTAGAATTCACATTATATTCAAATTTTGGGAAATGGTTATATTCTATTTTACTCTATTGTCTTTTGTATTCTATTCTATTCAAATGTATTCCACTTGAATCTGAATTTATTCTATTCGAATTTTAAAAGATGGTTATATTCTATTTTATTCCTTTATTTTCTATTCTATTTTGTTCTGTTTTATTCTATTCTTTTATTTCCTATTCTATTATTTTATTTTATTTATTTCTATTCTATTTGAATGTATTCCATTCAAATCTGAATTTATTATATTCAAATTTCAGAAGAAGGTTGTTTTCTTTCTTTGTTATTCTGTTATATTCCTTTATTTTCTATTGTATTTTGTTTCTATTTTACTCTATTCTTTTTTTTTCTATTATTCCTTTACTTTCTATTATAATCCCTCATTTTCTATTTTATTCTTATCGCAAATTCTAATTCGAATCAAATTTGAAAACTATTTGAAATTTCTAATCGAATTCGGCTTAAATGTAGTTTTGTTTTTTCAGATTAGTTTAAATTTGTTACTATTGTAATTCAGAAATTTAGGTACATCTGAATTTCTGAATACAGAAAAATTTGTCCGAATTTCGATTTGGAAAAAACTGTACATGTCTACCACCTAAATTCAGACGGGGCCGTACATATGGCATTTGCTTCGTGGTTGCAGGTTGCTGTATTTTATTACAAAATCCTGCTTGGAATAAAAAAATAAAAAAAAGGATTAAAAAAAAAACAGACATTCAGGAGGCAGGTTAGTCTCCTAAACACCTGCTAGCCATTCCTCTAAAGCCCCCCAAAAAGCAATCCACTGCAGATTGCTTTTTAGTGGGCGGTAGACACTGTCACAAGTGTGAATGAGCTCTTAAAAGTTTTATGAGCATCAAACCCTTTTGAAGGTCATTGAAACCTAGATGCCCAGATAAAATGTTGCACTAGTATGAGTCAGGAAACTTAAAGGAGAAGTCCAGCCTAAGCTCGTTTGGCTGGGCTTCTCCTATGGGTCACAGGAGTGAAATTCGACCCATTTTCAGGAGAGCGGTCTGAAGTCCGCTCTCTGCTGACGTCACTGGAATCAGTCCAGGCACAGTGCCATCCCGACAATGGAAGTCGGGATCCGCCAGGTGCCTGGACATGTCTCAGCCTCTCAGTGGGCCACTGAGAGCCTGAGATGGCCGCTCCCCTCCACAGCTCAGTGCTCCAATGAGCATGGAGGAGCAGAGAGGAGAGCTGCTGATTGACAGTCAGCAGCTCTCTGCTCAGGAAGCTGAGAGAACCGAGCCATCGGCAACGTTTGATCGCTCGGTTCTCAGTGTAGAGACGCCGGGGGACAGATGCAGCATCCACCTAGGTAAGTATGATGGGTTAAAAAAAAACAAAAAACATACTTCTCTTTTAATAACTCCAGAACCATTTCGCTTGTTGAACAATTTTTTTTTCTTTATTTATTTTACACACTATAGGCCTCAGTGTAAGCTCCAGCTGATGGGGTTTGTTTGTAAACAAACCTCATGTGTTCACAATGATTGGGAAACACACTAATCTGGTTCCCGTTCGTTAGTGGGAGACCAGCAGCTGTCAAAACTAGGAATATGCACGGGTGAACGCTCCTGGTTCTAAAACGGAATGTAGATTAAAGCTTCTCCTCCTGGATAAAACCCTTCTCATCTCCTAATTCTCCCACCTAGCCCCCTCTAGCTAATTGCCACGTGAAAAAAGAAAAAATCATACTTCTATCTATAAGCCCCTTATACTGATGACAATTTGGCCCAAGTCTTCTCCTATTCTGTTTACATTCTGGTTTGGGTTGTTCTTCAGGTGTCCACGTCAGGCAGGCACTTCCTAATGGATGGGCTGCAGCAGGGTCCAGAAGAGGGTGACGTCATTGGAGGGGGGTGACAGGGGGACTGGCGACACAGGAGGGGATCTCAGTGCTCGTAACAAATGGCACTATTGGACCTGGATGGGGAGCTTAGGTGAGTATGTGGGTTAGGTACAGCCAGGGCTTTTTTTCTGCTGGAACGTGGCGGAACGGTGTTCCGCCACCTCTGGCAGACCTGTCCCCTCTATCCTGTCACTGAACACAGAAGGCAGTAGAGGAAGTATTTGCACTACTCTCTTCCACCACCGGCTTCTGTGTCAGGCACTCAGGACATGTGTAGAGCAGTACATGTGTCAGTGGGTACCCCAACTCCCCATGACGCGACCAGTGCATATTTTTTAAGTTTCTCTGGCGCTTCGAGAGCCAGCTCCTGTCCCGCCTAGTCCCGCACCGCCTGTGTAGCTCAGAGCCGAATGAAGTGTTCTAAAACTCCTCCTTGGCTCTGTGCTACACAGGCCTGACAGGAGAGGCGAGGCAGGGTGGGACAGGAGCTGGGACCACACTGTGTTGGAAAAAAGCCTACACACTCAACAGACCATTATCAGCTGCGCCACAAGCTATTAAGAGAAGGTGAGCAAAAGCTATGGAGGGAGAGGGAAAGGGAGGGGGCGAGTGGTTGTGCACAGAGGTATCGGTGGGGGAGGTGACAGCTGTGAACCGCAGTGGGGGTGAATTTGTGAAGAGAGGGGGATGAAGTTGTGAGAAGAGGTGAGAGCTGGAAAGGGGGAGAGGTTGTGAAAAGTGAGAGTTGAGTAGTGGGGAGGGAGGGCAGGTGGTATAGTGGCATAAGTTGGCAGGTTGTTTAGAGGTCGCAGGGGGTGAAAGTTAAAGGGTTGAAGAGATGAGAGCTGTGGATTGGGGTGCAAAAAAGTGAAATGTGGAAGGGGGTAGGGACAAGCTGTAGTTGTGGACTTGGAGTGTAAGCTGCAGGTGGGGGGAAGCAGAGTTGAGTTGTTGACAGGGGATACAAAGGTGAGTTGTGAGGGTGCTAAGGTGAACTGTGGACAGGGGTGCAGAATTGAGCTCTGGGCAGAGGTACAGTGGTATGTTGCAGACGGGGGGGGGGAGTGGTATGCTGCAGACTGGGAAAAGAAGTTGTGTGCTGCGAACATGGGGAAAGAAGTTGTGTGCTGCGGAACGGGGGAAAGAAGTTGTGTGCTGCGGAGGGGGGAAAGAAGTGGTAAGCTGCGGAACGAGGGAAAGAAGTGGTGTGCTGCGGACTGGGGAAAGAAGTTGTGTGCTGCGGCCATGGGGAAAGAAGTTGTGTGCTGCGGCCATGGGGAAAGAAGTTGAAAGCTGCGGAATGGGGGAAAGAAGTTGTAAGCTACAGAATGGGGGAAATAAGTTGTAAGCTGTGGAACGGGGGAAATAAGTTGTAAGCTGTGGAACGGGGGAAAAAAGTTGTGTGCTGCAGAGGGGGGAAAGAAGAGATGTTCTGTGGAGGGGGGAAAGAAGTGGTAAGCTGCAGATGGGGGAAAGAAGTGGTAAGCTCCGGACAGGGGGAAAGAAGTGGTGTGCTGTGGAAGGGGGGAAAGAAGTGGTAAGCTGCGGACAGGGCGAAAGAAGTGGTAAGCTGTGGACAAGGGGGAAAGAAGTGGTAAGCTCCGGACGGGGGGGAAAGAAGTGGTAAGTTGCAGACTGGAGGGAAAAATGTGGTAAGCTGCGGACAGGGGGAAAGAAGTTGTAAGCTGCGGAACGGGGGAAAGAAGTGTGCTGCAGAGGGGGGAAAAAGAGATGTGCTGCAGAGGGAGGAAAGAAGTGGTGTGCTGCGGAGTGGGGAAAGAAGTTATAAGCTAGAGAATGGGGGAAAGAAGTTGTAAGCTGCGGAACGGGGGAAAGAAGTTGTGTGCTGCAGAGGGGGGAAAGAAGAGATATTCTGCGGAGGGGGGAAAGAAGTGGTATGCTGCAGATGGGGGAAAGAAGTGGTAAGCTCCGGACGGGGGGAAAGAAGTTGTAAGCTGCGGAACGGGGGAAAGAAGTTGTGTGCTGCAGAGGAGGGAAAGAAGAGATGTTCTGCAGATGGGGGAAAGAAGTGGTAAGCTCCGGACAGGGGGAAAGAAGTGGTGTGCTGTGGAAGGGGGAAAGAAGTGGTAAGCTGCAGACGGGGGGAAAGATGTGGTAAGCTGCAGACGGGGGGAAAGAAGTGGTAAGCTCCGGACGGGGGGGGGGGAGAAGTGGTAAACTGCGGACGGGGGGGGGGAAGAAGTGGTAAGCTGCGGACGTGGGAAAAGAAGTGGTAAGCTGCGGACGGGGGAAGAAGAGGTGAGCTGTGGATGGGGGAAAGAAGATAGATGGTTACATTGGGGGAGATATGTAAATACTGTCCCTTGTGCTTTTTTTTTTGTACACTTTCTTGAGCTCTGTGTTATGCACTACTAAGTGCGTTTTTTTGGGCCTTGAGCAATATGCAGATTTGGCGCCACTTTACTTCTCTTCCCGTGGAACGACGGGGTTGGGGGCGGAGAGTTGGCTGGGGAGGGTGAGTTTCTGCACCTATTCTCTGAGAAAAAAAACAGTAACAGTGTATTGTAGAACTGTTCGGCAAGAGCAACAGGCCCAGCAGGGTGCACACCCAACAGGAGCCACTTACACTGAGACAGAGGTGGACCAGCGAGATGCAGAATGGAAGATGCCGACAGCATCTGCCACGGAGGAGGAGAATGCGGCCTGGTCGGTCCACACGCAACAGTGAAAGCTTTCTGGAAGGTAGACATAGTCCCTGCACTGCCCCTACTCCTCTAGAACCATTTCCTATCTCTAGTACTGTGCCTGACAGACAGGCTTCCTTTCCCTACACTAGCCACTAGCAAAAAGCGAGCCAAGCCCAGGAGCCAGAGTCTTAAATAGACTCTGCCTGACCCAATATGGCCACCATTCACATGGAGTGTCCGCATCCAATCGGAAAGCTGCCTCCCTGTGACTGAGGAAGTCATAGAGGAAATAAGTGTAGCACTAACTCTCGGTGAAACTGCTGGTTTATGCGGGCTTGTTACCTTCACTCTCGACACCCCTGTTTCACCGGCACCTGGTCTAGGGTTCCGTTGAGTTCACTTCTGGACAATAAAAGTACCAACACTTGAGTAGGTTTTCAATGCTATATTGAACCAAGTAACGAAGGAAGTAGCAGGAAAGAGGCAGGAGGGAAACTGCAGGGAAGCTCAAATATCTTTCTTTAGGATTCTTGAGAACGTCCTTTAAAGTTGAATATTATAATCGGATGCACTCCCCTTGTGGGACACAATCTTTGCTTGCCTGGATAGGCCTCTCTCACTTGCCTAGCAGCCAGTACGTAGCACGAACAAAGGGGTAGGGGGAAGGGCTAGGAAAAAAAATTGTTTTTGCCCGGAGTGGGGCTTTAACTTTTTATCCACACAGGCGTCATGCCTGAAAGTGTTAGGCTGGGTTCACACTAGTGCGAATTGGATGTGGGTTACCCTGCATCTAATTAGTATAGCAAGAGTTTGTGACCGGCTCTCTATGGAGCCAGTTCACACATCTCTGGAGTGTCTGCGTTGCGAATTGTGCATCTTTTGGTCCGTTTCAGGTCCAAATTCAGCCCAAAAATTTGGGCTGAAATCGGACCTGAAATGGTGAATAGAGTTGTACTGGACTCCTGCTATAAGCTGCTGCATGCTCTAGTGTGAACCCAGCCTTAAAGTGATTGTAAAGGTTCATTTTTTTTTTTTAAATAACAAACATGTTATACTTACCTGCGCTGTGCACTTTTTTGCATTTTGCACAGAGCAGCCCTGATCCTCTTTTTCCGGGGTCCTCCGGCGGAGCTCCTGGCTCCTCCTCTTTATCGAGTGCCCCACGGAGAGCCTCTTTCCATGGGGGCACTCGTGCGGGGGCGCGCTCCCGAGTCCCGCTGCTGCGTCTATTGACAGCAGGACTCGGCTCCGCTCCCGTGTCACTGAATTTGATTGACAGCAGCGGTAGCCAACGGCTCCTGCTGCTATCAATATATCCAATGAGGAGACAGCGCCTGGAGTCGCTGGGCTAGTGCACATCGCTGAAACGGACGGACTAAGGTAAGAAAAGGGGGGGGGGCGCTCTAGGGGGGCAGCTGCAGCACAGAAGGTTTTTCACTTAAGGTGAAAAACCTGGAGACTTTACAACCACTTTAATGTTTTACACAGGGGGGGTTGAACTCGAATTCTATCTAAAACATTTTCTTTTCTTTTTTGAATAGAACTGGGAAAGGTTAGGACCCCTATCAGTTATTTATTGCTATCTGTGTCCCCATTGGTGAGATTTTCACACACTTCCGGGTTTAGTGACACACCTCCAATAGGATCACAAACAGCAATAAACACCTGCAAGGGGTGCTAACCTTTCGTAGCAAAAACTAAACAAAAATGTTGCAGCTGGCATCTCCACCCATCAATCTATTTGTAAGCTTAATTCTAGTTATTATGTAGATTAATAAATTCCTTTACTTATAAACTATATTTCATCCTCTGCAATCCTAGTCCTTCCCTGATGTGGACTTTACTTACTTATACTATATGTCCTCCTTTTTTTTTTTTTTTTTTTTTTTTTTTTTAATTCATAAGCTACAGAAAAAAAAAATTGCTAGGTCCATATCAAGATCAGGGTCTGCTTTAAAGATGAACTCCAGGCGTTAAACCTTCATTTGGAAACCCTCCTCAATAGTTACAAAGGATATAAATCCCTTTTGTGTGTTTCAAATGCCTTTGCAAACCCAGCTGTAAAAGCAGCAGTGACATCATCTCTGTGCGGTGCATAGCCTGTGCAGAGAGCAGAGCTGTGGGTGGGGCCACTCACTACAGAAAACAATAGGAGGGGGCGGAGACCAGACCAGACCACCCTGCACAAGCAGAGAGAGGAGCAGGGAGCGGTCTTTATTACAGGAAGTCCCACACCGGGTTACTGCACAGATCTGGAAGAAATACACAAATCGCACTGAGATTCCAGGAAAAATACACATAATGAATGTATTTAGACAGCATTTCCTTATCCTGGAGTTCAGCTTTAAAGTTCCAGCATTCCTGGCACCATTAAGATCCTGGCAGTTCCCTTGTAGAGATCCGCCTATTTATATGATCAGGATTCATTTCTCACTGGAGTCTGTCCCTACAGTCTGTGATGCCGCTACTCGTCTCCACCAACATGACCAAAAATGTGAAGAGGAGCCTTTTGGTGAAGACGTCTGACGATTTCGCCCGGGAGGCTCTGAACACCGCGGGGCTGACCAGTCGTACCAGCGGCTGCCTATCTCACTCCATCCAGGTACACCGCACCGCCTTCTTTATCTTCCTCCATATTACTAAGAAATGGGAAATGAAACCTCATAGTGGGTTAGGTGCGTGTAACCAAATAAAAAAGCTGAAATATACAAGAATTCAGTGAAAAGTAATTCCTTCATGTTAAATTACTTGTGACTAGATTAAAAAAAATTTTTAAAAAAATCTTAATTAAAAATCTTAATCTCCCCCCCCCCCCCCCGTCCCTAGGTGATGCTTTCCTTACATTGGTGGTCATAGGGGGAGCCCCATTAACACCCCTTCATACATAGGTGGAATGCCCCCTTATTACCAAATAGTTTTCTCTGATCAGCACTAATTAACTTCTTTTTCCCCTTTTCCACTTAAATTTTCTTTATTTTTTTATTTTCTTTTTATAACCATTCATTTTTTTAGTTGTTTTTATCTTATTTTATATATTTATTCTGTTTACTAATTTTTAGTGTCGCAATGAAAAAAATTAAATATAGCCTTTAATTGTAAATAACCTTGCAATGCTATGTACCAGAATCATGATGTTATCATCATTTTAACCTCTTGCTGATCATACGTACAAATTATATATATATATATATATATATATATATATATATATATATATATATATATATATATATATATATATATATATATATATATATATATATATATATAAATTCTATAGATATAGAGAGAGAATCAGTGCAGCCTCATCAGTGCCCATCAGTGCAGTCTCATCAGTGCCCATCAATGCAGCATATCAGTACAGCCTATCAGTGCCTGCCAGGGCTCATCAGTACCCATCATTGAAGCCTCATCAGTGCCCATCAGTGCAGCATTTAAGTGCCCATAAATGAAGTCTATCAGTGCCCATCAATGCAGCCTCATCAGTGCCCATCAGCACAGCCTGATCAGCGCCGATCAATGCCGCTTATCAGTGCCCATCAGTGCAGCCTCATCAGTGCCCATCAGTGTAGCATATCAGTGCTCATTAATGCAGCCCATCAGTGCAGCCTCATCAGTGCCCATCACTGCAGCCTATCAGTGCCCCTCAGTGTAGCCTCATCAGTGCCCATCACTGCAGCATATCAGTGCCCATCGCTGCAGCATATCAGTGCCCATCAGAGCAGCCTCATCAGTGCCCCTCAGAGCAGCCTCATCAGTGCCCCTCAGAGCAGCCTCATCAGTGCCCCTCAGAGCAGCCTCATCAGTGCCCCTCAGAGCAGCCTCATCAGTGCCCATGAATGCAGCCTCAATGCAGCCCATCAGTGATCATCAATGCAGCCTATCTCTGCACGGGGATCACGGGGAGGAGAGCCGGCTGAATCACAGAAAGGATCTCTTGCTGTGACACACCTTGTATCTGAAACGCCGGCCGCTGTCAAACAAAGTCCCACCTCCTCGACTGGCTGGATTCCCTGCTGACAGCTGAATGTAAAAAAAGAATTGCCTGTAATTGAATGCCTGGCGGTAGCTGGCATATTTACTACCATTAGTAAATATTGCATTGTTAAAGAGCAGGCAGGCATTACCGGCAATTCTTTTTTTACATTCAGCTGTCAGCAGGAAATCCCGCTGACAGCTGATGACTCATTGGTTGTTAAGGACGCGGCTCCATAGGAGGTGTAGAGTGTGAGGGTTGAACTGGTTGCGATTATTGCTCATGCCGTACCCATACCGCAGTGTAGCATTATCCATTCATTCCCAATACAGCGACTCTCCAGTGTGCAGGTGACAGGTACGCTTCATCTCATCCCTGATCCACGCCCACTTTCTCTTTGCAGAGCTTCCTGTTGGATCAGTTTCTCACCGAGGCCGTCATGAGTTCCACATTGATCACCTGGATCGCCCGTCACACCCTTCGCATTATTATGAAAATACGGAAATCGGACTGATAACAATTTACACAGATACACATTTATTAAAGTGGAATATTACATATACATTTTTTTTTAAAGATTTTAAATGCTGTTCTGCAATAAAAAATGAAAACTGAACTCCAGGAAAACCGCTAAATACACAGAAGAAATACTTCTATGAGAGATGTTGTACCTGCCAAGAGATTTGTAGTTCTGTCCATCCAATTCTAAGATTTACACAGCTCTGTCACACAGCACAAGTCCTTCCTAGGAGGGGTGTGGATCTGATTTTTGTCTGCTAATGGACTCGTTTACCCTTGCGGTCGCCTGTGAAAAACAATCTGTAGTGGATCACTTTTTCCAGAGCAGCAAGGAGGCAGCTTTTTTTTTTTTTTATAAACCAGCCGGATGTGATTTATCAGCGGGTATACCGTGCCAAAGCCATGAGCCTAGTTTTAACCACTTGCCGACCAGCCGCCGTCATACTGCGGCAGGTTGGCACGGCTGCGCGAATCACCGAAGGTGTTCGTCGGGCGCTTTAAGAGCGATAGGGGGCCTGCGGCGCGACGCTGGAGCCGATGCACATGGCCGGCAACCGCGACGTCCGCCGGCCACCCGCGATCGCTCCTCAGAGAGCCAGAACGGGGATCTGTCAAGTTAAACAAACAGATCCCCATTCTGACAGGGAAGCAGAGAGAGATCTGCTGTTCCTAGTGATCAGGAACAGCATTCTCTCTCCTCCTCCAATCACTACACTCCCCCCACAGTTAGAAACACCTCCCTAGGGAACACTTAACCCCTTGATCGCCCCCTAGTGTTAACCCCTTCCCTGCCAGTGACATTTACAGAGTAATCAGTGGCTATTTTTAGCTTTGATCGCTGTATTAATTTCACTGCCCTCCCCCCCCCCCCCCCCATGCCAGCCCCTACCACCAATACAGGGACTTTTTTCTTTCCAGTGACACCACCAATAAAGGGACATTTTTCCTTCCAGTGATATCATCAATGCAAGGACAATTTTTCCTTTCGATGACAACACCAATGCAGGGACATTTTTCTTTTCAGTTACACCACTGATGCAGGTATGATGCAGGAACATTTTTCCTGTCAGTAACCCCAGTGACCAATGACATTTCTCCTTTCAGTGACACCACTAACGCAAGGATATTTTTCTTCCAGTGATGCTACTGACCCAAGGACATTTTTTCTTTCCGGTGACACCACCAATAAAGGGACATTTTTCCTTCCAGTGATACCGCCAACGCAATGCATGTGGTTTCATCGCACTAGTGTAGGGTCCAAGGTGTCAAACACCTCTGAAAAGCACCTGTCATGCATGTGATGGAGCCCTTAGGCAGCTGTCACCTGTACGGGTGTCCCCAATGGAATATTTGCCCTCCTTTCCTATTCATGTGACAACTATAAAATGTGGCATTTCCCATCATTCCCTACCCCAGTGACAATGGTCATCATGAACAACAAAGAGGGTAAATTGCCCAAGAGGATACACACCACAATAAAACTGAACAGAGCCTTTAACCCTTCCCCACTCCATCCGGAACTAAAACGAAAAGAGTTGGCTTAAAGGATAAGTCCATTTTTTAAACCATGTTCTTGTTATCCCCATATGCAGAGTAAAAAATAAGGCATCATCGCATACAGCATCCCAAAACCCAAACAACGCCCCAATACACCTGAATCTTAGGGTGCTTCTGCCTGCAGCTCCACTAATAACAACAGGCAGGGCCGCCATGGGGGGGGGGGGGGCAGCCTATACACTTGTATGGGGCCTGGGCACCAGCAGCATAAGGCAGGGCCACCAGGAGGGGCTGCCATGGGGGGGGAGACAGCCCATACACTTGTATCAGGGGCCCGGGCACCAGCAGCAGGGAGAAGGAGAGGGAAGTTGGAGATGGGAATAGATGTGTAACAAGAATACAGGGATGAGGATGATGATGATGGAGAGTGAAGTTGGGGATGAAGATGGTTAGGATGATAGTTACATTATGGAGGGGGATGCGGATAATGTAGTTACATTGTGGAGAGGGTTGAGGATAATTCTGGAGAGGGAGGAGGATGATGACTTTCTTTGTGGAGAGAGATGAAGATGATTCTGGAGAGGGATGAGGATGATGGAGTTACATTGTGTAGAGGGATGAGGATGATTCTGTCGAGGGATGAAAAAGATGTAGATACTGTATGCGTCTATAGGTGGCATAGGATTCTGTGCTGAGAGTGCGCTCACTGAATACTCCCAGTACTGAGACTGAGCTGTCAAAGACAGCTCTTGGCCTGTACTATTGAACCGCTGGGACAGACTCCTGAACATGTGACACTGTAAAAGCCAATTAGAGTGGTCACATGATAAGGCAAACCTTCCCGGCAGAGGCTTAAGTAGAACCTTCAGGGCCCTGGTGCAAAAAAACATGAAGGGCCACTGATCAGAGCCAATCCCACTGAGTCCAGAGCACCTTACTCCCATCATAAGACCCTTTTAAGGTCTTGCAGTGGGTCACCTTCCTGCTGTCTTGGGGTCTCCCCACGGTGGTGGAACGCCAGAGCCCAGTCCCACCTTTGCGACCCTGGTAGTTCCTCCACTGGTGTCAGTAGTTTTTTTATTTTTCTTATTGATTTTTTATTTTTTACAATTTTTTTATTTTTATTATTTTCATACATATTTTTTAGAACACCCGATGGGGAGTTGTGGTGAAATATCAGGGGTCTAAACAGACTCCTGATGTCTCACTTTTGAGACAGAGGAAGAGACCGAGGACAGTCTCAGGCTCTCTGCATCACAGAATGAATGAACAGGAATAGCTCTGTACAGAGCTTCCTGTTCATTCATAAACTGAAGCATAGTAAACATAGTTTACTGTGCCTCAGCTATGAATTTTATTTTTTTTTTAAGTCAGTGATCGGTACTGATCACTGTCTCTATTCATTAAGACAAGGAAGGGGGCAGTAAGTTAAACATTTACCGGCCCCTTCTCCGCTCTCCATGCTGACAGATCCCCCGCAGCAGCTGGCGGGAGGGGGACACCCGGCAGCACTGCAGGAGGGGGGGGGGTTGAGTGAGGGCCAGGGAAGCACACAGCAGCCCGCAGCAGCAGGACAGGGATAGGGAGAGGGCAGGAGCGGCATATAGAAGTACTGATGCCCTCCATTTCCCTCCTGCAGCTGTTGAATCTCTGCAGGAGGGAGAGGAGGAGAAGCGGCTGCAGGGGGGATATGCTCCTCTACATTCTGCTGCCCTCCTATCCAGGTGTACAGGGGGGCCGGGTCGCAATGGCAACCCCTGCGACCCCTGTATGTACGCTCCTGTTTCCTAAGCAGGGCCGTTTTTTCCACTGGGCACGCTGGGCAGTTGCCCGGGGGCCCCACTTGCCTGGAGGGCCCCATCCAGGGCCGATCCTCAGCGCTGCAATCTGCTGCTTAAGTTGACTGACTGCACTGGTTGCTCACTTGCTAGAATCACCGGCCGCCCGGCGTCTATCTAGCAACCAGTGACGTCAGTCAGAGGTCGCGGCTGCCCCAGCATTTATAGCCTGCCCCATCGGCCAGTGAACAAGCTCCGCCCACCTCTGCCATGTTCTTCAGACAGCGTGGAGAGGGAGTGGAGCGGAAAGACGGCCCTTGATAGCTGGCGCTGCCTTGCTCTGCTGTGAGTGACACACTGTACTGCACCAGGCCGGCGGCCTCAAGTAAGTCTAACACTTAAGTAAGTTCAAGTTGTGCATCAAACACAGCCACTGTCTGTGCCCCTCAAAAGCTGCCACTGTGCCCATCAAACACAGCCACTGTGCCCATCAAACGCAGCCACTGTGCCCATCAAACGCAGCCACTGTGCCCATCAAACGCAGCCACTGTGCCCATCAAACGCAGCCACTGTGCCCATCAAACGCAGCCACTGTGCCCATCAAACGCAGCCACTGTGCCCATCAAACGCAGCCACTGTGCCCATCAAACGCAGCCACTGTGCCCATCAAAAGCTGCCACTGTGCCCATAAAAAGCTGCCACTGTGCCCATAAAAAGCTGCCACTGTGCCCATCAAACAGCCACTGTGCCCAACAAAAGCTGCCACTGTGCCCATCAAAAGCTGCCACTGTGCACATCAAACGCAGCCACTGTGCCCATTAAACGCAGCCACTGTGCCCATCAAACCGCAGCCACTGTGCCCATCAAACCGCAGCCACTGTGCCCATCAAACCGCAGCCACTGTGCCCATCAAACCGCAGCCACTGTGCCCATCAAACACTGCCACTGTGCCCATCAAACTCGTGTTATATTGTGCAAACGTTGTGTTAATGTTTAAACACTGATTTTGTTGGAAGTACCAATAAATATAGCCTTATTGATAATTTGCATTTTTATTCTCGTGCGTGATTGTGTAGACAGGGCCCCAGTGCACTGTATTGCCCGGGGGCCTAAAATACTCTTAAGATGGCCCTGTTCCTAAGCGTAATAAAGGAATGTCGGGGGTGGGAGCAGGTTAAACATATGCCATTATCCTTTCTTTTGTTTATTACGGTTCTTACATTTTATATCATTTCTCTGTACTGCCGATCTCCTGCAGCCTTTTTCAATATTTCCTGCCTAGCCTCCAGTGTTGACTGCACATCATTGCTATGAACGTCCTGATAGTAACAATGGTGGACCATGCCTGGGCAACGTGTGTTAGCACAGCTGCTTTCTAGTCCCCACAAGGGGGTGACAATGCAGGTCCATAATTCGGAGACGGTTGTCATCCCGAAACAGGAAGTGCTTGAACATGGACCTTAATGGCAGGATCACCAGGGAACATCCAGTCTACCAAGCCTTTAAAATTGCATTTACATGTTAATAAACATGTTTTGAAATGTAGTGATTGGGTTTAGATCTACATTTAGCCCCTAAATAAGTTATAAATGAGAGGGTAGTATTACCAATTTCATTTTTAGGAATATATATGTGGAACTATTTACTGAACTATAGGAAAAATAAGAGGTGAAGTCATACAAATGTTTTTTTTTTTTCTCATGGAAAGTATAAAAGTATATATCAGTAACGTTTAGTGAACTGGGTCCCAGGTATTAGATTTCCTATTCATTCATTATAAAATTATAAAGCCTATTCATGGTTCATTGCAGCAAATTTATAATCTGATCATCAAATTTCAAATGTTCTTCTACTTATAAGTATGGACATATCAACATCCCCAACCAGTTCCTATTTTTTTTCTTTTTTACACAAAAAGAAGAAACAAAGACTGACACGGATGAGGGTTATTTTACCGCAAACTGGAGGCTGAGGCTCGAATTGTGGTACACCATAACAATGACTCAATAAAAACATGGGCACCCCCTTGAATATCCATAGCAGACCCTTATCCTAGATAGGGGTCTGCTATGGATTTTAACCGCTTCAATACCGGACACTTTCACCCCCTTCCTGCACAGGCCAATTTTCAGCGCCGTCACACATTAAATGACAATTGTTTTTTTTCACACAAATAGAGCTTTCTATCGGTGGTACTTAACCGCTTGCCGACCAGCCGCCGTCATACAGCGGCAGGTCGGCACGATCCCGCAAATCGGCGTCATTGTACGTCGGCTCGCGGGAACGGGATAGCAGGCGCGCCCGCCCCGCCGGAGGCACGCGCACACGCCTGCTGCACCGCGGGGGTGCCGATGCTCATGGACGCAATGACCGCTGGCCACGAGCGATCGCAGGCACGAGAGGCAGAACAGGGACGTGTGTGTACACACACAAATCCCTGTTCCGTTCTGTGAGAAATGACAGATCGTGAATTCCTAAAAGCTAGGAACTACGATCTGTCATCCCCTCTAGGTCAGTCCCCTCCCCCTACAGTTAAAAACACACATAGGGAACACAGTTAACCCCTTGATCGCCCCCCTAGTGTTAACCCCTTCCCTGCCACTGACATTTTTACAGTAATCAATGCATTCTTATAGCTCTGATCGCTGTATAAATACCAATGGTCCCAAAAATGTCTCAAAAAAGTGTCCACCATAATGTCGCAGTCCCGATAAAAATTGCAGATCGCCGCCATTACTAGTAAAAAAAATAATAATAATAATAAAAATGCTATAAATCTATCCCCTATTTTGTAGACGCTATAACTTTTGCGCAAACCAATCAATATACGCCTATTGTAATTTTTTTTTTACCAAAAACATGTAGAAGAATACATATCGGCCTAAACTGAGAAAAAAATTGCTTTTTAAAAAAAAAATAAAAATGGGGATATTTATTATAGCAAAATGTACAAAATATTGTGTTTTTGTCAAAATTGTCGCTCTTTTTTTGTTTATAGCGCAAAAAATAAAAACCGCAGAGGCGATCAAATACCACCAAAAGAAAGCTCTATTTGTGGGGAAAAAAAGGGCGTCAATTTTGTTTGGGTGCAACATCACACGGCCGCGCAATTGTCGGTTAAAGCGACGCAGTGCCGAATCGCAAAAGATAGCCCGATCATTCAGCAGCCAAATCTTCTGGGGCTGAAGTGGTTAATCAAACACAAAACAAATCTCTCCTGCGCTCAGGTGTCCAGGAACTGAACATGTGGTGCGACCACCTATAACAAGGTATTGCCTAGCGTCTTGCAGCCCTCCTCTGAACAATGGGTATTCATGCTAGAAAAAACAGAAAAAGAAGGAGGGCGCACTAACCTAGTGCATTACCACTATAAAACTTTATTGCAGCATAAAAACAGCAAAGATTATACTCACAAACGAGCTATCGAAGCCAGCTTTAAAAAGGGCGCAAATGCGCTGTTCTATGGATCGACACACCAGGACCTATTGCCAAGAGGATCAGACCGGTGCAAATGGCCAATGCTGCAATAAAGTTTTATAGTGGTAATGCACTAGGTTAGTGCGCCCTCCTTCTTTTTCTGAAGTGGTTAATCACCAGTGTTTTTTAATTTTTTGCAGAGGCAAAAAGCATGTTTTTCTTCGTTTTTTTTCTTTGTTATAATATTTTGCAAGAAAATCTTTCTTCATAAATTTAGGTCAAAATGTATTCTGCTTCATTTCTTTGGTGAAAATAACCCAAATCAGTGTATATTATTTAGTCTGTAGGAAAGTTATAGAGTACACAAACTATGGTATATATCTGAATTTCGATCAATCCTAATGTACTGATGGATTGTCTCGTTTCTTGAGGCCCTAAAATGCCAGGACAGTAGCAGTCCAAAGTATTTAGTAAGAGGCATGGCGAGTTTTTTTTGAAATTGCAATTTTTTTGTCATAATTTTTTGGAAAATGAAGAAATACATTTTTTTGTGTTGCAATTTTTTACATACTGTCACCAGTGTAGTACAGCGTCACCATATGACTGGTGACAGTATGTAAAACAAATAAAATTAAAAATTACTTTTATTTCACTTTTCTTTTTTTATATACAGTGACAAGAGCTTTACAGCGTTACCATAGTAACGCAGTACTACTCTGGAGAGGTGATCAGAATGTATCTTCCTTTTTTTTTTTTTCACACACTATGATTACTTATAACTGCATTTTAGTTATAAGCAACCATTTTTTTACTGATTGGCCACAACTAATCACATGGAACAGATGGGCTGTGATTGGCCCTGTCTGTACCATGTGATGACTGTGACCAATCACAGAGCTCATCACAATAGAACACAAAGAAAAGCATGTAACAAAGCATTTTATTGTGTGCAATTGTCATGTTATCTGCTGTGATTGGCCACAGCGATCACATGGTACAGGCAGCAGGGGTACCATGCAGCGCTGACAGCCGCTGTATTGATTGGTAAAGGAAATAGTTTGGAACAACTTGGTCCAAACAAACTATTTAAAATCATAGTAATCCCAGAGTAAGGCTTTAAAGCAGAGTTCCACCCAAAAGTGGAACTTCCATTTATCTGCTTCCCCCCCCCCGCACATTTCATGGGGGGGGTGGGTACTTGTTTTTGAAAAGGTACCCTTACCCACTTCCCGGAGACTGCGCCGCCATCCCTCTGTAATTCGGTCCCCATCCTCCTTCCTGGCCAATTAGAAAGCTCTTTTTTTACCTTATGATGAATGGCGGCGGCAGCATATCGCGAGCTCCCTGGACAGGTAAGTGTTCATATATTAGAAGTCAGCAGCTGCAGTATTTGTAGCTGCTGACTTTTAATTTTTTTTTTCCCCAGGCGGAACTCCGCTTTAACTTTAAACTGATGAACTGTGAAGGCTTTTAAAGCGTTGCCTATGGAAACTTTTGGGTGCCAAACTTTATCACCATTTTATGGGTGTGCACATATTTAAAGTGGTTGTAAAGTCAGAAGATTTTTTATAATGCATTGCATTCTATGTATTAAGATAAAAAGCCTTCTGTGTGCAGCACCCCCTCTTAGCCCACCTAATACTTACCTGAGGTCCCTCTAGCTCCAGCGATGTTGTAGGAATGTCTCGGCCGTCCGGGACTCCTCTCCTCATTGGCTGAGACAGCAGCACTGCGCCGTTGGCTCCCGCTGCTGTCAATCAATGTCAGTCAGCCAATGAGAATAAAAAAGGGGGCAGGGCCGGTCTGCAGCTCCGTGTCTGAATGGACACAGGGAGCTGTGACTCGGCTCGGGTGCCCCCATAGCAAGCTGCTTGCTGTGGGGGCACCCAACAGGAGGGTGGGGCCAGGAGAGCCGAAGAGGGACCCGAGAAGAGGAGGATCCAGGCTGCTCTGTGCAACAGAGGGGGTGAATATAACATGTTTGTTGTTTTTAATTTTAAAAAAAAATGAGACTTTACAATCACTTTAAGGCTTGACGTGTTTGGTATCTGTTTACTCAACACAACCCTGGGGAGGTTTAGCTAATCTTCAGGCCTAAAATGTGCTTTTTAACAGATGCAAAAAAATAACTCTGGGATTGAAGTGGTTAGGATGTTTTCCATCAGATGTTGAAGCAGGCCCGGACTGGCCATAGGGCAGACTGGGCATTTGCCCGGTGGGCCGGGGCCGCCTGCTCCATGGCCTGTTGATGATCAGGCCGCACAGCGGGAGGTAAGCGACGACCGTGGCCTGGGCAGGACCAACACTGGCTGCAGCCGCCGCTCGCCCACTGCTGTGTGGCCAGGCCTTCGTCTTCTCCGGGAGAACTGCGAATGAGGTTAGCGGCTGCATGGGCTGACCTGTATGTCTCTCTCACACACAGCTCAGCCTCAGAGCCGACGCTGACAGTTCTGCTCTCCGCTCGGATGGACTGCTCCTCCTCCTCCCACCCCTCTACTTCTGTGTCTGCCCCGCCCACACATTCCCGGGGAGATGTGAAGGAAGATTGCACCCAGAGGATAAAAGCTACAGACAGCCTGTGCCTGAGTCTCCATCCTGGGGTGAGAAAGCTCACCTACTCTCCTGCCTCCCAGTGTATAAAACAAATTTAAGGGGTGCTCTGTGGACGCTGATGTAAGGGGGGCTTTGGTGAGCAGAGACCCCCTTACATCAGAGTTCCCCTTTACACCAGAGTCCACAGCATTCACTCTTAAATCAGGGTTCTCAGAACACCACTTTATATCAGATCCCCCCTTAAATCAGGGTTCCCCTTTACATTGGAGTCCACAGAGCTCCCCCTTACAGTAAGTGGAAATTCTGCAGACTCTAAGGGGGGCTCTGCAGACTCTGATGTAAGTTGGGGCTCTGCAGACTCTGATGGAAGTTGGGGCTCTGCTGATTCTGATGGAAGTTGGGGCTCTGCTGACTCTGATGGAAGTTGGGGCTCGGCGCCGACTCTGATGGAAGTTGGGGCTCGGCGCCGACTCTGATGTAAGGGGGGTCTGCGCCGACTCTGATGTAAGGGGGGGGTCTGTGCCGACTCTGATGTAGGGGAGCAGGGGGCGGAAGGAGCTGGAGATCTGCACAGTAAGCAGAGGGTAAAAGGGGGGGGGCATGATTGCAGGGACTCTGTAATATAAAGGGGACTGCACTGTAATCATTACAGTGCCCCTTTACAGTGCAGTCCCCTTTATATCACATTACTGTGTGGAGGACCAACCCCCCCCCCCCTCCCCCCGGTCCGTAAAAAAGTTGGCCTATTTTTTGTCCCTGTCCGGGCCTGTGCTGAAGTGTTGGAGTGACAAATATACGGTGACTATACAGATATCACTGGTAATGTGTAAACATCGGCAGTATTTACATGATTACAGTGCAGGCCGCCTTTGCTAAACATATGGCGCTGTGGCTTAGTTGGTTAAAGCGCCTGTCTAGTAAACAGGAGATCCTGAGTTCGAATCTCAGCAGTGCCTATTTGTTTTGTCTTCATCAGAAAAAGTCTACCCGAAAAGAACAAAAGAATCCATGCTGGAAATTTCCAACCATGGCCCCACTCTCAGAATGGTGGATCCAAACCAGACCCAGTACAGGCAGTCCCCGAGTTACGAATGGGCTAGAGACTGTAGGTTTGTACTTAAGTCAAATATGTTCGTATGTCGGTAACGCATGCACAGACCGGCAGAGAAGTCGTTTTCCGATGTTCTGTCAAGTAGCCACGCATGCGCAGAATGGCAGAGACGTCGTTTTCCGATGTTTTCCGATGTGCCCGCCGTCGAAAAGTGGCCGGAAATGCACAGAACTGCAGAGACGTCGTGCCGCCTCCCGTTCGTAAGTAGGAGTCATTCGCAAGTCGGATGTTCGTAACTCGGGGACTGCCTGTATTTAGAGTTGGAGTCCAGAGACAGTCTGATGGATGTTGGAGGAACACATACCAGGCACATCCATATGACACTATTAACTATGAGATAATACAAGTTGCACAGATTTAGGGCCAACATTAACCACTCAACCTCCGGAAGGTTTTACCCCCTTCGTGACCAGGCCATTTTTTTCTATTCTCCACTGCGCTACTTTAACCTGAAATTGCGCGGTCATGCAATACTGTACCCAAATAAACTTTATTTTAAAAAAATTACAAACAAATATATATATATGTTATAATGAATAATTTTTAATTATATTATAATTTTTTTTTTTTGTACAAAAAAAACAAGATTGGTTAAACTCACAAGTTCTTTTTTTGTCACTACTGTTCCTTTATATTGGCTTTTGGAATTTACAAATGCAGGAATTTAGAAATCAGATGAAAGATTTAGCATCGGGAAACACTTTTTGATAGATAAAAAGTGCATTTTATATACATCTATATGGATCAGACCAAAATGAGGGACAAATGAGGAGGAATGAGGGACAGAGGGACATTGCTCCAAATCAGGGACAGTTGGGAGCTATATATATATATATATATATATATATATATATATATATATATATATATATATATATATATATATATATATATATATATATATATATATGTGTGTGTGTATACACACAGTGGGGACGAAAAGTATTCAGACCCCCTTACATTTTTCACTCTTTGTTATATTGCAGCCATTTGCTAAAATCATTATAGTTCATTTTTTTCCTCATTAATGTACACACAACACCCCATATTGACAGAAAAACACAGAATTGTTGACATTTTTGCAGATTTATTAAAAAAGAAAAACTGAAATATCACATGGTCCTAAGTATTCAGACCCTTTGCTGTGACACTCATATATTTAACTCGGGTGCTGTCCATTTCTTCTGATCATCCTTGAGATGGTTCTACACCTTCATTTGATTCCAGCTGTGTTTGATTATACTGATTGGACTTGATTAGGAAAGCCACACACCTGTCTACATAAGACCTTACAGCTCACAGTGCATGTCAGAGCAAATGAGAATCATGAGGTCAAAGGAACTGCCTGAAGAGTTTAGAGACAGAATTGTGGCAAGGCACAGATCTGGCCAAGGTTACAAAAAAATTTCTGCTGCACTTAAGGTTCCTAAGAGCACAGTGACCTCCATAATCCTTAAATGGAAGACGTTTGGGACGACCAGAAGGCCCAGATTTACTGCCTTTGCCGCCCCAAGGCTGGGTCCTTCAATGCTGACACACACACACACACACACACACACATTCTCGTCCTTTATTGATGACTGCTACAATAGATCAATTAAAAACATATCTCCACACACGAGAACACCGAAAATAACTTGCTTTAATTGTACAGACTGAAAATACTCTGTAATGCAGAAAATGCCTTTTAAAGATTATAGCGGTAAGAAACGCTCTACAATTTTTTAGTTCTAACTTTTCTTTTGGCAAACTCATCGATAATATCTTTTAGGACAAAGTATTTAAAAGTTCTGACTCAATGGCAAGTAAAGCTAAACTGTTCAGTCTTTCTTGACCCAAAGATGATCGTAAATAGTTCTTTACTCGTTTCAGACATGAAAAAGATTGTTCTGCTGAACAGTTAGTAACCAGAGTGCAAAGATAAATACACATTGCTATATCAATATTAAGGAAAATATGCTGCAATTTTTTCTGCTTTGAATGTTTTGTAGAGCTCTGAAATTGAAGCTTCACCTTTATCAATATTTTACAGGCGCTATAACTTTTGCGCAAACCAATCAATAAACGCTTATTGCGATTTTTTTTACCAAAAATATGTAGAAGAATACGTATCGGCCTAAACTAGAGGAAAAAAAATGTTTTTTGGGGATATTTATTATAGCAAAAAGTAAAAAATAGAGCGACAATTTTGAAAAAAAAAACGCATTATTTTTGTTTATAGCCCAAAAAATTAAAAACCGCAGAGGTGATCAAATACCAGCAAAAGAAAGCTCTATTTGTGGGAAAAAAATTACGTCAATTTTGTCTGGGAGCCACGTCGCACGACCGCGCAATTGTACCGAATCGCAAAATGTGATCTGGTCTTTGGCCAGCAAAATGGTCCGGGGCTTAAGTGGTTAATAATTGAATAGTGACTAAACAAGAATTTGCCAGCAAGTTGCTGTATCACTGTCATGAATGATATTTGCTACCACATGAACAAACACTAACCTGGTCCTGGAAGTTTGTCTGGCGCAGTGGTGGCTCAAAACTCGCAGCCCTCATGGGCGGGAGGAGGCTCAGGAGGAGAACTGGAGAAGTCAGGCTGCTGGCAATGTGCTCCCCTGTAGCGGCGGCGGGACTCGGGAGTAGTCGTCGGCGGTGGCGGCTCCGGGACTCACTGGCACTGACTGGGCAGTGGGCACAGGCTGGATCCTGGTGACTCGTCACTCTGGTGTGCCTGGCTGGTTTCTCTCTCTCTCTTTGCTGCTGGAGAAGGAGAGAGGAGGTGGCCAGGTGGGTGGTGCGCTGCTCAGCCATAGGGTGCACTGCCCACGTGTCAGCCGACATCACTGGTTGCTAGACGCGGGGCGGAACTAGCCTAGCAACCAGTTCTGCTGCAGATGAATGTAACTAAAGCAGAGTGACGGAGGCGGACCGTTTTTCCTTTTTCTTTTCATTCCGGGACACTGTATTGTCCCGGAATGAAGGTGCCCGGGACACGGGACAAAGATCATAATTAGGGACAATCCCGGGCAATCCGGGAAGTCACCGCAGGAGCGGCGCCCCCCCTGCACCACTGCCACCCCGGTGGCCTTGTGGGAAATCCGGCCCTGACCAGAACCCTTCCTAGAGCTGGCTGTCCGGCCAAACTGAGCTATCGGGGGAGAAGAGCCTTGGTGAGAGAGGTAAAGAAGAACCCAAAGATCACTGTGGATGAGCTCCAGAGATGCAGTCGGGAGATGGGAGAAAGTTGTAGAAAGTCAACCATCACTGCAGCCCTCCACCAGTCGGGGCTTTATGGCAGAGTGGCCCGACGGAAGCCTCTCCTCAGTGCAAGACACATGAAAGCCAGCATGGAGTTTGCTAAAAATCACCCAAAGGACTCCAAGATGGTGAGAAATAAGATTCTCTGGTCTGATGAGACCAAGATAGAACTTTTTGGCCTTAATTCTAAGTGGTATGTGTGGAGAAAACCAGGCACTGCTCATCACCTGTCCAATACAGTCCCAACAGTGAAGCATGGTGGTGGCAGCATCATGCTGTGGGGGTGTTTTTCAGCTGCAGGGACAGGACAACTGGTTGCAATCGAGGGAAAGATGAATGTGGCAAAGTACAGAGATATCCTGGACGAAAACCTTCTCCAGAGTGCTCAGGACCTCAAACTGGGCCGAAGGTTTACCTTCCAACAAGACAATGACCCTAACCACACAGCCAAAATAACAAAGGAGTGGCTTCACAACAACTCTGTGACTGTTCTTGAATGGCCCAGCCAGAGCCCTGACTTAAACCCAATTGAGCATCACTGGAGAGACCTAAAAATGGCCGTCCACCAATGTTTACCATCCAACCTGACAGAACTGGAGAGGATCTGCAAGGAGGAATGGCAGAGGATCCCCAAATCCAGGTGTGAAAAACTTGTTGCATCTTTCCCAAAAAGACTCATGGCTGTATTAGATCAAAAGGGTGCAGCTACTAAATACTGAGCAAAGGGTCTGAATACTTAGGATCATGTAATATTTCAGTTTTTCTTTTTTAATAAATCTGCAAAAATGGCAACAATTCTGTGTTTTTCTGTCAATATGGGGTGCTGTGTGTACATTAATGAGGAAAAAAATGATTTTAGCAAATGGCTGCAATATAACAAAGAGTGAAAAATGTAAGGGGGTCTGAACACTTTCCGTCCCCACTGTGTGTGTGTGTGTGTGTGTGTGTGTGTGTGTGTGTGTGTGTGTGTGTATATATATATATATATATATATATATCTATATCATTAATATAATAATTTATATTATAAATATAAAAAATATATATTTTTTACTTTCTGCGATAAAACATATCCATCCATCGGTAAAAATAGAATTTCTTCATAAATTTAGGCCAATATGTATTCTGCTACATGTCTTCGGTAAAAAAAAAAAATCCCAGTAAGTGTATATTATTTGGTTTGCGTGAAAGTTTATAGTATCCACAAACTATGGTATATACTGGAATTTTTATTTATTTATTTTTTAGTAATGGCGGCGATCAGTGACTTATAGCGAGCAATCTGACACTAGCTGACGCTGGCTGGGGGGGGGGGGTACACTAACTGACATTAATAGTGACACTAATACAGTAATCAGTGCTAATACTATACACTGTCACTGTACTAATGATTCTGGCTGGGAAGGGGTTAACATCTAAGGGCAATAAAAGGCTTAATTGTGTACCTAACAATGTGTAATGCTCTGTATTGTTTACAATCACAGGGCTGTTTTTGAAACACTGAGCTGATCAGCAGGTCCCGGCAGTCTATCATTGGCCAGAACCGGCTGATCAGCTTGTGCTATAACGAATCATCGCCAGGCCAGCGGGCACGCCCGCCCACGCTCCCTGCCCGGGCACGCAGATCACCTACTAGGTACGTGATCCAGCGCAGAGTGGCAGCACCGCCGGTGTAAATCTAAGTTAGGTGGGCGGCAAGCAGTAAAGTAATCACCTTGTACAGCCAATCAATATCCTATCAACTGCACATCAAACAAGAAGTTTGGGAAGCCTGGTTGTTAGATGAGAACATACAGTATGGTGTGTCTTCTGATGGTGGTAGAATGCTCAGGTTCTCCAGTAGCCCAGAAAGAACTTCCAAAGGTGTCAATCCCTATTCAGTGACAGCACCCCTTTGAGTGGCAAACCCATCATCAATGGTCACCATTTTACTTTTTTTTTCATAACTTTATTGAAATGTCAAAATTGACAATTCATTCAATTTTATTCACTGCAGCAACATTTCGGTGATTTGCTTCGCAAAAACCTTATTTAAAACCTGAACCCTCGGAACCAAAGGAAAAGAGTGGACAATCAAATCTGGGAGCAATTCAGATGGTTTGCGGTAGCATCCAAATTTCATCTAGAGCAGGGGTCTCCAAACTTTCTGAAGAAAGGACCAGTTTACTGTCCTTCAGACTTTAGGGGGCCGGACTACGACCAGTGGGAGTAGAAAATGCCCTGGTATCAATGGGAGTAAAGAATGCCTCATCATTGGTCTTAGTGGGAGGAATATTGCCCCATTATTGGTATTAGGGGAGGAAATAGTGCCCCATCGATGGTGTCTTTGGGAGGAATAGTGGCATGTTGTTGGTATTAGGGGAAGGAATAGTGCTCCATCTTTGGTGTCAGTGGGAAGAATAGGGCCCTGCAGTTGGTGTCAGTAGGAATAGTGCCCCATCATTGGTGTCAGTGGGAAGAATAAGGCCCTGCAGTTGGTGTCAGTAGGAGGAATAGTGCCCAATCATTGGTTTCAGTGGGAAGAATAGTGCCCCCTTGTTGGGGTCAGTGGTAGGAATAGTACCCTATTGAGGTCAGTGACAGGAATTATGCCTTGTACGAGTGAGAGGAATAGTGTCCCAAGGGCCTGGTAAAGGCATGCAAAGGGCCACATTTGTTTGGAGACCACTGATCTAGAGAAACCACAAGTACCCAACATACTAGCCCTTCTTCAAATAGGGCTCGATGTAGGGCTGAATCTCAGTCCTGGTATCAACTATATTGGCTTTCACAAACACATCGTGGGCAGACGACAGACTGTTGATGCAGTTCTGTGGAGCCATTATTTGACTGAGACCACCACGAAAACCTCACTATACCTAACTGGAATCTTTCTTTGACTACCTTACAGGCCCACTGGGATCTTGCAGTTTTGAAAATCTCATCTTGAAAGTGGCCTTTCTGCTCACCATCACCTTAGCCAAGAGGGTTTCAGAGTTTAGAGCACTGGCCCATGTTGAGCCCTTGCTGTTGATCCTACCGGGTAGAATCGACCTCATTCATATACACTTTAAACATAAGGGATGGTTACAGGAAGGAAAAAACAAGTGATGAAGAAAGATTATATGAATTTTACCTGTCCATAATAAAATCATAAATGTTTCTGAAGGTTTTTTATTTATTTTGATTAATTTTAATACCAGGCACTTTCATTATATTTCTTTGGTGAAATGAACACAAATCAGTGTTTATTTTTTGGTCTGTAGGAAAGTTATAAAGTATATACCTTAGTATGTGGACTCTATAACTTTCCTATAGACTAAATAATAAACACCAATTTGGCAACAAAAGTGAGTACACCCGTAAGTGAAAATGTCCAAATTGGGTGTCAATATTTTGTGTGGCCACCATTATTTTCCAGCACTGCCTTAACCCTCTAGGGCATGGAGTTCACCAGAGCTTCATAGGTTGCCACTGGAGTCCTCTTCCACTCCTCCATGATGACATCACCGGGGGTAGGGGGATGTCAGAGACCTTGTGCTCCTCCACCTTCCGTTTGAGGATGTCCCACAGATGCTCAAAAGGGTTTAGGTCTGGAGACATGCTTGGCCAGTCCATCACTTTTACCCTCAGCTTCTTTAGCAAGGTAGGTGTTTGGGGTCGTTATGTTGGAATACTGCCTTGCAGCCCAGTCTCTGAAGGGAGGGGACCATGCTCTGCTACAGTATGTCACAGTAGATGTTGGCATTCATGGTTCCCTCAATGAACTGTAGCTCCCCAGTGCTGGCAGCCCCAGACCATGACACTCCCACCACCATGCTTGACTGTAGACAAGACACACTTGTCTTTGTACTCCTCACCTGGTTGCCGCCACACACGCTTGACACCATCTGAACCAAATAAGTTTATCTTGGTCTCATCAGACCACAGGAGATGGCTCCAGTAATCCATGTCCTTAGTCTGCTTGTCTTTAGCAAACTGTTTGCAGGCTTTCTTGTTCATCTTTAGAAGAGGCTTCCTTCTGGGACGACAGCCATGCAGACCAATTTGATGCAGTGTGCGGCCTATGGTCTGAGCATTGACAGGCTGACCCCCCCACCCCTTCAACCTCTGCAGCAATGCTGGCATCACTCGACATCTTTGGTCGACCATGGCGAGGCCTGTTCTGAGTGGAACCTGTCCTGTTGAACCGCTGTATAGTCTTGGCCACCGCGCTGCAGCTCAGTTTCAGGATCTTGGCAATCTTCTTATAGCCTAGGGCGGCCATCTTTATGTAGAGCAACATTTTTTTTTTCAGATCCTCAAAGAGTTCTTTGCCATGAGGTGCCATGTTGAACTTCCAGTGACCAGTATGAGAGAGTGAGAGCGATAACACCAAATTTAACCCACCTGCTCCCCATTCACACCTAAGACCTTGTAACACTAAGGAGTCACATGACACCGGGGAGGGAAAATGGCTAATTGGGCCCAATTTGGACATTTTCACTTAGGGGTGTACTCACGTTTGTTTAGACATTAATGGCTGTGTGTTGAGTTATTTTGAGAGGACAACAAATTTAACTGTTATACAAGCTCTACGCTCACTACTTTACATGGTAAAAAAGCGTCATTTCTTCATGTTGTCACATGAAAAGATAGAATAAAATATTTTAAAAAATGTGAGGGGTGTACTCACTTTTGTGAGATACTGTATATTAATCGATCAATACTGATGGCCTATTTCTTGAGGCCTGAAAATTCCAGAACACCCCTTTTTGGAAATTAGACAGTCCAAGGTATTTAGTAAGAAGCATGGCAAGTTTTTTGTAGTTGTATTTTTTTTGGAAAATGAAGAAATTTAACTGTATTCTTTTGTTTATTTTTTATATACTGTCACCAGTAAAGCATCATCATATAACTGGTGTGGAGGTGATCAGGGACACCGACCAGTGACAGTGACAACGACAACCATAGTATTTACACACATGCTCAGATTGGAAGGCACCCTTAGGAAATATGTGTTGCTGTGTCTTAGTTGGTTAAAGCGCCTGTTGAGTAAACAAGAGATCCTGAGTTTGAATCTCAGCAGTTCCTGACTGCTTTTGTCATCATCACAACACATATACCCAAAAAGAAAACAAATGAATCCACATTGGAAATGTCCAACCATTGCCTGCTCTCAGAATGGTGGATCCAAACCAAAGAAGGTATTTAGGACAGATGATTAGACCCAATACCAAGAGAGAGAGCTTGGTGAATGTTGGAAGAACACATGCCAGAACATACAGGGAGGATGGGGGACATTTAACCTGGAAAACCGACGACACCTAGTGGCAGAATAGGATTACTGCACAGCACAGGGCTGGTCAGAAACTGAGTTTTTCATCCAACCTGGGAGACTGAGGACACCTAGTGGCAAAATAGGATTACTGCACAGCACAGTGCTGGTCAGAAGGTGAGCTCTTCATCCAACCTGGAAGACCGAGGGCACCTAGTGGCAGAATAGGATTACTGCACAGCACAGTGCTAAACAGAAAGTGAGCTCTTCAGCCAACCAGGGAGACTGAGGACACCTAGTGGCAGAATAGGATTACTGCACAGCACAGTGCTAAACAGAAAGTGAGCTCTTCAGCCAACCAGGGAGACTGAGGACACCTAGTGGCAAAATAGGATTACTGCACAGCACAGTGCTGGTCAGAAGGTGAGCTCTTCATCCAACCTGGAGAACCGAGGACACCTAGTGGCAGAATAGGATTACTGCACAGCACAGTGCTAAACAGAAAGTGAGCTCTTCAGCCAACCAGGGAGACTGAGGACACCTAGTGGCAAAATAGGATTACTGCACAGCACAGGGCTGGTCAGAAGGTGAGCTCTTCATCCAACCTGGAAGACCGAGGGCACCTAGTGGCAGAATAGGATTACTGCACAGCACAGTGCTGAACAGAACATGAGCTCTTGAGCCAACCAAGAAGACTGAGGACACCCATTGGCAGAATAGGATTACTGCACAGCATAGTGCTGGTCAGAAAGTGAGCTCTTCAGCCAACCTGGAAGACCGAGGACACCTAGTGGCAGAATAGGATTACTGCACAGCACAGTGCTGGTCCGAAACTGAGTCTTTCGGCCAGGCCTAAAATGTGCTTTTTAACAGATGCAAAAAAAAAAAAATGACTCTGGGATTTAAGTGGTTAAGATGTCTTCCATCAGATGCTGAAGCAGGCCCGGACTGGCCATAGGGCAGACTGGGCATTTGCCCGGTGGGCCGGGGCCCCCAGCTCCGCGGCCTGTTGATGATCAGGCCACACAGCGGAAGGTAAGCGCCGATCGTGGCCTGGACCGGGTTAACACGGGCTGCGGTCGCCGATCGCCTACCACTACGCGGCCAGGCCTATGTCTTCTCCGGCAAAACTACGAATGAGGTTAGCGGCTGCATGGGCTGACCTGTATGTCTCTCTCACACACAGCTCAGCCTCAGAGCCGACGCTGACTGTTCTGCTCTCCGCTCGGATGGACTGCTCCACCTCCTCCCACCCCTCTACTCCTGTGTCTGCCCCACCCACACATCCCCGGGGAGATGTGAAGGAAGATTGCACCCAGAAGATAAAAGCTACAGACAGCCTGTGCCTGAGTCTCCATCCTGGGGTGAGTAAGCTCACCCACTCTCCTGCCTCCTAGTGGATAAAACTAATTTAAAGCGGAGGTCCACCCAAAAGTGGAACTTCCGCTCACCTGATTCCTTCTCCCCTCCGGTACCACAATTGTCACCTTTCGGCAGGGAGGGGGGACAGGACACCTGTCTTTGACAGGTATCCTTTCCCTCTTCCGGGAGCCTCAGCCGCGGATATTGACGCCACGGCTGGGGCTCCCTCTTCCTCTGTCGCCGGGCCAGTAGGAGAGAGGAGTGGCCCTCGCGCATGCGCAGTAGGGTCCCCGGCGTGAAGCCTGAAAGGCTACACTGCCAGGTACCCTCACCCGCAATGGCAGAGGCAGAACCCGACAGCTGATGGAAACATCAGCTGCGGTGCCGACATCACTGGACTCCAGGACAGGTAAGTGTCCTATTGTTATTATGCTTTTAATTTTTTTTTTGGGCGGACCTCTGCTTTAATGGATGCTCTGTGGACGCTGATGTAAGGGGGGCATTGGTGACCAGAGACCCCTTACATCAGAGTTCCACTTTACACCAGAGTCCACAGTATTCACCCTTAAATCAGGGTTCTCAGAACACCACTTTATATATGATCCCCCCTTAAATCAGGGTTCCCCTTTACATTAGAGTCCACAGAGCTCCCCCTTACAGTAAGTGGAAATTCTGCAGACTCTAAGGGGGGGCTCTGCCCACTCTGATGTGAAGGGGGGGGCTCTGCCCACTCTGATGTGAAGGGGGGGGCTCTGCCCACTCTGATGTGAAGGGGGGGGCTCTGCCCACTCTGATGTGAAGGGGGGGGCTCTGCCCACTCTGATGTGAAGGGGGGGGCTCTGCCCACTCTGATGTGAAGGGGGGGGGGGCTCTGCCCACTCTGATGTGAAGGGGGGGGCTCTACCCACTCTGATGTGAAGGGGGGGGGCTCTGCCCACTCTGATGTGAAGGGGGGGGCTCTGCCCACTCTGATGTGAAGGGGGGGGCTCTGCCCACTCTGATGTGAAGGGGGGGGCTCTGCCCACTCTGATGTGAAGGGGGGGGCTCTGCCCACTCTGATGTGAAGGGGGGGGCTCTGCCCACTCTGATGTGAAGGGGGGGGCTCTGCCCACTCTGATGTGAAGGGGGGGGCTCTGCCGACTCTGATGTGAAGGGGGGGGCTCTGCCGACTCTGATGTGAAGGGGGGGGCTCTGCCGACTCTGATGTGAAGGGGGGGGCTCTGCCGACTCTGATGTGAAGGGGGGGGCTCTGCCGACTCTGATGTGAAGGGGGGGGCTCTGCCGACTCTGATGTGAAGGGGGGGGCTCTGCCGACTCTGATGTGAAGGGGGGGGCTCTGCCGACTCTGATGTGAAAGGGGGGGCTCTGCCGACTCTGATGTGAAGGGGGGGGCTCTGCCGACTCTGATGTGAAGGGGGGGGGCTCTGCCGACTCTGATGTGAAGGGGGGGGCTCTGCCCACTCTGATGTGAAGGGGGGGCTCTGCCCACTCTGATGTGAAGGGGGGGCTCTGCCGACTCTGATGTGAAGGGGGGGCTCTGCCCACTCTGATGTGAAGGGGGGGGCTCTGCCCACTCTGATGTGAAGGGGGGGGCTCTGCCCACTCTGATGTGAAGGGGGGGGCTCTGCCCACTCTGATGTGAAGGGGGGGGCTCTGCCCACTCTGATGTGAAGGGGGGGGCTCTGCCCACTCTGATGTGAAGGGGGGGGCTCTGCCCACTCTGATGTGAAGGGGGGGGCTCTGCCCACTCTGATGTGAAGGGGGGGGCTCTGCCCACTCTGATGTGAAGGGGGGGGCTCTGCCGACTCTGATGTGAAGGGGGGGGCTCTGCCGACTCTGATGTAAGGGGGGCTCTGCGCGGACTCTGATGTAAGGGAGCAGGGCGCAGGAGGAGCTGAAAAGTTGGCCTAGTTTTGTCCCAGTCCGGGCCTGTGCTGAAGTGATGGGTGGAGCTGAAATCCAACAGAGTGACAAATATACGGTGACTGTACAGATATCACTAGTAGTGTGTAAACATCGGCAGTATTTACATGATTAGAGCGCAGGCCGCCTTTGCTAAACATATGGTGCTGTGGCTTAGTTGGTTAAAGCGCCTGTCTAGTAAACAGGAGATCCTGAGTTCGAATCTCAGCAGTGCCTATTTGTTTTGTCTTCATCAGAAAAAGTCTACCCTAAAAGAGAACAAAAGAATCCATGCTGGAAATTTCCAACCATTGCCCCCTCTCAGAATGGTGGATCCAAACCACACCCAGTATTTAGAGTTGGAGTCCAGAGACAGCCTGATGGATGTTGGAGGAACACATACCAGGCACATCCATATGACACTATTAATAGATAATACAAGTTGCACAGATTTAGGGCCAACATTAACCACTTGACCTCCGGAAGGTTTTACCCCCTTCATGACCAGGCCATTTTTAGCTATTCTCCATTTCGCTACTTTAACCTGCAATTGCGCGGTCATGCAACGGTGTACCCAAATTAAATTTATAATTTAATTTATAATATTTCTTTCACACAAACAGAGCTTTCTTTTGGTGGTATTGATTACCACTGGGTTTTTTATTATAATAATTGAATATATATATATATATATATATATATATATATATATATATATATATATATATATATATATATATATATATATATATATATATATATATATATATATATATATATATATATATATATATATAAATATAAAAAAAAAACTAAAACATATCCAAAAAAAAAAACTGTACAAATATAATTTCTAATCTCCTAAATTTAGGCCACATGTATTCTGCTACATGTCTTCGGTAAAAAAATTCCCAATAAGTGTATATTATTTGGTTTGCCTGAAAGTTTATAGTATCCACAAACTATGGTATATACTGGAATTTTTATTTATTTATTTTTTAGTAATGGCGGCGATCAGCGACTTATAGCGAGCAATCTGACACTAGCTGACGCTGGCTGGGGGGAGGGGGGGTACACTAACTGACACTGACATCAATAGTGACACTAATACAGTAATCAGTGCTAATACTATACACTGTCACTGTACTAATGATTCTGGCTGGAAAGGGGTTAACATCTAGGGTTAGACATTAATGGCTGTGTGTTGAGTTATTTTGAGAGGACAACAAATTTAACTGTTATCTGTTAACTGTTGACCAGTGACAGTATGTAAAAAATGATGTCCACAGAGGGATTGGGAACCGGAGATGGTGGAACTCATCATGCAGGGAGTAAACATGTGTGAACCCAGGCTCAAAGTCATTATGACAAGCCTGGGTTTACATAGGAGCTGTGCGGGAAACAGCATGTGATTCAAACAAGAATCGCACTGCATTCCTATTCAAATCACATGCAATTCTTTGCAGTGTGATTTGAGCCCATTCATTTTGTATAGGGTCAAATTGCACCGCAAAAGGTAACGGTTTTGGTACTGGGAGGATCTGCACAGGTACAAGTACTTGTGTAAGTACTCAGTATCGGCACCAATACAGATTACCAGTATCAGTGCAACCCTAGTATTTACACACATGCTCAGATTGGAGGACACCCTTAGGAAAGTATGTGACGCTGTGGTTTAGTTGGTTAAAGCGCCTGTTGGGTAAACAAGAGATCCTGAGTTTGAATCTCAGCAATGCCTGACTGCTTTTATTATCATCAGAACACATATACCCAAAGACCCCTTTCACACTGGGGCACTTTGCAGGCGCTAAAAATAGAGCCTGCAAAGCGCCATGAAAGAGCCGCTCCTCACACTGCAGTGTGGAAGCCCCGAGGGCTTTCAGACTGGAGCGGTGTGCTGGCAGGATGGGTAAAAAAGTCCTGCTAGTAGCATCTTTGGAGCGGCGTGTATACCGCTCCTGCCCATTGAAATGAATGGGTTAGCGCGGCTATACCACTGGAATAGCGATGCTGCAGCAGCGCTTTGCGGTGGTTTTAACCCTTTTTCGGTCGCTAGCAGGGGGGTAAACCTGCCCCGCTAGCGGCCGAATACCACCACTAAAACGACTGTAAAGCGGCGCTAAAAATAGCGCCGTTTTACCGCCGGCGCCCGCACCGCCCCAGTGTCAAAGGGCTTAAAAAGAAAACAAAACAAATGAATCCACATGGGAAATTTCCAACCAGTGCCTGCACTCAGAATGGTGGATCCAAACCAAAGAAGGTATTTAGGACAGATGTTCAGACCCAATACCAAGAGAGAGAGAGAGCTTGGTGAACGAACACATGCCAGAACATACGAGGAGGAGGGGGGACATTTAACCTGGAAAACCGAGGACACCTAGTGGCAGAATAGGATTACTGCACAGCACAGTGCTGAACAGATAGTGAGCTCTTCAGCCAACCAGGGAGACTGAGGACAGCTAGTGGCAGAATAGGATTACTGCACAGCATAGTGCTGGTCAGAAAGTGAGCTCTTCAGCCAACCAGAGAGATTGAGGACACCTAGTGGTAGAATAGGATTACTGCACAGCACAGGGCTGGTCAGAAGGTGAGTTCTTCATCCAACCTGGACGACTGAGGGCACCTAGTGGCAGAATAGGATTACTGCGCCGCAGAGTGCTGAACGGAGCTCTTCTGCCAACCAGAGAGACTGAGGACACCTAGTGGTAGAATAGGATTACTGCACAGCACAGGACTGGTCAGAAGGTGAGTTCTTCATCCAACCTGAAAGACTGAGGACACCTAGTGGCAGAATAGGATTACTGCACAGCACAGTGCTGAACTGAAAATTTGTTATTCAGCCAACCAGGAAGACTGAGGACACCTAGTGGCAGAATGGGATTACTGCACAGCACAGTGCTGAAGAGAGCTCTTCAGCCAACCAGGGAGATTGAGGACACCTAGTGGCAGAATAGGATTACTGCACATTACAGTGCTAAACAGAGCTCTTCAGCCAACCAGGAAGACTGAGGACACCTAGTGGCAGAATAGGATTACTGCACAGCACAGTGCTGGTCCGAAACTGAGTTTTTCAGCCAGAGTTGTCTTCTTTTTAACTGGGGCCTTATTTTATTTATGAATACAGATTATTATTATTTTTTTTTAATTTCAAAATATTAATTTATGATATATATATATATATATTTTTTTTTTTTTTCAAATAATTACTTATTAATTACTTTTGTTTTTATTATCATCATATATTAATACAGAATATATTTTTACAACCTCAATATTTTAATTTATAATGTGTGTGTGTATATATTTATATTCACATATAAATAATCGAATATTTACTATTAATTCATTATTTTCATTATATATTATTTATTAATACAGAATATTATTTGATTTACAATTTCAATATATTCATTTATTATAACTATAAAATCAAATCATAATTTTTTAATTACTTATTAATTATTATCATCATATATTATTTTAATGTCACTTTAAGACAGACCACGCCCCCTCTCTCAAAGCGGCGCCGCACGCCAGCGTTGATCACGTGTTTCATTTCTCTCCCAGCTTAGCTTCCGCCCCTCGGGCGGTGGCCCCGCCCCCTGCTTTCTCAGTCCGGTCCCGCCCAGCGGCAGACGTGTGACGCCAGCGCGCTGTCCGGTCTCAGGCGCACGGCGGTGAGCGGAGAAGGCGGAAGTGTCGCCGGGAGAGCCGGGTGGCGGCCGCTTATAGCAGCGCTCATGGGGCTGTCGGGGAGTGACGACGTTAATGCTCGGGATGGCGAGGAGGAGGTCAAGTCAAAGGTACAAACCGGCTTACTTCCGGTAAGATGTGTGACGTCAGTCAGCGCGCCGGAAGTTGCTGTTGCCATGTGCAGGATTAAACATGGCGGTGTATTTGGGTGTAGGGCGGCTGGTCCGAGCGCCTGAGGAGGGCGCCACCGAGCATTAATACAAAGGGAGGAGATATAGCTGTCCCTCCACCGTGGAGTCAGTGTACAGAGCAGTGAATGAGATCAAGGCCCGACTTCTCCCCGCTACAGAGGCAGCTCTGTTACTGATGACCCCTTTGGGTAGATTTCACCTCCCTCCCTGTTCCTGTGACACCAGGGCAGGCGACACGGCAATGATAACATGGCTGAGGGTCTAACCCATCCCTCTGCTGATTGTTGCGGTCTGTGTCCCCAGTGGAGAGATTTCACATCACTTCCTGTGCCAGCAGGAAGTCAGCGGGGACACAGACTGAAAATAGAAAGACGGGGGCACTTTTTTTTCCCTGACTCTCATTTACACTGCAGGTGGCCGAGCTCAGATTACCGCTTACATGTCCATTGTACGCCCCCCCCAACATGTCACCTCACCGTCATTCCCACCGTTATTTACCTCTTTTCTTCCCAGCCTGACTGGCTCATCCCTTTTAATTAGATTTCCAGCCTGACTGGCCCTCCCCTTTTATTGATTGGATTTCCAGCCTGACTGGCCCTCCCCTCTCATTGATTGGATTTCCAGCCTGACTGGCCCGCCCCTTTCATTGATTGGATTTCCAGCCTGACTGGCCCGCCCCTTTCATTAATTGGATTTCCAGCCTGACTGGCCCGCCCCACTCATTGATTGGATTTCTAGCTTGACTGGCCCGCCCCTCTCTTTGATTTGATTTCCAGCCTGACTGGCCCGCCCCTTTCATTGATTGGATTTCCAGCCTGACTGGCCCGCCCCTCTCTTTGATTGGATTTCCAGCCTGACTGGCCCGCCCCTTTCATTGATTGGATTTCCAGCCTGACTGGCCCGCCCCTCTCTTTGATTGGATTTCCAGCCTGACTGGCCCGCCCCGCTCATTGATTGGATTTCCAGCCTGACTGGCCCGCCCCTTTCATTGATTTGATTTGCAGCCTGACTGGCCAACCACTCTCTTTGATTGGATTTCCAGCCTGACTGGCCCGCCCCTCTCTTTGATTGGATTTCTAGCCTCACTGGCCCACCCCTTTCATTGATTGGATTTCCAGCCTGACTGGCCCGCCCCTCCCATTGATTGGATTTCCAGCCTGACTGGCCCGCCCCTTTCATTGATTGGATTTCCAGCCTGACTGGCCCGCCCCTTTTATTGATTGGATTTCCAGCCTGACTGGCCCACCCCTTTTATTGATTGGATTTCCAGCCTTGACTGGCCCACCCCTTTCATTGATTGGATTTCCAGCCTGACTGGCCCGCCCCTTTTATTGATTGGATTTCCAGCCTGACTGGCCCACCCCTTTTATTGATTGGATTTCCAGCCTGACTGGCCCGCCCCGCTCATTGATTGGATTTCCAGCCTGACTGACCCGCCCCACTCATTGATTGGATTTCCAGCCTGACTGGCCCTCCCCTCTCATTGATTGGATTTCCAGCCTGACTGGCCCTCCCCTCTCATTGATTGGATTTCCAGCCTGACTGGCCCTCCCCTCTCATTGATTGGATTTCCAGCCTGACTGGCCCGCCTCGCTCATTGATTGGATTTCCAGCCTGAATGGCCCGCCCCTTTTTATTGATTGGATTTCCAACCTGACTGGCCCGCCCCTTTTCATTGATTGGATTTGCAGCCTGACTGGCCCGCCCCTTTTCATTGATTGGATTTCCAGCCTGACTGGCCCGCCCCTTTCATTGATTGGATTTCATTTCTTTCATTAATGGAGGCTCAGCATCACCTGTGGGCGTTACCTAGGGCAGTCTGCATACAAATACTGTCTTGCCCAGGAACGCTCAATCCTCCAGACTAACACCCACTTATCAAGGCATTGTGATATTTTCATAACTCCTCCCAAGAGCCCGCCCACTGATTGCATCTGAGCTGAGGGCTCTGGGGAGGAGTTATGAGGCAGGGGGCTGTGATGTTTTCAGGAGGCTATGTACAGCTCCCTGCCAGCCCCTCCCACCATGATCTGCCTGTATTGCATAGGGAAGCACAGTGACCCCGTGATGTCATCACTGGATCTGAAATAAAGTTATGTATTAAAAATGGTTTTATTTAATAATTTCATTAGCAGGTTGATTTGGTGGGAAAAGAGGGCCCAGTGAGGTGAAAATATCTACAGAATTAACTATAACGTTTTGGGGAAATTCAGAAACCTATTTTAATCTTTTTAAATCTACAGTTTTATTTTAAAAATAAAATCCCCGGAGATCCTGCCATGATGATCCTTCCTCAAGCACTTCCTGTTATAGGGTGACAAAAGTGCTTGTGTTGTCATCCGGTCACCTGGACCTCTTACCATATTTCCAACCAACCCTTTCTTCCCTCTTCCAAAGCCACTTATCAGATTGGGGGGGGGGGGGGGCTGTACCATCCCAGCACCCCCCGACCTCGGTCCTCCTCCCCAGACCCCTCAGATCTGACATCCACCAGCCAGGAAATCATCTATCTGACTTGCTGCAATTTCTAATATACATTATGAGACGCTCACAGTGTGCAGTGAGATCTGAGTAATCCTCTTGTAGTACAGGAGAGGAGGCGGTACAACTTTTGGAGCTTCCTTTTTGTAAATGGGTTTACATTTCCCTAAAATCTGGCCAGTCGCTCACACCTTGTACATTGTGAACTTTTATTTCACTGCAATACGTCTTGTCATTCCCAAGTTTTATTCTCTAAACCAGTGGTCTCCGCGGCCCTTTGCTTGCTTTAATCCGCCCTTTGGGGCATTATTCCTCCCACTGACACCAACGATGGGGCACTATTCCTGCCACTGAAGCCAATGATGGGGCACTATTTCTCACATTAATGCCAATGATGGGGCACTTTTCCTCCCACTGATACCAACAATGGGGCACTATTCCACCCACTGACACCAATGATGGGGCACTATTCCTCCCACTGACACCAACGATGGGGCACCATTCCTCCCACTGACACCAACGATGGGGCACTATTCCTGCCACTGAAGCCAATGATGGGGCACTATTTCTCACATTAATGCCAATGATGGGGCACTTTTCCTCCCACTGATACCAACAATGGGGCACTATTCCACCCACTGACACCAATGATGGGGCACTATTCCTCCCACTGACACCAACGATGGGGCACCATTCCTCCCACTGACACCAACGATGGGGCACTATTCCTCCCACTGACACCAACGATGGGGCACTATTCCTCCCACTGATACCAACGATGGGGCACTGGTCCTCCCACTGATACAGACAATGGGTCACTTCTCCTCCCACTGACACCAACAATGGTGCACTATTCCACCCACTGATACCAATGATGGGGCACTATTCAACCCACTGATACCAACGATGGGGCATTATTCCACCCACTGATACCAACGATGGGGCACTATTCCACCCACTGATACCAACAATGGGGCACTATTCCTCCCACTGATATCAACGATGGGGCACTATTCCTCCCACTGATACAGACAATGGGTCACTATTCCTCCCACTGACATCAAGGATGGGGTACTATTCCACCCACTGACACCAATGATGGGGCACTATTCCACTGATACCGACGATGGGGCACTATTCCTCCCACTGACACCGACGCAGGGGCACTATTCCTCCCACTGACACCAATGATGGGGCACTATTCCTCCCACGGACACCGACGATGGGGCACTATTCCTCCCACTGACACCGACGATGGGGCACTATTCCTCCCACTGACACCGACGATGGGGCACTATTCCTCCCACTGACACCGACGATGGGGCACTATTCCTCCCACTGACACCGACGATGGGGCACGATTCCTCACACTGACATCAAGGATGGGGTACTATTCCACCCACTGACACCAATGATGGGGCACTATTCCACTGATACCGACGATGGGGCACTATTCCTCCCACTGACACCGACGCAGGGGCACTATTCCTCCCACTGATACCAATGATGGGGCACTATTCCTCCCACGGACACCGACGATGGGGCACTATTCCTCCCACTGACACCGACGATGGGGCACTATTCCTCCCACTGACACCGACGATGGGGCACGATTCCTCACACTGACGATGGGGCACTATTCCTCCCACTGACACCAATGGTGGGGTCACTATTCTTCTGACTGACACCAATGATAGGGCACTATTCCTCCCACTGACACCAATGATAGGGCACTATTCCTCCCACTGACACCAACGATGGGGCACCATTCCTCCCACTGACACCAACGATGGGGCACTATTCCTCCCACTGACACCAACGATGGGGCACTATTCCTCCCACTGATACCAACGATGGGGCACTGGTCCTCCCACTGATACAGACAATGGGTCACTTCTCCTCCCACTGACACCAACAATGGTGCACTATTCCACCCACTGATACCAATGATGGGGCACTATTCAACCCACTGATACCAACGATGGGGCATTATTCCACCCACTGATACCAACGATGGGGCACTATTCCACCCACTGATACCAACAATGGGGCACTATTCCTCCCACTGATATCAACGATGGGGCACTATTCCTCCCACTGATACAGACAATGGGTCACTATTCCTCCCACTGACATCAAGGATGGGGTACTATTCCACCCACTGACACCAATGATGGGGCACTATTCCACTGATACCGACGATGGGGCACTATTCCTCCCACTGACACCGACGCAGGGGCACTATTCCTCCCACTGACACCAATGATGGGGCACTATTCCTCCCACGGACACCGACGATGGGGCACTATTCCTCCCACTGACACCGACGATGGGGCACTATTCCTCCCACTGACACCGACGATGGGGCACTATTCCTCCCACTGACACCGACGATGGGGCACTATTCCTCCCACTGACACCGACGATGGGGCACGATTCCTCACACTGACATCAAGGATGGGGTACTATTCCACCCACTGACACCAATGATGGGGCACTATTCCACTGATACCGACGATGGGGCACTATTCCTCCCACTGACACCGACGCAGGGGCACTATTCCTCCCACTGATACCAATGATGGGGCACTATTCCTCCCACGGACACCGACGATGGGGCACTATTCCTCCCACTGACACCGACGATGGGGCACTATTCCTCCCACTGACACCGACGATGGGGCACGATTCCTCACACTGACGATGGGGCACTATTCCTCCCACTGACACCAATGGTGGGGTCACTATTCTTCTGACTGACACCAATGATAGGGCACTATTCCTCCCACTGACACCAATGATAGGGCACTATTCCTTCCACTGACACCAATGATAGGGCACTATTCCTCCCACTGACACCAATGGTGGGGTCACTATTCTTCCGACTGACACCAATGATAGGGCACTATTCCTCCCACTGACACCAATGATAGGGCACTATTCCTCCCACTGATACCAATAATGAGGCACTATTACTCCCCCTAATACTATTGATGGAGCATTGTTTGCTCCCATTGGACACAGTCTTTCCCCCCCCCTAAAGATTGAAGGACAGTAAACTGGCCCTTTATTTAGAAAGTTTGCAGATCCCTGACCTAGACAGTAATAGGGTATTTATTGTATACAATATTTCTGTATTGTTATCTATCCTGATGATGGATCTTTTTTTTTTTTTGTCTTTAGGAGATTGCTATTCCCCACGGTGAGCACCCTCTCCAGTACCGCTATACCTTCTGGTATTCCCGCAGGACTCCCTCCCGGCCGGCAAGCACTCTGAACTATGCAGAGAACATCCGTCCGTTTGGCACAGTGGCCACAGTAAGAGCCAATGACCTACCTTATACTTCCTCTGCTACAAGGTTTGGTGTGTTTTCAGGGATGAGTGCACATTGTGATTACATAATGAACTTGCCTTGTTTCCGGGACCTCAACACGCTGATCACACCATTGAGCATGACAAAGTGGTGACACCATAAATCTTAATTTCAACCGCCATGTTTGAGGCCTGGTTCACACCATGGTGCAGAGAGGTCAGTTTTTCGGCACGCGTTCTGCAAGGGCACAAAAAAAAAAAAAAAAAAACATTGGTTCTCTTTGTGCCCTGTTCACACCACAACGTGCGGATTTTTTCTGCGCAGGAATCTGCAACATGTTCTGCACAGGAAAAAAAAACGATATCTCTGCAAGTGAGATCTGCACAGTTTTCCCATCAGTTTCCATAACTTTTGATGCCTGTATGGTGTGAATGAGCCCTTATAGGTGTCTCTAATTAGTGGTTGTTGGAAGGCTGCCTAGAAATTCTGACTAAGGGCTCTTTCACACGGACGTGTCTGTGTACGGAGCCCGCCCTGCTCAGCGGGGGATCGCTCTGTCGATCTCCGCTGAGCAGGCAGATGAAAGGTCCGTGGGCCGCTCTCCTCTATGGGGGATCGGATGAAGATGGACCGTAGAGTCCGTCGTCATCCGATCCGTAGACGGATGGAAAAGTAGGTTTTTCCTCCATCACACTTTATCGGATCGGGTCGGATGTCCGCGGACATGTCATCACTGACATCCGACCCTCCATTGAAGTCTATGGAGCGTCCGTTCAGGTCCGCCTAAAAAACGGACAGGCGGGTCTGAACGGGGATCGTTCGTGTGAAAGAGGCCTTAAACACTGGTGAAAAATGTATTTGAATCTTCAGAGGGCTTTAAAGTATAAGTCCCCCTTTTCAGAAGAAAATGAAAAAGTTGAACAAACATCCTACACCCTCTCTACCTTCTCTGGTTCTCACTGTACTTATCTCTGTGGGTGATGAGTTGTCACTTCCCACACAGCTGGTGTAGCGATCCAGGGATTTGAAATCCTCCCTTTTTTTTTAGTGGGTCCTCAAGGATTCTGATTGGTCAGAACAGTCCCGTGCCAGCACTGACCAATCAGAATCACTCTGATCGGTCACAGAAATCTTACAAGAAAGAAGGGGAAAAATCCCTGGGCCTTTACACCAGCTGCATGGGCAGTGACAGCTCATCAACGAAAGGTCCTTGAGCGCTATAACCGTCAGCCGTCTATGGAGGTATGCATATCCTGGAGAATGTAAAATAAGCTGAAGCCCAGTGCAGCCGCCAACCACTGGAAAAGGTGGATAACAGGACATATAGAACAAAAAAGCAGCGCTCTATGGGACCAGCATAAAAACTTGCAGACCTTTAGCCAGGTAAAGTTAATTTATTTGATGCACGCTTGAGAGAATTTAAAACAACTGTCAATGATAATAAAATTGTAGAAATTTGCAAAAGCAATCATAAAAACAAATTGTCATTATTGATATATTGTGAAAAAAATAAGCACGCTACCACCAAGACATCTAGATGACGAGGGGTTAACATCAAACTGTAAGCTTCAACTGTCAATCACAAGGTCGACGACCGGATCTCTGGAGGGAGCCACCAGGGTCATGACTGTGAGTCCGGTGGCTGGTTGCGGGTATCAAAACTGCTGTGCCGTGGGAGGTGTGTTGTAGTGCACTCCGCTGGAGAATGGAGCCAGAGAAGCCAATCGGGCTGGCTGGGGGTCTATGTTGCCGTGTTGCCACGGTCGCCACGGCAACATAGAGCTTGCGGTCCACCTCGACAGATCAACATCCAGGTGACGAGGGGTTAACGAGGGGTTAACATCAAACGGTAAGCTTCAACTTTCGGTCATAAGGTGGACGACCGGATCTCTGGAGGGAGCCACCAGGGTGGAAAAAACCAGGGTCATGACTGAGTCCGGTGGCTGGTATCAAAACTGCTGTGTCATGGGAGGTGTGTTGTAGTGCACTCCGCTGGAGAATGGAGCCAGAGAAGCCAATCGGGCTGGCTGGGGGTCTATGTTGCCGTGTTGCCACGGTCGCCACGGCAACATAGAGCTTGCGGTCCACCTCGACAGATCAACATCCCGGTTATTTCCGCTTCCGGCCCGATGTCCACTTCATCCCGGGCGCCCGGCCCCGGTCAGCTCGATCGGCTTCTCTGGCTCCATTCTCCTGCGGAGTGCACTATAATACACCACCCGCGACACAGCGGTTTTGATACCAGCCACCGGACTCACAGTCATGAACCTGTTTTTTTCCACCCTGGTGGCTCCCTCCAGAGATCCGGTCGTCCACCTTATGACCGAAAGTTGAAGCTTACCGTTTGATGTTAACCCCTCGTCATCTGGATGTCTTGGTGGTATTGTGCTTATTTTTTTCACAATATATCAATAATGACAATTTGTTTTTATGATTGCTTTTGCAAATTTCTACAATTTTATTATCATTGACAGTTAAATTCTCTCCAGTGTGCATCAAATAAATTAACTTTACTTGGCTAAAGGTCTGCAAGTTTTTATGCTGGACCCATAGAGTGCTGCTTTTTTGTTCTATAAGTTACAGTTCATCACCCACAGAGGTAAGTTCAGCAGGGACTGGGGGGGGCACCGTGTTAGTTCACCTAATTTTTGCTCTCACCGCTGTCACATAATCAGGAGCCCACCCCGTTGGTTCCTGATCAGAAGCCGCGACTGCTTGGGGGTGCATAAAGGCGGCGGCTGGGCGTTAAAGCCCACTTTTCTTGCCACCACATACATGCATTATATGTTCTGCAGGAGGCTAAAAAAAATGTTTTAAAGGATAAAATATCGCAGCTTACTAGGCCTTAGAAGCAGTGGCTGCATTCACTTTCTATTTTCATGCCAAGAACATTTTTTTAGCAAGTACAGAAAATATTGGTTGATCCAGAAATTCCACATCTTGTCACTTCCTGTGAGCGCCACTGATGGTACAAAACAATCTCATCTTCCTTCCAAGTCATCTTCTGTAAACTAATAATTTCCTCACCCTCCACATAATGAAGATATGATGATATATTTGTAGTCCAAACCCGGAGAGAAGCCTAGGGTGTCAATGCTGCTCCTCCCATGGATACAATATAGTGATTAGAACAGGAAGCGTGTTACTGGCAGGATCACTGAGTGAAAAAAAAAAAAAGCCTGATGTGTCTGTCTTCTGCAGGTGGAGCAGTTCTGGAGGGTGTACAGCCATCTGGTACGTCCCGGAGACCTGAGTGGGTACAGCGACTTCCACCTCTTTAAAGAGGGAATCAAGCCCATGTGGGAGGTAGGTGGAACAAGTGACTGTTTTGTGAGGTGATGGACTGTAATGTCAAAAGTTGCTGTAATGCGCAATAGAATATGTCTCTTCTAAACACTTACAGCTCCTCCCTATTGAATTTGAACACCTAGCACTTAGATGCTCTCAGTCAGATAGAACCATAGTCCTCAGAATGGCCTCCAAGAGATCATCAATCTGCGTTCTGTTTTAGAAGTAGTAGCGTGCGACTGTCCGCACTCCTAGATATAAGGCCATGCCACTGGTCCCTGTACCTCCATAGAGGGGGGGGGGGAGTTGTAAAATGATTAGGTAAAAACTTTTTGAAATAACAAACATGTTATACTTACCTGCTTTGCACACAACAGCTCCTCCTCTTCTCGGGTCCCCCTTTGGCACTCCTGGCCCCTCCCTTCTGCCGAGTGCCCCCATATTATGGGGGCACTCATGCATGCTTGATCCCGAGCTGCTGCTCTGCGTGTCCGTTCACACACACAGCTGCGGCTCAGCCCTGCCCACCCTCTCCTTCCCTCATTGGTTCACTGGCTGTGATTGAGCCAATGGCTCCTGCTGCTGTCTCAGCTAATGAGGAGGGAGAGCCCAGGCTCTCTTGCACATCATTGGATCCTGATGGGGCACAGGTAAGTATTGGGCGGGGGGGCGGGGGGGCTGCTGCACAGAGAAGGTTTTTTACCTTCATGCATAAAGTGCATGAAGGTAAAAAGCCTTGAGCTTTTAGAACCACTTTAACAGCTTATTATAAAAAAAAAACGGAAAGAGCAAGGTATTTATTAAAGCAGTGTATGCAATAAAGGTCCCTAAAGCAGGACTACAGATGTACCAGGTGTACCTGTATCTTCCATAGTCAGTTCAGCCCCTACACCCCCCGGCCTAATTGATTAAAGCCCCACTCCAGGAATTAGGCAGATTATACCCTCCCTGTGGGCCTCCCTGCGCAGCAAGGGTTAAATGTATGTTCAGTCTAGGGGTTCAGGAATAAGGAACTTACCTTTATTCCTCACTCCAGCAGGGTCACTCCAGAGGTGCAGGATTGCTAGCCCTGCATTGTGTGTAATGAAGCTGAGGGACCCTAGAGGAAGAAGAGCGCTGAAGCCGTTTTGGGGGGGGGGGGGGGGGGGTTGGTAAGGTTGCAGCCTTTTTATCTTCACCTAGACCAGGGATATGCAATTAGCGGACCTCCAGCTGTTGCAGAACTACAAGTCCCATGAGGCATAGCAAGACTCTGACAGCCACAAGCATGACACCCAGAGGCAGAGGCATGATGGGACTTGTAGTTTTACAACAGCTGGAGGTCCGCTAATTGCATATCCCTGACCTAGACCTAACATGCATTTAACCATTGCTGTGGGGGTGGATCCTGCTCTAAAGGGTAGATTTAATCTGATCCAGGAGTTGGACTTTGACAACGAGGCTCCTGCTGGAAGCCATAGTTAAACTGGTTGTAAAGGCTCGAGGATCTTTACTTTAACCACTTAAGGACCGGAAGGATTTACTCCCCTTAATGACCAGGCCATTTTTTGCGATGCGGTACTTTAACTGACAATTGCACAGTCGTGCGACAAAATTGTTGTCCTTTTTTACCCCACAAATAGAGTCTCCTTTCGATGGTGTTTGATCACCTCTGCGGTTTTTATTTTTTTGCGCTATAAATGAGCGACATTTAAAAAAAAAAAAATTATAATTTTTTTTACTTTCTGCTATAATACATATCCAAAAAATATATCTAAAAAAACAAATGTATTGATCAGTTTAGGCCAATATATATTCTTCACATGCATAAAAATTATTGCGGCACTGAAAAGTTAAAAATGAAATTGAAGAGTGGGAGGAATCCAATCACCAAATATATTGTGCAGATGTAGAAAGAGTCACTCGTCACCACGTGGTAATGTAGTCTGCTTACCAGAAGGTGTTAAGGATTAGGCATAGATGATAAATTCTCAATAGCATCCAGCAAATCCAGCCCACTGGAACCCCTCATCAGACCACAACATCCGTGGGATTTCCTTCACATAAAACTTCACATATCAACTGTAAGTTACTACAATAAAAGTTTTTTTATCTATCATTACGGGCTTCACTATGGGTCCTTCATTTTTCTTTTCTCGGATATATGATGACTACATGCCTGAATGTCTAATTCTGAAGTGACCATTGGGAGATGATTATATGTGAAGGAAATCACACGGATGTGGTGGTCTGATGAGGGGTTCCAGTGGGCTGGATTTGCTGGATGCTATTGAGAATTTATCATCTATGCCTAATCCTTAATACCTTCTGGTAAGCAGACTACATTACCACGTGGTGACGAGTGACTCTTTCTACATCTGCACAATATATTTGGTGATTGGATTCCTCCCACTCTTCAATTTCATTTTTAAACTTTTCAGCGCCGCAATAATTTTTATGCATGTGACTTTTTGTTTGTTTTCTGCGAACGTTGCTGGCCGCTCGCTTTTTTCAGTTCAGCGCAAATTTTTACTTGTTTTTTGCCAATATATATTCTTCTACATATTTTTGGTAAAAAAAATCGCAATAAGCGTATATTGATTGGTTTGCACAAAAGTTATCGCATCTACAAAATAGGGGATATACCGTATTTATCGGCGTATAACACGCACTTTTTTTCCCTTAAAATCAGGGGGAAATCGCGGGTGCGTGTTATACGCCGATCCCCTGCGATTCCCCGCTGACTGAGCCTCAAAATCGCCGACCGCGATTTGAAAATGGCGCCGCCGGCGCCGAAATACACAAAGCTGGTCCTCGGCTCTTCTCAGCCACTTTCGGCTTCACTCGAGCGCCGCCCGAACCTAGCCGAGTGTACTCGGCTAGGTTTGGATAGCTGCGCTCACAGTCACGCCCATCCCTGGCGGGACTACGAGTGGAGACGAAAGTGAACGAGAGCCGCCGAGAAGAGTCGAGGACCGGCTGTGTGTATTTCGGCGCCGGCGGCGCCATTTTCAAACTGCAGTGACAATGAAAAGTCACTGCAGTTTAACTGCAGCCTGAGCAAGGCTGCAAATGGACACAGAAAGCTGCAGATCAGCACTGACAAAGCTGCAAGGCTGCAAATGGACACTGATAAGGCTGCAAATGACACCAAGGCTGCAAATGACTGCAAGGCTGCAAATGACTGCAAGCCTGCTGACTGCAAGGCTGCAAATGACACTGGACAAGCATGCAGATGGACGCTGTGCAAGGCTGCATTGATGGGCATTTAAATGTAAGTTTTTTCCTTAAAACATTTTTTTCCTTATAATTCCCTCCGAAACTTGGGGTGCGTTTTATACGCCGATAAATACGGTATTTATGAACTTTTATTTTTATTTTTTATTGTTTTTACTGGTAATGGCTGCGATTTTAAGTGGGACTGCGACATTGCGGCCCCAAGTGACACTTTTTTGGTGACCAGTGACATTATTACAGTGATCAGTGCTAAAAAATGCACTGATCAATGTACAGTGGAACCTTGGATTACGAGCATAATCCGATCCAGGAGAATGCTTGTAATCCAAAGCACTCGCATATCAAAGCAACTTTCCCCATAGAATTCAATGGAAAGAAAGATAATTAGTTCCGCGTTGACTTCTGTTGCATGCAATACCGCATGTGGCCAAAGGTGGGGGGGGGCGGCGGAGAGCTTTGGAAATATTCAGGGACAGCTCGGCTGAACTTGGAAAGGCTCGGAAACACTCGGGAATGGAGTATTTCTGAACGGCTCCGAACCGTTCCGAGTGTCACTGGCGCCCCCACACTTCTGGCCAAATGCGGTACTGCATATCCCATTAGCTTGAATTCTGTTAGTTTTTGGAGACAACACTCGCAAACCAAGTCAGAATTTAAAAAAAAGTGGCTCGTCTTTTAAAACGCTTGTTAACTGCGTTACTCGTTAGCCAAGGTTCCACTGTATAAATGACACTGTCCAGGGAAGGAGTTAACACTGGGGGCGATCAAGGGGTTAACTGTGTTCCCTGGGTGTGTTCTAACTATGTGGGGGATGGGCTCACTGGGACAACACAGAGATCACTGTTCCTGATCACTAGGAACAGCAGATCTCCATGTTGTCACCTGTCAGAACAGGGATCCGCCTTGTTTACAGATCCCTGTTCTGCCTCTCTGTACCATGATTGTGGGTGGCCAGCGGACATAGAGTCTGCCGGACCCGTACGCGTGTGGGTGGACAAGCAGCTTGCTATGTGGGCACTCGACGGGAGAGGAGCCAGGACTGCCGGTGGTGGACCCAAAAAGAAGAGGATCTGGGCCGCTCTGTGCAAAATTAGAGAGCAGGTAAGTATGACATGTTTGCTGTTTAAAAAAAAAAAATATTTCCTTTAGAATCACTTTAAACTGCAGCTGCTTGTAGAACTGCTGGAATGCAATTAAATAAGATGGGAATACTATTTCCCTGATGCATGCAAAGAGCCCACCTGATTATAACCCAGTGCCCCCCAATCACCCGCCCCCCGCAAACATTAGCTGTGTCATTTTTCTTTACCTTGTGACTGTTAAAGAAGCTAATAGAGCAAAATCTGCACTCCATTAGCTTTAATGAAGGGCAGGTGAGAAATAAGGAGTCTAATACCCCCCCCCCCCCCCCCCCCGGTGTCTCATTAAAGATAACCTGTCACAACAAGGGGACTTTTTGTCCTTTATGTGATATGAATATGAAGTTTTAGTGAAAAAAAAAATGCAAAAAATTAAAATCACACCTAAGCACTTAAAAGAAAAAAAATTGATCCCAGCCTGCCCCCACATACATGCGCAGCTGGGCTCCTGCATATGAAAACATTACTTTGTGCTACACATGTTACATGTTAGGGCCATTACTCAGAGTTAACTCTAAACTGATGGCCTATAGGGGGCTTTTAAAGCATCATCTAATGTATGGTACTGAAGTCGCCATTTCACAGGCGCAACTTTGAGGCTTTTACGCGTTGGGTATTTAATTATTTGGTGCAACCTCATCTTATATATTTTACCAGGGTGGAGGAGCCAGGAGAGGAGACACGGGCATGACCGCATAGCAGGAGGTGAGCGGCGGTCTGCGGTTGCTCTGTGCGGACTACGGCCGCCACTCACCTACTGCTGTGTGGCCCGGTCATCAACAGGTGTCGGTCCGCGGCCCAGGGGTTGGGGACCCCTGTTCTAGGGTATCTGCTTTCAGAAAATATATACATTTTTGGGGGTACTAACTAATTTTCAGGTCTAAGATGATTTTTTTTTTTTTAAATGTGTGCAGCACAAAAAAAAAAAGAAGAAAATCAAAAAGCACCTGAGGCAGCAAAAGGGTTTAAAGTAAGTTGTGGCAATGTAGTCTCGTTAAGGATTGCAGTACAGAGTTGTGAAGTGTTCTGGAATAGGAGGAAATTCATTATACATCACTAGCCTAGTCTCAAAATACCAACTTGATCGTTCTCTTCGCTCCTCCCAAGATTCTCTCTAACTCCCTTGTCACCTCATCCCATGCTCACCTCAAGAACTTCTCCTGAGCCTCTCCCATCCTCTGGAATGATCTACCCCAATCTGTCAGATTTTCTCCCACTTTGTCCACTTTCAAACGATCCCTGAAAACTCATCTTTTCAGAGAAGCCCATCTGGCCCCCACCTAACAACTGTACATTTATTTTCTCCATCAGCACATCCCCCACAGTTATTACCTCTTGTATCTCTTGACCTTCCCTCTTAGATTGTAAGCTCTAAGGAGCAGGGCCCTCTGATTCCTACTGTATTTGTACTGTCTACCCTCATGTTTTAAAGCGCTGCCTAAACTATTGGTGCTATATAAATCCTGTATAATAATAATAATTAAAAAAACGCTTACATCTCATCAGGCTCTAAGTACCCTTTTTTCTTTTGCAGGATGAAGCCAATAAAAATGGAGGTAAATGGATCATACGCCTAAGGAAAGGTCTGGCCTCTCGGTTCTGGGAGAACATCATCCTGGCTATGGTGGGGGAGCAGTTCATGGTGGGAGAAGAGATCTGTGGAGTGGTTGTATCTATACGATTCCAGGTATTAACATCTCCCTATGACCTATGGCTACACAATAGGTGTTGGGTTTAGTTCCTTCTGCTAGAAAGGACAGAAAATACAACTGACTTGGGTCCTATATATACTGATCATTTTATTACGGCAAGCTGCTGATCCACTGTGAGATGTTCATTTCTGTGGACGAGTGCTGCTCCAGTCCTGGAAATCCCAGTGACTTGTTTTACAGATAGAAGGAAAATCCTACGTAGAAGAGGGAAAGAGGCAGGCAAGCCTGGTGGAGTTCTGTAGTGTGAGGGAGGAGATCGCGGTACACTGTGTACATGTTCTTTGTCATCACTCACCACACCAGAAGACACTTATTTTTGATATAACTGCTCCGGTGTTTGATTCGTGCAGTCTTCTTTATCCATCATCAAACAGGAAATTTCACCTGGCAGGGCAATTTTGATCTTTTCATAGTATTTTCAGGGCACAGCAGAAGGAAGGTGAAAGATTATATTTGGAAACTTACTTGAGGTGCCTTGATATATTCCAGGCAGACATCCAGCTTAACCTCAAGGGTCTCACTTTTTGCTAAACAAATAAAAATAGTCCGAAAATATTGAAGAAAAAAAAAAAAAAACGTTTTTTTTTTGTTTCTGTTATAAAATTTTGCAAATAAGTAATTTTTTTCCCTTCACTGATGTGCACTAAAGAGGCGGCACTGATATGCTGCACTGATGGGCACTAATATGCTACACTGATGGGGCTGCACTGATCATCAGTGCCTTGATTATTAGTGTAAATGTCCCCGTCACAGGAAAGCCGGTTATCGGCTTTCCTTTTCTTAGACACTGACAGCGCTGAGGAAAGGAAATGCCGATAACTGGCATTTGTTTACATGGGATCAGCGGTGATTGGACACAGCTGTACACATGGTAAATGTCATTGGCTCCTTACCCTGATTGGTGATGCGCTGTGTCTGAGGGACATGGATCACCACCGATCCTCCTGCTGCCCGCCCCTGGGGGGCGCCATATGAGCGATGTCATATGACGTTCACCCGGAAGGAGGAGCGTCCCGCCCTTCGTATGTCGTTTTTTTTTTGTCCATGTTTATCGGCCAGCGCGAGATGACATCACTCCTGCGCATGGGCAGGGGGCCATCATTCTGCCACACAGGGATCGTCTTGTCTACTGTAAACTGGGCTGCATACTGTATGCACAGCTCAGTTTACATGTGGGGGTGGGGGATGCTGTGAACAGGCAGGTAAGTGTATTGTATTGCAGAAGAGATGTTGCATATCTCTTCTGCGATAGAAAACCAACCTGCTTGCAGTGAACAACAACAGAACTTTAGTACTTTAGAATGTTAATAGCCCCTGCTTTTATTTCCTTTTAGGTGATAGCAGGTAATAGGTATGTCCTGCATTAATATAATGCACAGTATTTTGTATTTTCCACACATTTATTTTTGAGTGGGATTTAGCTAGTTTCTGATCAGAATTTTGAAATTTTAGGATTATTACAGACTTCACCTCCAGTAAAAGGGGTGTTTGGGTCACCGGATCTCTTAAAGCAGAGGGATTTTCCATTCATGTATTAACCGCTTCAGCCCCGGAAGATTTTATCCCCTTCCTGGCCAGAGCACTTTTTGCAATTCGGCACTGCGTCGCTTTAACTGACAATTGTGCGGTCGTGCGACGTGGCACCCAAACAAAATTGACGTCCTTTTTTCCCCACAAATAGAGCTTTCTTTTGGTGGTATTTGCTCACCTCTGCGGTTTTTATTTTTTGCGCTATAAACAAAAAAAGAGCGATAATTTTGAAAAAAAAGCAATATTTTTTACTTTTTGCTATAATAAATATCCCCCAAAAATATATAAAAAACCACAAATTTTTTCCTCAGTTTAGGCCGATATGTATTCTTCTACATATTTTTGGTAAAAAAAAAATCGCAATAAACGTACATTGATTGGTTTGCGCAAAATTTATAGCGTCTACAAAATAGAGGATAGTTTTATAGCATTTTAATTATATATTTTTTTTTTTTTTTTACTAGTAATGGTGGCGATTTGCGATTTTTATCGTGACTGCGACATTATGGCGGAAACATCGGACAGTTTTGACACTATTTTGGGACTATTGTCATTTATACAGCGATCGGTGCTATAAAAATGCACTGATTACTGTGTAAATGACACTGTCAGGGAAGGGGTTAACCCCCAGGGGGTGATCAAAGGGTTAAGTGTGTCCTAGGGAGTGATACTAACTGTGGGGGGATGGGCTACCACTGAAATGACAGCGATCACTGCTCCCGATGACAGGGAGCGGTGATCTCTGTGATGTCACTAGGCAGAATGGGAAAATGCCTTTTTTACACTTCCCCGTTCTTCGGCTCTGTAACACGATCACCAGGAGACCAGCGGACATTGAGTCCGCCAGTCCCGCGAGCACGGTCACCCTGTACTCGGCGGCGCGCGCGCGCTAACCCCGCCAATTTAAAGGAGCTGTACAGGTATGCCTATTTGCCCACCGCTGCCATTGTGCCAACATATATTGGTGTGCGGCGGTCGGCAACTTGTTAAGCAATATAGAGGAAGTCAGCTCCTTTAGACCCCTTGCACACAGGGCTGTGTATCTGCAGTACGTCCATCCCACCATTTCAGTGCACACGAGAGGGATAGATTCAGCATACAGCTCTGCTGCAGGCAGCCTGTCAAAATCTACTGCAGGCCAGGGCTGAATGCTGTACTGAGTGGTACAGGTGTTCAGGGACAAGGTTCTGCAGGGGGGCTGCACACTGCATCTGTTCCTCTAATGCACACTAAAATGCACCGCAGCTGGACGGACCTCTGTGCAACGGGACTTGGCCAGCTTCCCCAGTGGTGGTCGAATGACAGCTCTTTGCACTAGCAAGGAATGGGTATGCAAGGAGGAACCTTCTTAACTAAACCCCCTTTGGGGAGAAACACATCACAGCAGAGGGTCTGGTGGTGACTAATGTGCTAGATTCTAGCTTTGTTAGTCTTCACTTTTTGCAATAAAGTTTGTTGGATATTCAGAAGAAAACGGCAAAAGTACGTACTGTTTGTATCTGGATATTGTAGGTATGCACTGATGGTGGGTGGATGAACTCTAAGACTACCTGGAGCGGAAATATTCTTATATACCATATATTTTGTTTTTAAGAATGAAAGAGCCAAATTCAGAACATGCAAAGTCCACACTTTATTTTATTCAGACTCTTGTAGCATGAAAAACCAATGGGGTTTAAAGAATTCCTCATCATCAAGGCATCTTCTGAACTGATGAAATCGGAGTGATCCTGAAGGATAATTAGTATGAATGCTATTTACCCCTCAGAATCACTCCCAATTTTTATTTTCCAATAATTTTTATTATTTTCCAATATAAAAGGGGGGGTATTGAAAAAAGGATCGCAAAAACAGCACTCTTAGCAGGGGAAGCTTCTACTAAATCTGGAGTGGAGTCTCTCACTGGGTGCTCAGTCTGAAGAGGTATCCATCCATCGTAATAGAGGTTTCAGAAGAAATGTCTAGTATGCCGTGATCAAGGCCCTTGTGCCGAAACGCGTTAGCTGTCTTACTTTTCCTGTACCGTACCTGGTATTTAGCCATAAAGACTTTCTATTTGGATTACTAGAGTTGCCGGCTACATTTCTTCTGAAACGTAAAAAAAAAAAAAAAAAGGATCACTCCAATTTTATTTTATTTTTAAGTCCATTACATGCTCTTGTTCAACTGTAGCAAGTCCTGATGAAAGGGGATGAACCCCCTTTACATGGGCTTTTATGATACACGACTCCAAATGAGATTAAACCTTGACATTTTACTTTCTATTTTTGATTTGTTTCTCCTTGCACACCCAGCCCCCTCCTTCTTTCTTTGCATGGGCTGCCTCTGTGTGATCCCTTGACCTCTAACAGGTTGGGCCCCCATTACTTGTCCTTACCACTGGTGAGAAGGCATAGTACGTTTGTACTGTGCACCCCTACAGCCCGGTCCTCCATCCCCTTGCTCTTCAGGGGCAAATAAATTGCCCTTCAATGCTGCATACCATCTTAGGTTGTTCTGAGTGATCACTGACCACCCTATTTGTTCAGATTTGGCCTATACATGTACAGAATTCTCAGTGTACTCTTATGCTAATTTTGCAAGTAATAACTTTTATATTGCAGTATAATGTCCCCATAACAAATGTCATTTATTTACTATTCCAAGTTTGTATGTCTGTGTATGATTTTTTTTTTGTGGTCTCTGATGCTCTCCATGCACTTGAAGCATTGACGGATTAGAACTTGCTTTTATATGACCCCCACAGGAGGACATCCTCTCCATCTGGAATAAGACAGCCAACGATCAGCTGAGTACAGTCCGCATCCGAGACACCCTACGGAGAGTCCTCAACCTCCCGCCAAACACCATCATGGAGTACAAAACTCACAATGACAGTCTCAAGTAAGTTAGGACGGGTCTGAACCTGGGATGATCCAGGTGTCTATGCTCTGTGCCACCCATTATGAAATGAACAGATCTGCCCTAATATGTGGCCATTGTCTAGAGATTGTCAGTGCTTTGTACCACAGAATTAGAGAACCTGTCACCAGACTCCTCATCCCAATAACAATCTTCCCATAAGATAATATGTGCATAATGAATGTTATCTACCTGTAAAATTCCCCCCCGTACTTAGACTTCCAAGAACCCTGAGACTGTTGCTGGGGGTTGCCATCTTGGATGTGATGTCAGCAGACTGCCAAGTGACGTTCTATAGCACCGTTTCTCAACCTTCTTCCAGTTGGAGCGCCCTTGAACAGTATTTTCAGTCTCGAGGCACCCCATTCTAAGGCTCGCTTCACGTTACTGCGTTTCGCGGAGCGTGCGCAAAAAAGAACGAAAAGGCTTATTTCCGTAAATTTTTAAAAAAGGGTCGGGGGAATTCTTTCCTTGTATTTCTGCGGGTAGGGCAGCCCATTAAAATAATGGACACATTTCCTGATCTGTGCAGCTGCGAACCAGGAAATGTCCCGCGTGATTATCGGTGTGCAGTGTCCGCTTACTGACAGGATTCGAACACGCCCGAGCCCATCTCTAGTGACCACTGCTATTTGCTGTCACAGTGGTCACATGACCTTGTCTGAGCGTGCTCTAAACACAGAAAACTCTGCCACCCATAGACACATATGCTTGGTACATGGACCCCACCGTTTTTGCTGCTGCACATATGCGTTACATGGGTGGCAAAAGAATTATATTTTGGAGAATGCAGTTGGAGGACTGAGACTGTGTGTGTCGGGGGGGGGGGGGGGGCAGACCTCCAGCTGTATAATGTAAAAGCTGGATTCACTGAGAAGAGAATATCATTCAAGTCACCAGCAGCTGTTTATAACCAGAACATCAGTATAACGGCTTGTGTCAATGGGCTTTGGGCTAGTGTCAGAGATCAATCAGATTTAATCGACGGGTGCGTGCATTTGACCTGCAGTTGACCTCCTTCTGTCCTGTATCTGATTGGCTTTAAGCAGGTTTTGCATTTCTATAGGCTTGTATATGAATGTAAAACTCATTTAAAGCTAAGAAAAGCCCCTCGGCACAGGTCCTTGGGATGGCTGTCTTTAAGGAAAAACGCCTGTAAACGAAACGCGGCTAAACGTGAGTTACCACCTTTAGCCGCATTTCATTTTCAGGCGTTTTTCATTTTTTGGCTATTTTGAAAAAAAATATATACATATATTTTTTTTTTCAAACGCTTCTAAACGTAAGTGCGGCATGTAAATGCGGCAATACAGACGTTTTAAACATGGGTAACTATCTGTCAAGTTAAATCATTCAGGAGAGGTTCTAAAAACGTCCCGTGTACATGAAGCCTTATACTCACTGTACACATTTGATTCAAAGATTGGAAGTATTAAAGTGGTGTGGTGTTAAAGGTCTGCCTTTTTATTAACATAACAAACATAATGGTTTTGCACAGAGCAGTCGTGATCCTCCCCTTCTCGGGTCCTCCACTGGCACTCTTGGCTCCTCCCCCTTGACTAGTGCCCCCCCCCATAGCAAACCACTTTCTATGGGGGCACTGGTGCAGCCCTGCTCTATGCCTCCATAAGACATAAAAAGCTAATTGGCTTACTGGCTGTGATTGAAAGCAGCGGGAACCAATGGCTCCTCCTGCTGCTGGCTGCTGGCTGCTGCCTCCGCCAATGAGGAGAGGGAAGCCCAGGACAGCCGAGGCTCTCATGCACATCGCTGGAGGGGGCTCCGGTGAGTATTGGGGTGGGGGGTGGTTTGGGAGAAGCAGCACACAGAAGGTTTTTTACTTTCAGGCATAGAATGCCTGAAGGTAAAAAACCTTCCGCCTTCACAACCACTTTAACCACTTCAGCCACTGAAGATTTTACCCCCTTCCTGACCAGAGCATTTTTTGCGATTAGGCACTGCGTCGCTTTAGCTGACAATTGCGCGGTCATGCGACGTTGTACCAAAAAAAAAATTGACGTCCTTTTTTTCCCACAAATAGAGCTTTCTTTTGGTGGTATTTGATCACCACTGCGGTTTTTATTTTTTTCGCTATAAACAAAAAAAGAGCAACAATTTTGAAAAAAAAAATATTTTTTACTTTTTGTTATAATAAATATCCCCCCAAAAATATAAAAAAAACTAATTTCTTTCTCAGTTCCCAGTATTTTTGGTAAAAAAAAAAAATCGCAATAAGCGTATATTGATTGGTTTGTGCAAAAGTTATAGCGTCTACAAAATAGGGGATAGATTTATGGCATTTTTATTAATAATTTTTTTATTAGTAATGGCGGCGATCTGCGTTTTTTTTTTTTATCGTGACTGCGACATTATGGCGGACACATCGGACATTTTTTACACTATGTGGGGCCATTGTCATTCATACAGCGATCAGTGCTATAAAAATGCACTGATTACTGTGTCAATGACACTGTCAGGGAAGGGGTTAAACACTAGGGGGCGATCAAGGGGTTGTGTCCTAGGGAGTGGTTCTAACTGTAGGGGGAGGGGCTACCTAGGACATGACAGCGATCACTGCTCCCGATGACAGGGATCAGTAGATCTCTGTCATGTCACTAGGGAGAACGGGGGAAATGCCTTGTTTACATAGTCATCTCCCCGTTCTACCTCTCCACACCGCAATCGTGGGCCGCCGGCGAGCATCGAGTTCCTGAGACCCGCGGGCACGTGGCAAGCGCCCGATAGGCGGCAAATTTAAAGGGACGTACAGGTACGCCCATTTGCCTGTCTGTGCCATTCTGCCGACGTACATCTGTGTGCGCCGGTCGGCAAGCGGTTTTAAAGTTTATCTAAACCTAACAAATATTTGATGCATGACAGTGTACTAGTCCTTAGATGTGGTGGTTGCGTTAGTTTTCTTCTTTCAGGCTTTTATTCCTTTATTTTCACTCGCTGATCCTGCAAGTGACACACTTCCTGTCCTAGGGTGACAATGCTCACTCACCGTACTGTATCTATGAAGCAGCAGCCTTGCCCCCATGAGACAGGACTACAGAACACCCGTCCCTCTCAATGACATAGAGTAGTAGTACATAAAGGAAACCTGGGCAGGACTGATAACACTGCTGGAGATTTTAGTGCAGCAGAGAACACAGGAAGTTAGGAAATCACTGGATTTCTGGCAGGATCAACAGGTTGTTTTTTGTTTTTTTTTGCAGTTGCAGCACTTTAAAGAGATGAAACATGGGGGGATGTGCATGTATTGCAGAGATTTACTGAATGTGTACATTTTTTATTTTGCTGAGACATTCACTTTAATAAAGATTTTATTTACTTTACCAGAGACAACTCAAGTTTCAGAAATACAAAACTGACTCTATAGCACCGTCCGTCTCTTCTTGTACACGGGTGCGTTTCACCACACGCTGTCCGGGAAGATCCGTCATATTAGATCCTGGTGAACCCAGACCTGGAATCAGAACGTAGCTCTGCCGCGCGTTGGTCAGGCCATTTCAGAAAATCTTGGCGGTTCTTCAAGTCTTCACCGGGTCCGAACTGGGAAAAAACTCCATCAGTGACAACTCAACGGAGCAAAGCTGTCAGAAGTGTCCATAGGTGAATAATATTAAGCTGGTATTTTTCTTGCAAATTAAAAGAATAATTTACAATAAAATATTTTTGTGCGATTTTCAACAACATTTACGGGCATGTTTCTTGGCTTTGAACTTTTTAAAACTGGTAATTGGTATGACCCACGTCTTTGGGAACGGTCAAGAATGTCGGTCTTCGATGTTCTACCAGCGACGGCCCACACAGCAGATTACCTGGTAGGGACCGTTAACTAGAAGTTGTACACGGCGGAAACTGGCGTCCGCCGCCTTTAAAGGGGTGGTCTGGCGCGTTGTTGAGGTGCCCCATGAAGAAGATGGCGAGGGTGCCCATCACGAAGAGGGGGAGAGCTCCCCAGAAACACAAGACGTCTATAACTTTCCCGATCAAGATCCAGTTTTCCATTTCCTAGAGATGAAGGGAAGAAACTCATCACAGCTGTGCTACTTCCTAAAATATGGCCAGAGCTTTCCTGTGATCCAGATTCAGCTGACAGCGGGCTTTCACAGTGTCACAGAGCCGCTCTAGGCTTTTCAAGGAGCCCGGCTTTAATGTCGGAACCCAGCCCTGTCAGCACATCACTGAGAGCTTAAGCTAGTCGCCCCCTCCCCCTCCACAGCCCAGCACTGGAGGGGCAAAGGAGAGAGACAAAATGACTAACCGTCACCGCTCTTGCTCATTGTGGATTGAGAACTGAACGATCAGTAGTCATGTGATCACTCAGTTCTCAGTCTTAGAGTCGAAGGGGGACAGCTAGCTGAGTCTTCCTACCGTGTTTCCCCGAAAATAAGACCTACCCCAAAAATAAGACCTAGCGTTATTTTCCAGCAGCGGTGGAATATAAGCCCTACCCCGAAAAAAAGCCCTAGTTTAAAATGCTTGTAAAATCCTTTAATCCACTCTATTACAGTAGAATATAATGTACAACGTGTGCGTTTCTGAAATATAATTGTGGGGAAGAGAGCTCCGGCGGGTCACAGAAGCGCAGAGCGGCACTATAATGAATGTATTTGCCACAATTATATTACAAAAACACACACATTGTACATTATATACTACTGTAATAGAGTGGATTATAGGATTTTACAATCATTTCAACTCGGTTCACACTGGGGATTCCTGTCAGGCAGGGAGAGAAGACAGCACATTACATGGTAAGACCTACCCCGAAAATAAGCCCTACTGTGTCTTTTACTGAGAAAATGAATATAAGACCCGGGCTTATTTTCGTGGGAAACACGGTAATAGGCAGACAGACAACAATAACAAACTGTGGGGTTGATTTACTGAAACTGGAGAGTGCAAATCTGGTGCAGCTGTGCTTGGTAGCCAATCAGCTTAAAACTTCAGCTTGTTTGATTAAGCTTTAACAAAAAACCTGGAAGCGGATTGGTTTCTGTGCAGAGCTGCATCAGATTTTGTACACTCCAGTTTTAGTAAATCTCTCCCTATGACTCTTTCCTGCAACATCCAAACCAAAATAAGATTGGGATTAGGTTTTTAAGGAGGCCCTTCCTGAACTCTATATTTTCTTTAGGAAATAATTCAAAGGGACTTTTTAAAATTAAAAAAAAAAAATTATATATCACACTTTTCCGGGGGAAAAAAACCCACAGCTGATCCTTCCCTCTCCCGTGCCTGTGAACACTGATATAAAGAGGAGTCATTGACATTTCTTCTGAATCAAACAGTCCCAGGATTGTTGATCTGGTGTTCCTCGCTGTGCTCAGTGGTTCCTCCCACCGACCACCACGTCCCTACAGTACACAGTAGTGATGGTAGGGGCTGGTGTGTGTGGTATCAAAAAACACTTGGAAGCCTTGAATGCTGAACATTCCTTGGGCTCTTGCAGAGAGCCAACATCTGAGTTGGCACCAGCCATCCAAAGAGGTATTCGGCATCTTCGCTTGTGCATTGACACATACTACCATGCTTCTGTATTTGGTTCTATGGGCAGAAGCTAACTTTAACTAGTTTAAAGCAGAGGTCCTGCCAAATTTTTTTTTTTTTAAAGTCAGCTACAAATACTGCAGCTGCTGACTTTTAATATATGGACACTTACCTGTCCAGGGCGCCCGCGATGTCGGCACAACCCATTTCTCCGCTCTCGAGTGGAGGCGCCGCCATCTTCCGTACGGGAACTAGGCTGTGAAGCCTTGTGGCTTCACAGCCTGGTTCCCTACTGTGCATGCGCGATCCCACGGGTCTCTGCTGTCTTCTGGGACCTGTGTCTTCCAGAAGACAGTGGGGGGACGGAGGAGGCGCCGGATATGGCATAGATATCTGCAGGTACTCGCAGATATCTATGCCCGGAAGTGGGAGCAAATACCTGGATTATACAGGTATCTGCTCTCCCCTCCCCCCTGAAAGGTGCCAAATGTGACACCGGAGGGGGGGGGGGATTCCGAAAAGCGGAAGTTCCATTTTTGGGTGGAACTCTGCTTTAAGTGTCTTACCTGCCAAAAGGATTTGAAATGTAGTCTGCAGAGAGTTTAATCTGATGAGGGTTAGAAATCGTGTGAGTTCAGCTGAAGTCGCAACAATTTCAAACTGGCAATGCAGTCCGACTTCGGGGGGGGATTTGACAGACATCTCTGCGGGTTCCTGTACAGATGTCTATTCAAATCGCCCCCAAAGTTGCCAAAAGTAGTACAGGAACTACTTTTGGGAATCGGTGCGGGGCTGCAAAGTGTCGCACAGATTCGGACAGTACCATTGCCAGCAATAGCCGCCAATTTGGCATGCGATTTGACATGTCAAATCGCATGCCAGATCAGCCCAATGTGACTGTGGGCTAAAGGATAACTAAAGGCAAAACTGGTGTGGCTGTGCATGGCAACCAATCAGCTTCTAACTTCAGCTTGTTCAATTAAGCTTTGACAATAAGCCCGGCTTCACACTGACAGCGGGAATGAAATTGTGCGCGTTCAGCTGAACTCGCACGATTTCATTCCCGCATGTCAGTCCCGACTTCAGGGGGCAATTTCAGAGACAACTGTGCGGGTTTCTGCAGGAATGTCTATTGAAATCACACCCCGAAGTCGCCAAAAGTACAGAAACTACTTTTGGGAATCGGTGCAGCAAATGCGGCGTCACACCGATTCGGACGGTGCCTTTGCCAGCAATAGCTGCCTATTTGGCATGCGATTTGACATGCCAAATTGCTGCAATGTGGACCAGGCCCAAAACCTGGAAGCTGATTAGTTATTATGCATAGCTGCATCAGATTCTATGTGCACTGGTTTTAGTAAATCTCCTCCAATGTATTATAAACGAAAATATTAAAACACATTCCATGTTTAATGTGTTGATGTGTCAAGCCAATAAAATGCTCCAAAAATCTCATGCAAGGTATTATTGGGAAAGCGTTGGTGTGCACAGGACTTACCGCACTGGTCTTATTCTGGTCCTTTGTGCTGGAGGTGATGAAGTTGCAGGCCTCCACACACTCCTTTATCTCCGGGGCACAGTGGGCCAGATTCTTAAATAGGGGAGTAGTCGCCCCGACATCAAATCCATCAACTGCAACAGAGCAAGATGAGCGGTTACTGTTATTGACCGAAATAGACCATTACAGAGTCCATGTTCATCACTAGAAGTCTCAGCTCTCCGATATACAGTCCTCTGTTATCTGTTAAAGCCCAACTCTGGGTTCCAGATCCCTCCCCTTATTGCCACCTTCCCCTCATTGAAGCCCCCCTGACCCTTCAAATTCATTAACCCTACCTTTCCCCTAGGTGCCTTTAATCCAGTTGAGCAACAGCACAGGTACTCTTCACTCTCTTCTTTTATATAATGTCTTAGTGCGGTCCTCTGTAGAATTCTCCTGCAAGGGATGGGCTCTTGGCACCTTGTGGGCCTACAGGAAGTGGATTCAGCCCTCGTTCACACCGGTGAAATTTTATGTGCAACTTGCATTGACATCTGTCCTGGCAAGCCGCAGATGAAATCGCACCGTCCTGCTGCTTTGAAATCGCGCTGAGGTAGTGCGATTTCAAAGCCACATTCATTGTGAATGGGGGGGGGCACTAAGTGTCAAATGGATGTCACTGAACATGGAAAAGGGCTGGTGCCAGATCGCCGACAATTAAGTCTGCGAAGGACAGCGCTGGAGAGGATGTGGGTGCTGCAGCCTGAGATGCTTTTTTATTTTTAACTGCTGCTAGGCGGATCCAGTTTTTAAAGCGGAGTTCCACTCAAAAGTGGAAGCTGCGCTTAACTACCACCTCCCACCCTCCGGGGCCACATTTGGCACCTTACAGGGGGGAGCGGGTACTTGTTTTTGACAGGTGCCCGTCCCCTCTTCCGGGAGACCTTGTTGCAGGAAGTTCAGCCCCCCTCCTCCTTCCCCCTCTTCCGGGCCAGTCAGAAAGTGCAGCACGCTTGGCGCATGCGCAGTAAGGGCACAGCGAGGTTTCCCTAATATTTGTATTTGTAGCTGCTGACTTTTAATTTTTGGAGAGGGGGGGGCTGGAGCTCCACTTTAAATAACTGCTCAAGCTTGGAAATTGCTTCCCCTTACTCTTGTGCATCCCATTTTTTTTCTCACCATCTGCTAAAGTCCTATATCTAGAATTGTCTAAGGCTCATGTGTCAAACACAAGTCCCACGGGCCAAATCCAGCCTTCCAAGGCATTTCAGGTGGCCCTTGCACCTCTCCTGCAACTGTAGCACTTCCCTTGTCTCTGCCCCCGACCCAGTCTCAGCAGTTGGCAGCGGAAAGGCGGACAGACCTCCCCTGACAGATCCTGCTCCGCTCTGTGCAGCCGCAGCACCCCCTCATCCTCCGCCTCCCCTGGTCTCAACATTCAGCAGACAATGGCAGCTGACTCCATCCCTCCTCTGGTCCTCCTACTGCACTTTCTGCTTTCCAGCTCCGCCCCCCAGTTTCTTCCTGGTAGCAGTAGGAGGTAAGGGAGTGCACTGTGATGTAAGGGATAGTGGGGGACACTTGACTTCTGATGGTGGAGGGGCTCTTGACATCTGTTGTAAGGAGGGGGGTGGGGTGCTCTGGACATCTAGCCTTACAGATACAACCGGCCCTTTGAGGGCAACCATAATGTCAAATCAGAGGTTTGCAAATCACTAATTATCATGATGATCATCACCATACCTCCCAACATTTTGAGATGGGAATGAGGGACACCTACTAGCAAACATATGTAGGCATAGGACACACCCCCTTAAAGGAGAAATATCCAAAAAAAAAAAAGGTTAATTAAATCCACAAGTGCTTTTTTATACCACTACTATTCCTTTATATTGGCATTTAACATTTACAAATGCAGCATTTTAGAATTTGGATGAAAGGTTTAGCACTGGGAAACACTTTTTGAAAGATAAAAAGTGCATTTTATATACAACTGGCCTTTCTTGGGCAATTGCTGAGAAAATTCTACCCAGCTGATTAATACAACCCAGTCGACCAACTTCCTTCCCCTGAAAACAAAAAAAAATAGATGGATGAAGTTTATTGGCTTTGTTGGATTTATCAGCATGGAAGAATTTCTTTTGCTTGTTTCCACAATGTCTACATCTACAGGGTCAGCTTTTGCTACACAATGGTTGTGCTTTACTGCCATAACATGTCTATGGGTTAGCCTACTCATGGAAAACAATGCACCCCATATGTGGCTGATGGAGCAATGGTTATCGGGGAGATCGAAAGAGACATATCCACAACTTCCGCTGGTGGCTAGTCTATCAATTGCTCTCTACCTTGGCAAATATTTGAACTAGGGTTGCTTTGATATCGGTATCGGTGCCAATAGTAAGCATTTGCACGATGCGGTGTGATTCCTGTCTGAATTACATGCAGTCGCTATGACAAGCCTGGATTCACACAGGAGTGGTGGGGGAAACCACATGTGATTCGGACAGAAATCGCACCGCATTCATTTTTAAATCTCATGCAATTGTTTGCAGTGCTATTTAAGCCCATTCATTTATTATGGGCTCATATGGCACGGCAAAGGTATCGGTACTCGGTATCGGCGAGTACTTCATAGCTCCCAACTGTCCCTGATTTCGAGGGGCTGTCCCTGATTTGGAGAAATGTCCCTCTGTCCCTCTTTCCCCATCATTTGTCCCTCATTTCGGTCTGATCTATATAGTTGTGTATAAAATTCACTTTTTATCTATCTAAAAGTGTTTCCCAGTGCTAAACCTTTCATCCAAATTCTAAATTGCTGCATTTGTAAATTTTAAAAGCCAATATAAAAGAATAGTAGTGTAAAAAAAAAAGACCTTGTGGATTTAATTAACATTTTTTTTTAATGAATTCTCCTTTAAGAGGGCATGGCAGGGGGCGTGGCCTATGCCTACATACATTTGCTAGTAGGTGCCCCTCTTTCCCATCTCAAAATGTTGGGATGGCACTTCACTGAACCTATCGGTACTCCTACATGCTACATCTTAACCCCTTCCCACCCAGCCCTGACGTTCCTTAGAGTCCTTATCCTGGGGGGGGGGGGGGGGGGGGTGGAAAGGACTACTCGATCACATGGTCACTGTGATTGGCTGTCACATGATCGGGACACCGCCACGCCTGATCTTTACTAGTGACACCTCGGTCACTGTGCTGTGAGCATCCTCCCAGCACAGAAACCCTGGCTGTGCATGAATGCATATATGCGTTACATGGGCAGCAAGAAAAAATGAAAGTCATAAATAATGATAAACACTGCAATAGGTCTGCGAAGGTTCTCATTTACTCAGGTCATAGTATACAGTACGTAGAGGTAGATAGTCACAATCACCGGGACTTGTTCTGTAATGTACAGGACGTTTTGCTGCTCAGCCAGGCGACTTCTTCAGTTCTTATGAGTATCCGGAATGAACCCCAACATTTGTATCCACATTGGTAACTCAGTCCCCCTAGGGACCCTGACACTATAATAAATTTACTCAGGCAAGATCTCCTGGGGCCCCTGCAGCTCTCACTGGTTGTTCTTGCTGACCTCCACGTCAATGAAGGACAGACCGGTCACGTAGAGGTCATCTGGAGGAACCACTCAGCAACCCAAGGGACCCTGGAGATCAACACTCCTGGAATTGTCTGTTTCCCTGCAGACTTTAAAGGGTTTGTTAACCCAAATAACTCAAACACTGCCAGACTCTCTATTAGAGCCTGCTATAGCACACTGTACCTGTCATTTAGAAAAACGAGTGCTGTAAATACTGATTTAGAGCTGTCTTCAGGCCGTTCACATGACTCGCGGCCACTGTACAGCTCCGATTGATGGATACTGCAGGAGGGGCCGTGATCTCCCTCTGACGTCAGCCGGGGAGATCACGTGATCGCTCAGCCTCTCCAGCAGTAGCCATGGAAACCGGACGGGAGTCACGTGACCGTCCTGAAGACAGCGCTAAAACGGTATTCACAGCGCTCCTTTTTCTAAAAGAATAATGCAGTGTGCTCTGCCAGGATATGAAAGAGTTGCTGGCAGTGAGCATAAAACATTTTAAGAAGTGGCGGGGAGATGGAGACACAGACACGAGCTGACATGCAGGCAGGAGCGGGTGAGGGGGGAGAGAGGAGGGGAACAGCAGCGTATGACGGAGGGCCGCACTCTGACCACGGTGATCAGGGCGGAGCTTCCCTGATTTTCATGGTCTGTTTAGAGAGGGGGTACAGGAAGTGCCAGGTTCAGGTTTTTTTTTTTTATAGTTTAGAAGGGGGGCAGATTACAGAGCACAAGCACTGTGCTTTAATCTGCTTTAAAGGTACCAGAAAATCTATTTTTTTTTTTGGGTTAACAAACGCTTTAAGTTTCGGTTGTTGATTTCTTCTGAAGGAAGTGGTGTTGGGTGTTACGGATGTAGCAATGTGGACTTTACAAGTGGGATGAGTAGTTCCTCAGACTGGCGATTGCTCCGCATGACTCTGAAATTGGACTATATATCCCAGGGATCTTTGCTACCACCAGAGGAGGAGCTATAGGAGGATGCTGAGAGGAGCTATAAAAGAAGCCAGAGACCCACCGGGCGCTCTCTTCCTCCTGGGTGTGAAGCAAGACGGACCTCTCTGTGCATGGAAAGAGAGCTGGCGGCCTACCACGCAGTGTACAACATTCCAACCCTGGAAGAGAAGGGCCTAGCGCTGCTTGCTGTTCGTGAGACATCATTCAGCACCACTTTGGTCACCCGACAACCTGTGTCCCGAGCTTCGCATCGAGAGAACGGTACAGCAGATCTGCTGCACGAGCTTCGCTACGGGAGCTGCTGTCTGGAAGGCATCAAATCGGCCTGGTTGTTGGTGAGAGGGCAATTGCCCACTTTTGCAAATCTTTTCCACAGTTTCACTGGGACACAATGCACACAGACATCTTTACCTTGGGAATATTTTACTGAACCTATCCTGCACACTGTGCATAGACACCTTTAGCTTTTACCATTCCAAGAAATCTTATTGCTTGCAACTACACCTTACTGGATATAGTCAAAGAGCTCCGACAGCCAGTGAAGACCGTCAGATCTGCAACGGGGACATTGTTATCATTCTTGCTACAAGGGCCCTCATACCATTGCCATTAAGTCTGACCTCTCATTAGGGTTAAAGGTTTATTGGCCAGCTAAGGTTTTCCCCTTTAGAAGTAGTCAGCATAATCACCTAACCTTTGCTTATCCTTTCAGGTGCAAGCATTACTCTCATGTATATGTGTATGTAATAGACTGTTTACCTGCATCTAACTTGGTTTGTGTTATTCGGAGGAATTCTTTTGCCGAGTTGGCGCTGTTGCCCAAGGCTCAGCAGATCTATTGCCTCCTCTTTGAGACATTGTCTTCTTTGAACCATTCTAGTAAACGTTATCAGAACATAAACGTACAGCGTTATCTGATTCATTGCTTTAAGGAGAAGCTCCTGCTGCTATCAATCTATCCAAAGAGGATGGACACAGCTGCTGGAGCCGCTGGGCTCGTGCTCGTCGCTGGAACACACGGGTTCAGGTAAGTAAAAGGGGGGCTCTGGGGGGCAGCTGCAGCACAGAAAGTTTTTCACTATAAAGCATTGCATTAAGCTGAAAAACTTGAGGCTTTACAACCCCTTTAAGCTTTAAAAATAAACCTGAAAGCTGATTGTTTACCATGGACAGCTGCACCAGATTCTGTGTACTCCTGTTTTAGTAAATCTCCCTCAATGTCTTCTTACAATTTAAAAGACTGAAAAAGCATCCTCTGTTTTTCAGTTATCTAAAGTAAACGTTCGTTTTAACTTCTGCATCTTTTTGAAGAGTTATGCCCCGTACACACGGTCGGACTTTGTTCGGACATTCCGACAACAAAATCCTAGGATTTTTTCAGACGGATGTTGGCTCAAACTTGTCTTGCATACACACAGTCACACAAAGTTGTCGGAAAATCCGATCATTCTGAACGCGGTGACGTAAAACATGTACATCGGGACTATAAACGGAGCAGTGGCCAATAGCTTTCATCTCTTTATTTATTCTGAGCATGCGTGGCACTTTGTCCCTCGGATTTGTGTACACACGATCGGAATTTCCGACAACGGATTTTGTTGTCGGAAAATTTTATAGCCTGCTCTCAAACTTTGTGTGTCGGAAAATCCGATGGAAAATGTGTGATGGAGCCTACACATTCCGACAACAAGGTCCTATCACACATTTTCTGTCGGAAAATCCGACCGTGTGTACGGGGCATTAGACTGTCTGTGGATTCTGCCAAGTCAGGAAGGTGGTTCTACTGTACACACAGACTGGGTCTAAGAACAAGGCAATAGTAACCCAAAATACGTACTCTCCAGTAGTACGCTAAATTTCCCCACTCAATGGGCTGTGGCCTTCCTGAACCCTAGTTGTTATGTTGCCAAGTGTACCTGTACCACTGTAGATATAAAATGAGGCAGCCATTTTGGCACCTGAACCAATTTTCAAACCATCAGTTCACGGACAAGTACAAAAACTGCAGCAAAGAAAAATGGTATGCTAAGCGACCAATCAAGTTCAATTTTGAAAAGAAAGAGAATGGTCAATTGGTTGGTCCCTGCTCCGCATTTGCTCCAGTTCTTGTATAATGGCCCCTGAATGTGTTTAGTTCTTAATGAATTCATTCTGTAGGTAATGTTGGGGTGTATTTTTGGTAAGCCCAAATATGGCCGCTTCTGCACAAAATGGCTGCCTCTCTGCCCTGTCCTTACCTATCCGCCACCTCCACTGCCCCTTTTTGCCTTTGGGTTCGCCCTCCTCTTCACCTCTGTGGCCCCGGGAGTCCCGGCTCAGCCCGTGTCGCTCCCTCTGCCTTTCAAACATCAGTTCACTCCGGGGTTTCTTCAGCACGTACTCCTCGGCCTTCAGCATGATCCCCAAGGAGCTCTTCCTCCTCTCCTTTGGTGTTGCCTCTTCTTCGCACGGCTCGACCTTCATGTGGAGGTATCGAGGTAAGACCTCCAGGAGCCTCTGCAAGAGAGACCAGGAAACTGGAATTCACAAGGCTGTAGACCATGCTGGGCCTTGAAAAGGCTAATTGTCTGGCTGTTCTGTTAATCTAAAGCCCTTGGCCCAACCTGAGGAGGACAGATGAGTGAGCCAGAGACTGGGGGCTTGTTACAAGAGACTGCTAGAGACCATGGCATCTACAGCCCCTTTACAAATGAAGGCTCCTACATTTGTGCTCCTTACAGCTTCCCCCGTCTCTGGCCATCTACTGTAGTAGTTCTGCAGCCTCAGACAATCTACTGTAGTAAGTATGTAGTGTCTAACATCTCCTGTAGTTTGTCTGCACTCTCTGACCATCTCTTGTAGTAAGTCTTCAGTCTCCATTATCTCCAGTATTATGTTTGGAGTCTCTAACTATCTCCTGGCAATATGTTTGCAGTTTCTGATGATCTACTGGTAATATGTCTGCTGGCTCTGACCATCTCCTGTAGTTATGTTTGCAGTCTCTGACCATTCCTTGTAGTAAGTCAGCAGTGTCTAACATCTAATGTATTAAGTCTATGGTTTCTAACATCTCTTGTATTAAGCATGCAGTCTCTGACCATCTCCTGGAGTAAGTCTTCAGTCTTTGATCATTTCCGTTGGTATGCACCCAGTCTCTGACCATCCCCTGTAGTAAGCCTGCAGCCTCTAACCATCTTCTGTAGTATGTACTCAATCTGACCATCTCCTGGAGTAAGTCTGCAGTATCTGACCATCTCCTGGAATAAGTCTGCAGTCTCTAACCATCTCTTAGTATTATGTCTGTTGTCTCTGACCATCTCCTGTAGTATGTTTGCAATCTTTGACCATCTCCCATAGTAAACTTGGAGTTGCCCACCATCTCCTGTAGCATATCTGCAGGCTCTGACCATCTCCTGTAGTATGTTTGCAATCTCTGACCATCTCCTGTAGTAAGTCTGCAGTCGCCAACAATCTCCTGTAGTATATCTGCAGTCTCTGACCATCTCCAGTAATAAGTCTGCAGTTGCCGACCATATCCACTAGTATGTACCCAGTCTCTGACCATTTCCTGTAGTATGTACCCAGTCCCTAATTATCTTCTGTAGTATTTCTGCAATCTCTGAACATCTCCTGGCATTAGGTCTGCTGTCTCTGACATCTCCTGTAGTATGTTTGCAATCTCCGACCATCTCCCGTAGTAAGTCTACAGTCTCTGACCATCTCTTGTAGTAAGTCTTTAGTCTCTGACCATCTCCTGTAGTAAGTCTGCAGTCTCTGACAATCTCCTACAGTAGGTCTGCAGTGTCCAACATCTTTTGTCAAAAGTCAGCAGTTTCTGACATCTCCTGTAGTAAGTGGTTTCTAACATCTCTTCTCTTAAGCCCAGGGGCGTAACTACCACCATAGCGACCCATGCGGGCGCTATGGGGCCCGCAGCCAAGTGGGGCCCAGTGAGGATAAGAGCACCGCCGTCACAGTCTCCCAGCCAGGGGAAGAGAGAGGAAAGGAAGAGGCGAGCTGTCCGTATCAGCAGAGAGCTTTATTGTCCAATGTAAGAGCTTTCATTAGAACTTCCAGTGTTCCCGGGGCTCACGTCACATAGCTCCACCTTTTGGCCCGGTGCCTTTGATAGACAGAACGCCGATTCAATGCGGGACATGTGACGTCATCAAAGGCGTTGGGCCAAGAGGTGGGGCTATGTAACGATGAGCCCTGGGAAGACAGGAAATTCAAATTAAAGCTATTACAGCGGGCAATAATGCTCTCTGCTGATCCGGGTGGCTTGCCTCTTCCTCTGCATAGGTGGGGCTGTATGGGGCACAGGCAGACCAGGCTGTATTGGGCACAGGTCACGCTGTATTGGGCACAGGTCACGCTGTATGGGGCACAGATCTCGCTGTATTGGGCACAGGTCACGCTGCATTGGGCACAGGTCACGCTGCATTGGGCACAGGTCACGCTGTATGTGGCACAGGTCACGCTGCATTGGGCACAGGTCACGCTGTATGTGGCACAGGTCACGCTGCATTGGGCACAGGTCACGCTGTATGTGGCACAGGTCACGCTGCATTGACACTAGGGCAGTTGTGGGGGAGACTGTTTGCAGGGGGGCCCCATACAACATTTTGCTATGGGGCCCTGCTATTTCTAGTTACGCCCCTGCTTAAGCCTTTAGTCTCTGACCATCACCTTTAGTAAGCCTGCAGTCTCTGACAATCCCTACAGTAGGTCTGCAGTGTCCAACATCTTTTGTCAAAAGTCAGCAGTTTCTGACATCTCCTGTAGTAAGTGTTTGGTTTCTAACATCTCTTCTCTTAAGCATGCAGTCTTTGACCCTCTCCTGTAGTATTTACCAGGTCTCTGACTATTTCTGTAGTATGTATCCAGTCTCTGACCATCTCCAGGAGTAAGGCTGCAGTCTTTGGCCATTTCCATAATATGTTTGCAGTCTCTGACCATCTCCTGTACTAAGTTTGAAGTCTAAAAAGGAACAGAGGGCGCACCAGCCTTGTGCATTACCTTCGCAACACTTTAATGTATAACAGATAAAAATGCATACTCACAAACGAGTAATAAAATCAATCATTTAGTGTAAAGTCCATCATTTGCATCGTCCAGCAAGATCAGCTGGCCAGTAACAATGGTGGGATGTTTAGTCCAAAAACAGCTGATGCATTTTGAGGGTGTTCCCTCTTCCTCGGGTCTCTGAGAAAGAGGGGACACCCTCAAAACGCAATAGATGTTTTTGGACTACACATCCCACCATTGTTACTGGTCAGCTGATCTTGCTGGATGATGCAAATGATGAACCATTAAGGATCCTCCTCACACTTCCTGTTCTATTTGACCCGCCATATAGCCATATAGGATTGCAGGGACACCCTAGTGACGTAGCAATCTCAACAGTGGAGGTCACAGACGGCAGAACAAGTCAGAACTTTTAATACATTTCACAGGCTGTAGAGTCTGTTGTTGGCTTTGCACAGCATCCAACTCCCATCAAGGGAGTCGGATAGCTGTCTCTGAGATGAGTCAGGTAAATATTTGAGCATTCTGACCGGGAGGATTATTGGCTCACCCGTTTCATGGTGGCAGTCAAGTTGTGCGTGCTGGGAGTCCTTAGAGACACATTTAGAACGATGACACAACTGAGCACAATAAGTGTTGACACGATCATCACAAATATCAGATATCTACAAAAGAAACAAAAGGGTCATGATCCAGTTCTGGGCAGGTTCTCATGCCATCAACAACCTATTGAAAGCAAGGCTAAGTATATAAATCAGTCCAGTAGTAGATATTAAAGGTGTATCTAAAGCTGAAACCTTTTTTTCCTGGCACCAACATGGCAGCGCACTGCCACATATTTGATGCCATAGATTAGCCCCTCCCCCAACAAAGCCATCGTTATGACCCTTCATCATTCTCCATTTCATGACTGAACTGCCTGTGTAATTTGTTTATTCATGGACACTTGTACCCTCAATCTTTATAGTGTCAAAAAAAATACATTTTAGCTGATAATGAAGATGGTCCTGTGCAAAATTTTAGAACAATCAGGTGATCAATGTAAAGTTACTTACTTGCCAATAAGTGGGACACTTAGAGATGTTTCGGGAACCTTCTGAGCAATCAGGAACAGGAACACAACCTGAGCAAGGAGAACGGAGATAGAGGTGGTACATTTCTGACCACCGGCTAAAAGTAGACAAAGATAGGACAGTGACTAGAAAGAACTTATTGTCTGTTTTCAGATGATCAGCTTAGCACTTGTACTGGGCTAGTCACCCCAAAATAATTATTTTAATTAGGAACGAATTTTGGTGAGCTTACTTATGCTCTGGATTTAAACTCTTTAAGGCAACTTAACAATAAAATTTGAATTTTCTTTCCAACAACATAGAAACTCCTCAGAAACATCAAATAAAAGTCAAACAGGGAGAATGATAATCCTTCGCAATGATGGCAGTAGGTAGGTGGACCTGGGAACTTTGGTTTAGAGTCTCCACCACTGGTAACTCTCTAATACCCTTGCCCTCATGTACCATGCACAAGACCTAGACTTGCGACAGAGTACAGTTTCAGCATATAAATGAAACTTGGATTAATACTTCAAACATATTAGTAAAACTCTACTGATGCCTTAGGTAGACTATAATGGTTTGTGATTTGCAGATATAAAAACTCTAACCAAATGCTAAAGCAGCGTTTCTCAAACTTTTTTCAACCATGGCACTCTTGCAAAACTTTAAGTCCCCCCTGTCTAAATGGGGCCTTGTCACATCGGGGACTCCCTTTCACATCAGAGTCCTCCGCTTTCTCCCCTAACCTTTTACATCAAAGTCCTCAATCATCCCCCAACCTTTTGACAAGAGAGCCCTACTTTCTAATCTTAGCCACAACATGGCTGTTGCATTATGGCAATGGGTGGGAGGCAGCGCAGGTCTAAACAGGCAGATTTCCCACCACTTCTGAATGCTGGGGCTGCCTTGAAAGCCCCCGCCCTGGATTAGCGTCATGTGCTTCCATGGTGTTGGTGTGCAAAAATAATGGCACCCCTGACAACCCCAGATTACACTGTGTATAGACAACTGCCATTTTTTAAAATACAATTTTCCCCCTTGTTTAAGACCTTTTTGATCAGCAGGGGTAATCCATCCATGGATCATCATTCTATTACTGTATGTATTTTTGGAAAAAATCAGTTGCCGCACCCACTACTCACTCAGGTTGAACTGGATGGACTGGTGTCTTTATTCAACCTTACTAACTATGTAACTATGTAACTATGTATATGTAAAAACATCCAACCCTTTTTTGAAACTATACCTGCTAAAGCCAGTTCATGTGACTCTCTAGCCTTTGGGAACTACGCACAACTGTAGATTAAATAGAATTTATAGTGGTTTTGTACATATTTCCTTTGTCTATTTATTAGGGTCAGGGCAAAAAAATGTTTTAGTTGATTTTTTTTTTCCTGCTCAGGTAAATATAAAATATTTCACAATTATATTGTGTAGTCTTTCATCCAGCCAGCAGATGGTGATGTTGTCATGTTTTTACATATTTAGCTGTATTAACTTTCAGCTATACTGAAAGAAACCTGTGTAGCCCTACCCCCGTAGGAGTTGCCGAAGTTAAGGTGCCCCACTGATGCACAGCTAGTCACACAGCATTTCCTTCTTTCATCCGGACACAGAAAATCAGTCTTTGGCTTGTTTTGTTATTTTATTAGGGGATGATAACTTGGATAGAGTAAGGGATTATGGGATGCCCAGGGTGAAAACAAACAGAACTTCAGTGACAACTGTCTCCCTATATACAAACTCCTCTTCTTACTTCCTCCTGCACACACTTGGTTCCTCTATGTACAGACCTGCTTGCTCACTCCTGAGGGAACAGTATATCGCTAGTTCCGGAACTCTCAGTCCTTTGACAAAGTACAACATTGGAGTGAACAGCATAACACATCCTCCTCTGCTTTCTGTGGCCACCGATCCCAGTTCCACTTGCTTGCAGAATGCTAGCCCACCTGGCTGTTTCTCTTCCCAGTCTTCCTGACTGACTTTCTGCATCAGACCTGCCCAACTGACACACACACACAGATTCCCAGGGCAAGGTCAGATGAAGAACTTGGCACACCACTGTCTGCAAAAGAGCACTGCTGCAGCCGGCAGTCTCTCCCCTTCTCTGTCCCTGCACCGTGTTGATCTACTCACCGTCTTTCCTTGCTCTCTCTGCTGCCTCTCTGGCTTCAATCCCACCAACTGCCTTCTGTGGTGGGATCCTTCCAGGCCAGCCTCCCAAGCTCCAGCCTGAGGTAACCCCCCCTCCCCAGTGGGGGTCCCTCAAGAGCCATTGACAGCCTCTCAGTACTGCTTCTCCATCTTCCATCTGGCCCATGTCTATTTATGGGTTTCCCAGTCCCCTGCCAGGCCCACTCCTGGAGATTTTCTGAGAGCCCATAAATATTCAAGGCAGCCCCTCATAACTCCCACTATATTCTAGAATATTCACCAACATTCTAGAAACTGGTGGGGGCACCAGAGAGCTGCCAGGATGAGTCATCCAGCCCTGAACTCTTGTAAACCTGACCCAATTACAGACTCATCATGTAACATTAGTCAGAGTATAGTTTACCTACTCTCACTACTAGTAGCACACACTACAGGGTGTTACACCTGCTATTTACAGAACTCAAGGATTTGTCATGGCAGAAACTCCTCCCTATTTGGACAACAAAGTTTAAATGTTGAAAAAAAACCAAACAGTTAAACAACTATTTAAAGATGTATAAAACGTAAACTAAAATTAAACTGTCTGAAAACAGTTATTCTACTATGCATCTAATGGTTTGGGGACACCTTACCATGACACCTGTATGAGCTTGTTGGGCATCTCATTCTAAAACCATGGCGATTATGACCAATAGGAAGTTGGCCTCCCCTATGTGGTTACAGTATAACAGTCTCCATTCTTCTGGGAAGACTTTCAAGATTTCGGAGTGTGTCTGTGGGATTAGTGGCCAATAAACCAAAATAGCATGTGTGAGGTCAAGTACTGGCTATACCCCCCTATCAGCAGGCCAGCATTAATATGGAATTGGCCTCCCATTGTTGCTACAGCAGCCTCCGCAGGTTGGGTACTGATATTGGAGAAGACCTGGCTCCCAATTGGCATTCATATTTATAACGAAGGTGTCCAGTAGGTTTGAGGTTAGGGCTTTGAGGACCACTCAGGTTCCTCCACACCAAACTCATGAAGCTATCCCATGAGCAGGAGCAAAGTCATGCTGAAAACCATAAAGGTCTTTCCTCACACTGTTGGCACAAGTTTAGAAGTGTACAAATCTAAAACGTTGTAGTAATAATACAGGACCCTTCACTGGAAACACCTGAACTCAATAATTTGGAGGGGATGTTGGCAATACTAGTGTATTTTCCGCCTGTTTCAAAGGGCCCCCTCGTCTCTATTTTGGTAACCTGAGACCCTTGAAACTGAATTTTATGAGATGTATTTTTGCCACACATTGCATTACTCCATCTCACCTCCACCTCATCTCACCTTTGGCTGGCAGGAAATAAACCAACACTACCAGGGAGGAGATGAGGACACAAGGTACGATGATGTTGACAATGTAGAAAAGAGGCTTCCTTTGAATAATAAGCCCAAAATTAATCTCTTGATACTGAAGGTCGTCCTCCATATAGCGATAGTTCAAATTCTTCCATGCAGGACAGTGCTTTATTGCCCATTCACCGTTTTCTGAATGTGGAAGGAGGCAGAAGTGCAAGACACAAGAAAAAAAAAAAAAGAGGTTAGTGGATAGACTAATACAATTTAAAAAACCTATGAATCCATACCACTCAGCTAATTAGAATATTATTATGCAATAACTGATTCGTCCTTCAGAAGGGATACCTCCTCAGGCACCAACAGTTTACCACATAAATAAAGTATTGGGATAAAGGGATGTCACCAGAAAGGTGAATGAGAGGAGGATCAACTACAGTATATTTTGCAAAAGATATACAAGACTTTATTGATGAAACATATTTCACAAGCGTTAAGTTCACCAGGGGCAGTACGCAAACCCCCCTCTAGTGGACCACGCTCTCATAATGTACCAATTTATTAAATAAAATTTGTCCCAATACTTTATTTATGTAGTGGATAGACTACAATTGGTGGCAACTTGAGGAATAATGGTGGAAGATGGGAAAAGAAAATAGTATTGTATTACCTGTGAAAGCCTCAGGGTCAATGTCCACCCGCTCCAACAGCTCCCCGCTCTCGCCAAAAGCCAAAAGAAGAGTGACTTCTTTCGCATTGTATGTTTTTGATCTACAGGGAGGGGCGTCCATTAGGTTTGTGAAGAAATACACAATGATGTTTCCACAAATGAATACATTCTGTTATCTGTTTTTACCTAAAATACTTTGTGTGTTAAAGTGTAAGCTGCTCTGGCTCAGAGACTGGTGTGACTCGCTCAGTGTTCTCTGTAGAGCACTGCAGCATATGTCAGAGCAACATACTTAATGTATAGTAATAGTTTGTGACTGTGGCAGGACATTAGAGTGTACATTTTTTTTTTTTATTTAAAATGTTGTAAACCTACAGCTTGTTATTAAAAACATACTTACATATATACAAAAAATAAATAAAAGTGAATGTATACATAAATTAACAAAAACAAACAAGCTTACATCAGCAAATAACATAAAAGAAAACTTCTTTAAAAAAAAACATAAATAGAACTATATACAAAGAAACATAATTTTATCAACAGTAAACCACTAAATTATGCAAAACACAACCCAACCTCCACCTAAACACACCCTCAGGCCAAGAAACGATTAAACATTGATCCCTTGCATGCAGCCTTTTTCCAATAATCTGAACTTATAAAAATCTAAGGGACGTGAAAGGATAAAAATTAAAAGCCTCACACCCAGAGACTGACAGACAGCAACTACAGGGGCCCGACATTCCTCCATGCCTTTGTCCAGGCCTCAGATCGCCACCTGTCCTCAAGACCCCGGATCTTCCAAACCTCACCCAGAATATTGTGCACCACCTCGACAGGAAGGACTTTTTTCTCAGATGAAACCTGACACTTTGCATTCCACGTGTAGTAACGGACTACTGAGCTAACTAGAAAAAGTGTCTCAAAATCAAAATCCCAGTGAGTTTCAAAGGCCCTGTTTGGCCACGCTGTGTAATTCAAGCGGGAAAGGAAAGGGATTTCCAGAGCCCCACCCACCCGCTTATAGACTTCTATATTGAAGGGTCACTGAAGCAAGAAATGGTCCATCGTCTCCGCCACCTCACCACACTGCATTCTTTGACAACCACGGTTTTCCACAGAGTGATGCTTCAGGTTGCCCTTCACATAGAGTATGCCAAGGGATGAGCACTAGGCCAAATCCTGAAACTTTAAAGGGATGATTCTCTCCAGATTAATCAAACGCAGACCCTCCCTCATAACAGGGCCAGGGCAATCCCTCAAGGCAAATGGCTTGCTAAAGACAGATTCAACAACCCTCCATCTAGGGCCTTCCTAGGAAGAGACTTAATTCCCTCCGCCATCACTCACTACTGCCGAAGCATTTTCAGACACGAGGCCACATAAGCCGAGAGCTTACCATGTCAGACTCTCAGGCTTTTCACGGGCCTACCATTCTCTCAACTTTGCAGAAAAGGCCTAAACCAGGACTGAAAAATACAAGCCCACCCATACAGATCCTCTGCCAGCATGTTACCAAAATTATGTTTCAAAAACATCAAAGAAAAGAAAACCACCAGGCTGACCATACCTAGACCACCCATTCTTCTGGGAGGGTAGGTTACAGACCTCTTCATGAAGTTCAGTCCATTCCCGCATAACAACTGGAAGAAACAGCTGTATATCCTCGCATAGAGAGACAATGAGCAAAACACAGACAAAGCTGACATACAGAAATACCAGGATCAGGTACATTTTAATTGGGTCAATCCTTTCCCTGTAAGAGAGTTTCCAATCCTTCTAGCTGGCAACTTTGGCATTAGCATCCTGCTTACCCAATTTTCAAGGCTGTAATTGCTGGGACCAAATTTGATGCCTAAAACTTTAATTTCCTCTAAGGGCTCTGGGAAAGTGTCCGGAAGCTCAAAGCCTTCGCCTTCCTCCCCCATCCAGAAAACCTCACTCTTATCCTGATTGCCCAAAACAAACCTTAGAAGTTAAAGTAAGGACTTTAAAGGTACCACTAATATAAAATGTCAAAAATGTATTATACAAAAGTTTAAACCATGTACATATTTAGAACATAACAAAGAAGAAAATGTGCGCTATAATGCTCTAAATATTTCCCTTGACATCCCCACTAAAGCCAAGTGATGAGTGGCTCGCTGCGACTTCGACGCAGGTGCGTTTCACGAGTCGCTACCCGCTTCTTCAGGAAGAGAACTGCAGCTGAGCTCTATAATAAGAGATATGCAATTATCAATTTCCATATTGTGACTATGTTATCTAGTGTATATGACCTTGATTGAGTGATACTACATACCTCAACGTATATAGACAACCACATACATAAAATCAGAGTCAAACAAAATAGTCATCACACGACCAGCTGTTGCCAGTTCCCTTGATGGATGGGATAGTCCATATATGCTTCATCCATAAGATATAGGAGACCCAGTTGTGTCAAAATCAGTGCTTAAATAAGCAAATATCTAAAAATAAAATGAGTTGCATAAGGAGGTTGTTCAAAAATGTACAAAGAAGGTTAGTCTGGCAACAAGGGGCAGTAGAAAGTGCCATATTAGGGCAGAGAATCACAGTGTTGGTATGGGGCCCTTTAAATTCCCAAGTAGGGGTGTAGTTGGGAATTTAAGGCCCCATACCAGCACTGTAATTCTCTGTAACATAGTCACACAATATGGAAAATGATAATTGTATATCTCTTATTGTAGAGCTCAGCTGTAGTTCTCTTCCTGAAGAAGCGGGCAGCTACCCGTAAAACGCACCTGCGTCGAAGTCACAGCGAGCCACTCATCACCTGGCTTTAGCGGTTTTGTGGAGGGAAATATATAGAGCCTTATAACGCACATTTTCTTTTTTGTTATGCCTTAATTATGTATCTTTATGTTTTGTGTACAATTTCTATTAAAGGATGTGGTACCAGACAATTACTGTCCATAATTAGAGGCTCCCACTTTATTGCCCCTCCTTCCATCGCTTTTCTTCTTCTTATCCTGGTTGATTTTTGAGCCAGATACCTCACCATACTGACTCATCACCCAGACCACCTCCTCCGCCTTCCAAGAGATGAAAACAGACATGTCATCAGCATAGGCCTCGACCCTCAGAGGAGGCTTACCAAGAATGCCTAAATGCACTCCACACAACGGTCTGCTTTTTAACATCCTAATGAAGGGATCAATTGCAAATGCGTATAGCAGAGGACTCAAATGACACCTCTGGAGCACACCTGAGCCAACCTAAAAGGGCTGTCCAATCCAACTATTCACATGCATAAAGCTTTCAGCCCCCCTGTATAAGGTCTTCCGACAATCGATAAAGCCCCCCTCCAGACCATACTTGCCAAGAAGCAGCCATAGGTACTCATGACTGACCCAATCAAAAGCTTTAGACTGATTCAATGCCAGCAGAAACTTTCGCCAGCCTGAAGCCCGACACCATTCCAGAGCCTCCCAGACAGCTAACACCACTGAAAAAGTGCTTCTACCCTAAACCGAACACAGTGTTGATGGCCATAAAGTAAATTTCTCGCTACAGACAATAAACGCCGGAAGATTATTTTTGCCAGTATCTTCCTATTGACATTGAGAAGGCTAATGGGCCACCAATTCTCTAAGAATCTTTACCCTTTGACAGAATAAACACTGCAAATTGCCACATGGAGGGTGAGAGCGAACCCTCTCTTAGATAGCCATTAAAAACCTCCACCCAATAGGGGGCCAGAGTAACCTTAAAGTGCTTATAAATTTTGGCTGTCAATCCATCTGGCCCAGGCGACTTTTTAATGGCAAGCTTATCAATAGCCTTAACCACCTCATCTGCTGTGATGTCTTCTGTCAAACTCACAAGAGAACTGCTATTTTCCAGTCCTGGAGTAGAATCCAGAAAACTTGACATGCCTGCCCGATCAAGGTCTCTCCTACCCAGGAGGTCAGCATAATATGATCTGGCGGTTTGCAGGATTCCCGACTTGGACTTTGTCAAGGAACCTGTACTGTCAACCAGGCCTACAATTGATTTAACTGCTCTACCTTGTTTGCAATTCTGGTAAGGGTTGCGCGAGTGATATTTCCCATAATCCCTTTCCGGAACCAAAGAGGCATGCCTGTCATATTTACACTTCCTGAGCAAACGTTTAACCTCAGAGATTATCCCCGGATCTCATTATTGGAGAGAAGCCTTAACAATTTTCTCCGCAGGCGCTGGTAGGTGACATACTTCAAGCTGTTTATTTCTTCCTATGGCCTTGAAAAACCCAACGATCCTTTGTTTTGTAATCTCCCACCACTCTGACTTACTGCTGCAAAAGTCCATGATCGATACCTGTGCCCAAAAAAAATCCTATCTATTCTACTCTGACTACTACCTCGCTGAAAAGTGAATCCCGTGTCGTCTGGGCAGCAATGGATATACACTTCAACCAGACCTGCCTGTCTAACTACTTCATTCAAAACAAGCCCGTCACAGTCCAGCCTGACTCTGTTACCTTTCCTGTCCTTAGTCCTAGTGATGGTGTTAAAATCACCACTTAAGACAACTTGGGCTGTAAAAAAAAAAGCTTAATCTTCATGAAGAGGCATTTCCTGTCCCACTTTGTCTGGGGCCCATAGATGTTGATCAGGTGCAGGTCCTGCTCCCCCCATTGAGACATCTAAGACCAAGCATCTCCCCATTTCTACCTCAATAATCCACCACAAGAGACCATGCCTCCACTCCTTCGCCAGATGAATATCAGCCAAGCTAGACAACCTGGTCTCTTGCAAAAGAAAATATCAGCATCAAACCTGTTTAGCAAAAATAAGGCCATGTTACGAGCACTTACAGATTTTATGCTGGTCGACATTAATGGTCGCCACCTTCAAACGAGTGAAAATCGCCATCAGGATGATTGAGGTACACATTTCTTAGCCTGCTTACCCCGCTCCCTACTTGTAGACCCTACACTTCAATAGTCCTTGTAATTACACTTCCATAGAAATCACCGACTCCTCACCAGGTGAAAAATTAACCTCCACCCTCACTGATTCAGGAGCACTTCCTCCTCCTCCTCTTACTGATTTTACTTTTAGCCTCCAACCATTCCATATCCTCACTTGGCAATCCTGACAGCAGAATCCCCTCCCTGCAGGACATCCTTAGCCCAAACTCCCCCATTTATCCCTCTCCCCACATCATTCGCTTCACATTTTACACCAGCCACTCTGATCCCCTTCTCACCCCCCCCCCCCCACCATCATGCAGTCCATCACCCACTCCACCCCTTGGTGTCTGTTGACCTCCAGCTGCACTTCTGCCCTGCCAAGGAAGAGGGGTCGGCGCAGTCATACGCGCTGGAGTGCTATGCATATTTGGCTCCGTTTTAGGGCAGAGTTCAGGCAAAAATTCGGCCCAGATTTGTCGCTGAAACGGAGAACAGGGACACACCGGACACCCTGCTGCGAGCCGCATCCATCGGAGGTGTGAACCCAGCCTTGACCTGCTAGTGGGCTGTTTTTCAACAGAACAAGCTGTCCTGCAGATGTGGCAGTTAGAGGGATGAGACAAACCATTTACCACTGACAGGCATGCTTACAATAAACAGTTTTTATTTATGTAAAACCTTTATCCCTAAATGGGGGAAAAAACTGTTGCTTTTACTGATTATAAAGTGTTAGCTGGAGTTTGTATTCAATGTGTTTTTGTATCTAAATCTGCTAGTACATCAGACATTCCCCTACCCTCAGACTGACAATGCTGCTGCCAAAGGTGCCCCCTATGCTCCTTTATCTGGAGTGGGGGCACTCTAAGCTGGATACAGACTGCATTATGTAGTGCAAGGGACTGACCGATTGTATATAAATTGAAAGAGTTTGGGTATGACCTCGTATTATATGGTTTTGGTGAATCTAAAGAAAATTGTATAGTGTGTATCCAGCTTAATACAGGAGGTGTGCTACTGGCCAAATCACCAGGTGAAAATGGAGGCGGAAAGCCTTAACAAAACGAAAACGAATGCAGCCACCACATCTATTATGGGTATTCTGACAGTCAGTGGTGTCGTTTGTCAGAATAAAAAAGCTCAGCAGGGGGAAAGGGGGGTGCTCGTCCATCTGTGTTATTAGCGTGGATGGAGGAATCTGTCTGTACACTATGAAGACAAACCTGAAATTTTTTTAATGAGTATCAAATCAGGCAGGCCATTATACTATATAATTGTTAAAAAATCTAAAAGAGGATTGTACAATCAGATTGTATAGTGTGTGGTTACCCCTAGATGGGTTGTCATATGGGGGTTGCATTGTAGAGGAGGAAGTGGGTGGTAGTAGGACGATGGTGGGGGGGGTCACCAAAATGCACCTTTGCCTGTGTAGACCGAAATCCTTGCACCGGCTTTGGTTATATGGCAACATTTATTCACCACTCTGTCCTGGAAAGCTGGTAAGGTCTCAGGGGGCAAGTCCAGGATCCATGGCAGCTTGAACATATGGCGTAGGCCTCAGTCCCCTTTGGAGAGCCTGCACCTGGATCCTTCCCAGACTGTTGCATCATGGCTGGGGAAAGAGCTGCAAGACAACCCCAGGCTTGATGTTGCTCCAAGCTGTGACCAGAGCAGAGTGAGCCAGCAGCACCTTGCAGAACAGCACCACCTGGTGGAGAGACTGATGTGACTCGCTCAGTGGTCTCTGTACAGCACTGCAGCATATGTCAGAGCTATATATACTGTATGTATTGCAATAGTGTGAATAGTGTGTGACTGTGGTGGGACTTTAGAGTGTAAGCTCCTCTGGTGCAAACACAGTTGTGACTGGCTCAGTGTTCTCTGTATATCCCTGCAGAATATGCCAGAACTATATACACCAATCAGCCATAGCATTATGACCACTGACAGGTAATGTAAATAACACTGATTTTCTCGATACAATGGCACCTGAAAGTGGGTGCGATATAAAGCAAGTGAATATGTTATCTCTGAAGCTGATGTGTTAAAAGCAGAAACAATGGGCAAGCATAAGTAAGGGCCAAATTGTAACGGCTAGACCAGTGTTTCTCAACTCCAGTCCTCAAGGCGCCCAAACAGGTTCCGTTTTCACGCTCTCCATTATTTTGCACAGGTGATTTGATCAGTTTCACTGCCTTAGTAATTACCACAGCCGTTTCATCTGAGGAAAATTCTGAAAACATGACCTGTTAGGGTGCCTTGAGGACTGGAGTTGAGAAACACTGGGCTAGACAGCAGAGCACTTCAAAGCTGCAGCTCTTGTGGGATGTTTCCGCTCTGCAGTGGTCAGGACCTACCAAAAGTGATCCAAGGAAGAAAAACTGACAAACTGGCGACAGGGTCATGGGCAGCCAAGGCTCATTGATACATGTGGGGAGCGAAAGCTAGGCTGAGTAGTTTGATCCAATAGAAGAGCTACTGTAGCTCATTTTGCTGAAAAAGTGAATGCTGGTTCTGATAGAAAGGTGTCAGAACACACAGAGCATTGCTGTTTGTTGTATAAGGGGCAGTGTAGCCGCAGACCAGTCAGGGTGCCCATGCTGACCCATGGGCACAGCCACAAACGTTTACAATGGGCATATCAGCATCAGATCTGGACCACAGAGCAATGGAATAAGGTAACTGGTCTGATGAATCACGTTTTCTTTTACATCATGTGGATGGCATGGTGCGTGTGTGTTGCTTACCTAGGGAAGAGATGGCACCAGGATGCGCTATGGAAGAAGGCAAACTGGCAGAGGTAGTGCAATGCTACTGACATCTTGGTAACAGATACCACAGCATACTTTCAGAGGTCTACTGCAGTCCATGGCTCAACAGGCCAGGGCTGTTTTGGAGGCAAATAGGAAACCTACTTAATATTAGGTGGGTGGTCACAATGTTATGACTGATCATACCCATGGTGGAGGAATTGGAATGTAATCTTCTCTGGTGCAGAAATGTCCCTGGTCCCTCAATGGTCTACAAACATAGTACAAACATTGATTGCTCACCTGAACACCAGTGTGCAGTTCTGCCAATCAAAAGGGAAGTAGGTGACCACCACAGGGCACGCACTCCTGAAGATGGCTGGCGGGAGCCAAGACGAATAGCCGTTGCTATGGACCAGGACGTTGGCGTAATATGCTACTTCAAACTGGCCATCAACACTGAAAGACAATATATAGGGCAGTTACAGAGCAGGGCGGTGCCTTTTCAGAGAATCAATTTTCTTTTCAAATCTTATGAGGTTATAAACAGCTTACGGTAATATATTTATGTAAACTCTCCTTCCTACGTAGTAGTGTTGTACATTTTCTAGTACTTTAGTGCTCAGTGTAACCCTCACATTAACCCTCCTTGTAACCCTAACACTAACCCCTCTTGTAACCCTAACACTAACCCTTCTCGTAACCCTAACACTAACCCTCCTTGTAACCCTAACACTAACCCTTCTTGTAACCCTAACCCTCCTTGTAACCCTAACACTAACCCTCCTTGTAAACCTAACACTAACCCTTCTTGTAACCCTAACCCTCCTTGTAACCCTAACACTAACCCTTCTTGTAACCCTAACCCTTCTTGTAACCCTAACACTAACCCTCCTTGTAACCCTAACACTAACCCTCCTTGTAACCCTAACACTAACCCTAGGGCCAGCCCTTGCTCAAATAAGTTCTAGTCTGTATGCTCCTCTTTTCTGCTCATAGCCATAGACTAACTATCCTGCACCTAAAGTTACTAGTGCCAAGAACCCGCCACTAGAAACTCCTGCTGTTACTTATCCTCATCTTCTTCCACTGAAGATCTATGATTGCTCTTGGACAATTGGTCTTGGACAGCTCTCCTCAGAAAAAACAAGTGCGAGACATTTGCTCATTCTTGAACCCACTGGGATTCACCATGGTCTTCAGTGTGAATCAGTCGATGAATAAAAGCAGAGCACTTGTGACTGACAATTTCCGCTCTTCTGGCTGTTCACATCAAGATTTGCTAGAAAAATGGTAAAACCCCTAAATCTGGCAACAAATGCCTTTGATGGTCCGAGGCACTCATGGTTTCCACCAAGGCAAGGCCCTATCACAGCCTTTCAACCTTTTTAACACAGAACAACCATTAAAAGAAACGTTCATGTCTCAGCGAACCTTATCAATAATTACCATATCTATAGCTCACGGTACATTAGTGTGGTGGTCAGTGGGCAGAATGTCCCTGACATTGGCGGTTATTGGCAGATTGCCCTTCGCTTTGATGGCCATTGGGAAGAATGTCCCACATTTTTTGTCAGGGGGAAGAACACGCCTTACATTGGTGGCCTTTGGGAAGAATGTCACTGACATTGGTGGTTATTGACAAAATTCCTCTCCCTCTGATGGCCAGTGGGAAGAATGCCCCTTACATTGGCGGCCAGTGGGAAGAAAGCTCCTTACATTGGTGTCAGTGGGAAGAATGCTCCTTACATTAGTGGTTAGTGGGAAGATTGGTCCTTACATTGGTGGTCAGTGGGAAGAATGCCCCTTACAGTGGTGGTTAGTGGGAAGAATGCCCCTTACATTGGTGGCCAGTGGGAAGAATGCCCCTTACATTGGTGGCCAGTGGGAAAAATGTCCCTGTGTTATGATATCAAGTGCTGGTATCCTGTAGACTGTGAGCAGATATGTGTGGATCTGCACAAAGAACACCAAACTAGACCAGGATAAATTCACCTTAGGTTTTACATTTACATCTTTACATTTATTATTTTTTCTACTAGGAGCCTGCAAAGCATTGCACCCATGATCAGCAGATTGCGGGTGCAATGCAGGGCCCTTGCAGACTGTCAGTATAAGCTATACCTTATACAGGCAGGCAGTTACACAATGTCAGAAAGAAACAATGCACTACCTAGAGCGGTGTTTCTCAACTCCAGTCCTCAAGGTGCCCCAACAGGTCATGTTTTCAGGATTTCCCTCAGAAGAAACGGCTATGGTATTTACTAACTCTAATGTAAAAATGCATATAAAAGTAAAGGAGAAGGCCTTCAAAAAATACAAGCTTGAGGGATCATCATCAGCATTCAGATTTTATAAAGAATGCAACAAGAAATTTAAGAGTACAATTAGGGCGGCTAAGATAGAGCACGAAAGACACATAGCGGAGGAGAGCAAAAAAAACCCAAGAAATTCTTTAAGTATGTAAACAGTAAAAAAGGGAGGACAGACCATATTGGCCCCATAAAGAATGAGGAAGAACATCTGGTTACAAAAGATGGGGAGATGGCGAAGGTATTAAATTTATTCTTCTCCTCAGTCTTCACGAGGGAATCGGGGGGCTTCAGTAACCAAAACTGCAGTGTTTATCCTCATGACACATCACAGGAAGCACCTCCATGGTTAACAGAGGACAGAATTAAAATTAGACTTGGGAAACTTAACATTAATAAACCACTGGGACCAGATGGCTTGCATCTGAGGGTACTTAGGGAACTCAGTCAAGTAATTGCCAGACCATTGTTCCTCATTTTTACTGACAGTCTACTAACTGGAATGGTACCAGTTGATTGGAGAAAAGCCAATGTAGTACCAATATTTAAAAAGGGCACAAAATACATCCCTGGGAATTACAGACCAGTTAGCCTAACATCAATAGTATGCAAGCTCTTGGAGAGGATGATAAGGAACTATATACAAGATTTTAGTAATAAGAACGGTATCATTAGCAGTAATCAGCATGGATTAATGAAGAATCGCTCTTGCCAAACCAATCTATTAACCTTCTATGAGGAGGTGAGTTGCCATCTAGATAAAGGAAGGCCCGTAGATGTGGTGTATCTAGATTTTGCAAAAGCATTTGACATAGTTCCCCATAAACGTTTATTGAACAAAATAAGGTCCGTTGGTATGGACCATAGGGTGAGTACATGGATTGAAAACTAGCTACAAGGGAGAGTTCAGAGGGTGGTGATAAATGGGAAGTACTGGGAATGGTCAGGGGTGGGTAGTGGGGTCCCCCAGGGTTCTGTGCTTTGACCAATCCTATTTATTTTGTTCATAAACGACCTGGAGGATGGGATAAACAGTTCAATCTCTGTATTTGCGGACGATACTAAGCTAAGCAGGGCAATACCTTCTCCGCAGGATGTGGAAACCTTGCAAAAAGATCTGAACAAATTAATAGGATGGGCAACTACATGGCAAATGAGGTTCAATGTAGAAAAATGTAAAATAATGCATTTGGGTGGCAAAAATATGAATGCAATCTATACACTTGGGGGAGAACTTCTGGGGGAATCTAGGATGGAAAAGGACCTGGGGGTCCTAGTAGATGATAGGCTCAGCAATGTCATGCAATGCCAAGCTGCTGCTAACAAAGCAAACAGGATATTGGCATGCATTAAAAAGGGGATCAATTCCAGAGACGAAACGTTAATTCTCCCCCTCTACAAGACTCTGGTCCGGCCGCACCTAGAGTATGCTGTCCAGTTCTGGGCACCAGTCCTCAGGAAGGATGTACTGGAAATGGAGCGAGTACAAAGAAGGGCAACAAAGCTAATAAAGGGACTGGAGGATATTAGTTATGAAGAAAGGTTGAGAGCACTGAACTTATTCGCTCTGGAGTATGTTAATGAGTGATCATTTTTAGAAGAAAAGAGGATTAACCTTAAACTACATAGAGGGTTCTTTACTGCAAAAGTGGCAAGCATATAAAATTCCCTTCCACAGGCGGTGGTCTCAGCGGGGAGCATCGATAGTTTCAAAAAACGATTAGATAAGCACCTGAATGACCACAACATACAGGGAAATACAATCTAATACTGACATATAATCACACACATAGGTTGGACTTGTGAAGATATGAGATATATGAACCATATCTTTTTATGTATCCAGAGTTCATCTTCAACATGAATTTGTATTTTTGATCATTCTTATTATACTTGTTTTTCTGTAAAATGTTTCTGAATTCTTTTGGTATTGCAACACATGTGGCTGACCAGTTGACATTAAAATGTTCTGCCAATGACCTGACACAATTCTCGGAAAAGATGTGATATGGAAAGATGATGACATAGAAGGTCCCTGTCTAAAAGCCAAATTAACTTCTTCCAAATAATTATTCTTTCTTTCTGTCAAAATAACTTGACAGTTAAAATTAGCCAGGTCAAAGTAACTCAGAAAACTCAGAACACTGGCCAAGAACTGCGTTGAAATACTTAGTAAAATGCGTACTTGTGATGTGTAACTTTGGGCTTGTGCCTGCCATAAGATTACTGTATAACCATTCTCTATAAAACCTGTACTGCCTTGTAAACTGTATCGCATTGTCCTGAAGAAATGCGATCCACTGTACAGTGCATATTCTGAAGTAAACATGCATAAGACAAATGCATCTCTATTGGCGTTGATGTCCTTTATTTCAAGGTTCAACTTAACAGACTTGATGGACTTGTGTCTTTTTGTCAACCTCACCTACTATGTAACTATACTATGTAACTATGAAACTGATCAAATCACCTGTGCAAAATAATGGAATGCCTGGAAGCATGACCTGTTGGGGCGCCTTGAGGGCCGGAGTTGAGAAACGTTGACCTAGAGCCCTCAACAGCACCCTGGTAGTTCATTGAGACTTGTAGTTCTCCCATTCAGAGAACTCTGTGAATAAATGACCGGATGAGTCCTGCCGGAGCCCTGCACGGCCGTAATTTTAAAAAAATTGTGACAAAAGTGAAAGTATCCTTTAATGAAAGTAAATTTGATTTATTAGGGAAACAACACAAGGGAGCAGTACAACAATAAATACAAACATCCAAATCCCTAAGCAAAATTACCTAACTAACTAGCCAACTAACTAATTAGGCTATGTACAGATTGCAGAATAAAGGGCAGAGCAGGATCAAGCTGAGGAGCAAGGAATGAGCCAGAATGGGGAGCAGGATTGGGCACAAGGGAAAACAGGCAAAACACTGAGGCACTGTGGAATGTTAGAGGAGTGGCTAAATACCCTCTCAGTAGCCAGCATCGGGTGGGGACTACGTTATAATTGATGGGATCTGCTGGCTACTGGGAGTCACCTACTCTTGGACACTCTTCAGATCCAGGAACCACCACCAGCCACCGGTGCCACCAGCGGGGGATCCAGTTCATGACACCCTGTCATTAGTGGTCAGTTGGCAGAATGCCCCTTATGATGATGGCAAGTGGAAGAAATGTCCCTTTTAGTGTTGTTCGGGGAAAGAATACCCCTGATATTATGGGCCAGTGGAAAGAATCTCCTTCACACTGATTGCTAGAGGGAATAATGTCCCTGACATTGATGGTCAGTGGGAAGAATGTCCCTGACATTAGTGGGCAGTGGGAAGAATTCCTTCGAAATTGGGGACCAGTGGAAGTAATGTTCCTTACATTGTTGGCCAATGGGAAGAATATCTTTAACATTGGTGGACAGTAGGAAGAATGCTCCTTAAATTAAGGGTTGGTGGGAAGAATACCCCTCTAATGCCTCGTACACACGACCGGACTTTCCGGCAGAAAAGGTCCGATGGAATCATTCCGTCGGACATTCTGATCGTGTGTGGGCTTCATCGGACGTTTTATTTCTAAAATTCTGATGGACCTAGAAATAGAACATGTTTCAAATCTTTTAGATGGAATCAGTTCCTATCGGGAAAACCGCTCGTCTGTATGCTAGTCCAACGGACCAACAACGACGCAAGGGCAGCTATTGGCTATTGAACTTCCTTCTTCTAGTCCCGTTTTACGTGATCGCGTTCTAAACGATCGGACTTTGGTTTGATCGTGTGTAGGCAAGTTCGTTTCAGTGGACTCCATCGGAACTCCGTCGGAAAGACCATCGGAGTCTATTCTGACGGAAAGTCCGGTTATGTGTACGCAGCATTATAGATAGCTAAAAAGACAATTGATGTCAGTGGTAACTTACCTAAGAGGAAGAAATTGCTCATTGCTCAAGGAACCCCTAAAAACCGTAGGGTTCCACTGAACTCTGGTTGAGAAAGGCCACCCTACAGGGTCGAGTCCACAACTAAAAAGCAGCCTTGGTGGCAATCCTCTTTTTTTTTTTTTCTAGAGCCAGTGTTTGCTATTAGCTTTTCAGTAAATCTGAAAATAAATCTGGAAGCCTAAGCAGACAGCCTGTCCTGAAGGACCTTTTTCTGAACATTTTGAGAACCAAGTTGCTTTGAAAGACCTTTTAACTTTTACTTACTTGTTTTCCAAAACGATGTCAGGCAACCAGACCATGTCAGGTGAAACCCGTAAGACTTGTATCCCGCCATAGTCTGACTCATTCCACGTGAGGCGGTAGTCATCCCATTCCTAGGACAAATCAAGATATTTGACACTTCCGGAAAATACTGTAAATTGTGCGGCAATCAGGTCTAATGTACGGAAGGTCCAAAGGTCAGAGCATACTGAAAGGACTGAGAAAAAGCAATGGTGCCCTTTTAGTAATTAGACATTTTGAGTAAGGATTGCCTGAAATAAATTCTGACGTGACCTGGACATTTTTACACACTTGCTATTTAGTGTTTTGATGTTGGTATTCCGTACGCAGGTTGGAGATTCACCAGATTGGTGTTTAAAGAGTAACTACACCCCCCTCTGGGTGATCTATGTTCATTGCAAGCATTTTAAAAAACTTTGTTGCAGATTCCTACCTTTTGTTATTCTGAAGAAATCCCTGTGTGTTTGTCTGTGTCCATGTGCTCAATGAATCTGTATGGAAATAGTTTTATTAATTACCATTCAGCTGCTGCACCTGCAGAGCTCTAATGAGGAAAGTCACAAGGGTCTGCGTCCCTTTATACGTGATTTCGCTTTCGGAGTATCTCACCAAAAATGACATTTTTGTTGCAGGGGATGCTAAAAATCTGACTTATATCAGTGTAGACTCCTGGGAAAATCAGTGAGTCAATCACGCAAGCAGGAAATTACATTTCTAGGGGGCGTTCTGTATACCTTTTGTGTACAGAACGCCTCCAGGTGGCCATATTGCATTTTACAGAAAATGACAGCGGCTGCAGATTCAAAAGGAAAGATCATTTTTCATAACATTCAATTACAATATGACAATTGTACACACTATTACATTTTTTTTCCCATGAAAGTGGAGTTACCCTTTAATGCATGTGTAATAATGCTCTTCTTTACCTTTTTCTCTGAGTATAGATCTATGTTTGTCCCAAGCATGTTTTTGGTAAAATAATATTTTCTAAAGTTAGTGTTAAACTTTCCCCCTGCTATCTTGAGGTCAGGTCTCAGTGTTCCTGAGCTCAGCTTTATATTGAACATACTGCCCTACTTAACCTCATTCATACCCTTTATATATTTAAAGGTTGAAATTGTGTCCCCTATCCACTTGCTGACCAGGCTTTTTCTGGCACTTTTTGTTTACAAGTTTAAATAAATATTTTTTGCTAGAAAATTACTTAGAACCCCTAAACATTATACTTTTTTTTTTTTTTTTTTAGGAGAGACCCTATAGAATAAAATGGCGATTGATGGAATTTTTTTATGTCACAATATTTGCAATTTTTTTATGTTTTATTTTTTATGTCACTTTACATTTTAATGAATTAAAAAAACAAAACAAAACACAATATATACCCCAATTTTTTTGTATAATGTGGTACGCCGAGTACATAGATACCTAACATGTCATGTTAAATTGTGTACACTCCTGGAAAGGCAATGTTTTAAACTCCTTTACAGGTTACCTGTTTAGAGTTAAGGTCTAGCACTAGAATTATTGCTCCCGCTCTAACGTTCACGACGATACCTCACATGTGTGGTGTGAACACTGTTTACATATGTGTGTGTGACTTATGCATGCGTTCGATTCTGTGCGCGAGTGCTGAGGGATGGGGGTGTTTTAAATTTTTTTTTTCTTATTTATTTTACTTCTTATTTTTTATTTATTTTTTTACACTGTCTCTCTTTTTTTTTAATCACTTTTATTCCTATTATGAGGAATGTAAACATCCCTTGTAATAGAGATAAGGATGACCGGTCCTCTTAATGGAGAGATCTGCGATCAAAAAGACCCCAAATCTCTTCTTTACCTTTAAAAGCAAAAGATAAAAAACGTTGCTCTGGTCCTCCAAGGCCATAGAATCGATCAAAGAGGATCTACTCTTTGATCACCTGTGGGAGCAGCCGGCCGCACCGCCAGATCGTTTCTCGGGCGAATCGGCATAAACGGTAAGTCCGAGAAACACCGGCCAGCAGCAGGAGGGGGAACGTCCCCTCCCACTGCTTCTGAAAGCATTCCAGAGGCTCATGAGATGCTCAGAACGCTTTGAAGAGAAACCAACCGCCGGGTGAAAAAACAATACAGGGTTATGGCTGATAGCTTCAGCCATAACCCCGGTAAACCACAACATACAGTTAGGTCCATACATATCTGGAAACAGGCACCGTTTTCATACTTTTGGCTACGTATGCCACCAGAATAAAATTAAAACAAAACAATCCAAATGAATTTGAAGTGCAAACTTGAAGCTTTAATTTAAGGGGTTGAAAATAAATATCAAGTACAAATTTTAGGAACCGCAACCATTGTTATACACATTCTCCCTATTTTCAGGGGCTCAAATGTAATTGGACAAATAAATATAATCATAAATAAAATGTTAATTTTTAATATTTTGTAGAGAATCCTTTACTGGCAATGACTGCCTGAAGTCTGCAACCCATGGGCATTACCAAAGACTGGCTTTCCTCCTTTCTGATGCTTTGCCAGGCTCTAACTACAGCTGTCTTCAGTTGTTCTTTGTTTGCGGATCTTTCTACCTTTAGTTTTGCCTTCATCGAGTGAAATGCATGCTCAATTGGTTTGAGATCAGGTGATTGACTCGGCCATTGCAGAATATTCCACTTCTTTTCCTTCAAAAGCTTCTGGGTTGCTTTTGCAGTGTGTTTTGGATCATTGTCCGTCTGTATTGTGAAGCGCCGTCCAATCAACTTTGCTGCATTTGGCTGAATCTGGGCTAACCGTATATCTCTAAACACTGCAGAGTTCATCCGGCTGCTTCTGTCATATCATCAATAAACACCAATGACCCAGTGCCACTGGAAGCCATGCATGTCTATGACGTCACACTGCCTCCACCATGTTTTACAGATGACACTGTGTGCTTTGGATCATGAGCTGTTCCAAGCCTTCTCCACACTTTTTTCTTTCCCGTCATTCTGGTACAAATTCATTTTAGTTTCATCTGTCCAAAGAATGCTTTTCCAGAACTGGTCTGGCTTTTTTAGATTTTTTTTGGCAAAGTCTAATCTGTCTTTTCTATTCTTCAGGCTTATGAATGATTTGCACCTTGTGGTGAACACTCTGTATCTGCTCTCGTGAAGTCTTCTCTTAACTGTAGACTTTGACAATGATCTGCCTACCTGGTGGTGTCCTTCACTTGTCTGGATTTTGTGAATTATTGTTTTTTCTTTACCATAGAGAGGATCCTGCTATCATTCACCATTGTTGTCTTCCGTGGACATCCAGGCTTTTTTTATGTTGCTGAGCTCACCAGTGTGTTCTTCTTTCCTCGGAGTGTACCAAACTGTTGCTTTGGCCACTCCTAATGTAGGTCTCTCCAGAGATGCTCAATTGGGTTTAAGTCAGGGCTCTGGCTGGGCCATTCAAGAACAGTCACGGAGTTGTGAAGCCACTCCTTTCTTATTTTAGCTGTGTGCTTAGAGTCATTGTCTTGTTGGAAGGTAAACCTTCGGCCCAGTCTGAGGTCCTGAGCACTCTGGAGAAGGTTTTCATCCAGGATATCCCCGTACTTGGCTGCATTTGTCTTTCCCTCGATTGCAACCAGTCATCCTGTCCCTGCAGCTGAAAAACACCCCCACAGCATGATGCTGCCACCACCATGCTTCACTGTTGGGACTGTATTGGACAGGTGATGAGCAGTGCCTGGTTTTCTTCACACATACCGCTTAGAATTAAGGTAAAAAAGTTCTATCTTGGTCTCATCAGAACAGAGAATCTTATTTCTCACCATCTTGGAGTCCTTCAGGTGTTTTTTAGCAAACTCCATGCAGGCTTTCATGTGTCTTGCACTGAGGAGAGGCTTCCGTCGGGCCACTCTGCCATAAAGCCCCGACTGGTGGAGGGCTGCAGTGATGGTTGACTTTCTACAACTTTCTTCCATCTCCCGACTGCATCTCTGGAGCTCAGCCACAGTGATTTTTGGATTCTTCTCTACCTCTCTCACCAAGGCTCTTCTCCCCCGATAGCGCAGTTTGGCTGGACGGCCAGCTCTAGGAAGGGTTCTGGTCGTCCCAAACATCTTCCATTTAAGGATTATGGAGGCCAATGTGCTCTTAGGAACCTTAAGTGCTGCAGAAATTTTTTTGTAACCTTAGCCAGATCTGTGCCTTGCCACAATTCTGTCTTTGAGCTCTTCAGGCAGTTCCTGTGACCTCATGATTCTCATTTGCTCTGACATGCACTGTGAGCTGTAAGGTCTTATATAGACAGGTGTGTGGCTTCCCTAATCAAGTCCAATCAGTATAATCAAACACAGCTGGACTCAAATGAAGGTGTAGAATCATCTCAAGGATGATCAGAAGAAATGGACAGCACCTGAGTTAAATATATGTGTGTCACAGCAAAGGGTCTGAATACTTAGGACCATGTGATATTTCAGTTTTTCTTTTTTAATAAATCAGCAAAAAAATTTCAACAATTCTGTGTTTTTCTGTCAATATGGGGTGCTGTGTGTACATTAAGAAGGAAAAAAATGAACTTAAATGATTTTAGCAAATGGTTGCAATATAACAAAGAGTGACAAATTTGAGGGGGTCTAAATACTTTCCATCCCCACTGTACATACCCACAAATTAAACCTGAGAGTGCACACTTTCAGCCCATATCCATTATATAACTATAGCTTGAATATTTTATGGTAAATACCTGAAAAAAAAACTAAAATTTTGCCCGTGTCCAAATTTATATGGACCTAACTGTATATATACGCATTGCGGTTGGCAAGTGGCTACCTTGGAAACTTTATACATTTAACCAATCAAGAACAGACTGGTAAACTTCCACTCAGAGATTGAGAAAAGTCAAGCATGATCGCTGTGCGCAACTGGTTATGCAAAAAATACTTTTTTACATGCGTTGGAAATATATACAGTATATAGACTATAATGATATTTAATGAGCTACAATAATATCATTTTTTTTAAAACTTTAGTACACATTATTTGAGCAGAATAATAATGATTGATAATAAAATGTAAAAAGCAGTTATTTATTTACTACAGGTACTTATATAGCGGTGTCACTTTGCGCAGCACTTTACACATATACTGTATATTCACATCAATCCCTGCCCTCATTCCAGAGTTTTCCTCTTACCAACTGGAGCCACACATTGGTTGTCATAGTCTCCTCTTTCTCATTCTGTCAATAGAAATAAAACCAGAAAAAAAAAATGTTTAACAATGTTGCAAATGATATATATATATGTATATTTTTATTACTAATAATCATTTTTTTTTATTAATTATTTTATTATTATTTATATAGTGGTGACCAATTACACAGCGCTTCCCATATTGCACAATCAATCCCTGCCCTCAAGAAGCTTACCATCTAAAGATGGCCATGTGCTAGTCCAGTTGTGTTCAAAATGTTTCATTTTAAATAAATTCAATTGGTTTCCGAATTGTTAGTGGAGTCAAATCAAAGTTCTTTTTTTTTTCGAATATAGTGACCAGGATATCTGAAGGAGCAGGATGGAGACTTTTTCTTGAATGAACACATTTCTAACAGTCAATGTGGTTCTCATTTGGGGAAGTCCATTCACTCCAAAATCGAATGTTAAAAGCAAACAAAATTTTGAAGCACTTTCCAACCACACTCATCTAGTTGTTGAATGTACTGAGAGTTTTTTCACAAACTTTCATTAAAAAATCTACAAGTGTATGACCAGCCTCATGCACAGTTGTGTTTGTTTTGTCTAGGGATGACTCTGTGAGCTAAGAGACCAACTGAGGGTAACTGTATGAATTCACGCACTGTCACTAGGGTGGTCACCTGTTCGGGATTTACCCGGACAGTCTGGGTTTTGAATCATATGTCCGGGTTTCAGTCTGCCTGAAACCTGGACACATTATTCAGACAGGAATGTGGCTCGTAACAGGGCCTGACAGGAGGGTGATGGGACACTTTATATACCGCATTAATATTCTCTTTGGAGTGCCCAAAGGTGTCTCAGGTCTGTTACAATCCTATAGTGTATACTAAAGTGTTCGGGTTTGAAAAAAAAGTGGCAAACCTAACTGTCTCCCAACGCCAAAGAAACCATAAAGTAACCATAACAATATCAAACTGTCCTTCACAGAGCTCTGATACTTGACACTGTTATGCATGACTATGGGTGACCTTTCACCTCTGACCTCCTAAGACTCAGTGGGGTTGATTTACTAAAGCAAATATACTGTGCACTTCGAGAGCAGTTGCTCTAGATCTGAGGGGGAAGCTCTGAAATGACGGAAAGCTCTGCTGATTTCTATCATCCAATCCTGTGCAAGCAAAAATGCAGTTTTTCCTTGCATGGGATTGGGTATTCTTTGCAAAGGGAAGCTTTACCTCATTTACTAAGCTCTAGAGCAACTGCCCTTGCAGTGCACAGTCTATTTGCCTTTAGTAAATCAACCCCAGTAAGTTAAACAAGCTAAATAAGGAGAAGGAAAATATATATGTCTTATAGGCTACATTTATGTACATTTATGCGTGTGTGTATATATATATATATATATATATATATATATATATATATACACACACACTTTTTTAACCTCGCAGACTTACCAGGGAGATGAGGTTGGTCAGCGTGAGTTTCAGACGAACTTCGATGATGTCATGGATGGATTTGACGGGACGAGCTTGTTTGTCGTAGTTTGAAAACAAGTCATTTAACAACTGAAGCTCCTCACTGGCCAGTGAATCTAATAGACAAAGGAACAGCCAATCAGCAGGCATAATGTACAAAGCTCCACCCCCTAGGCAGAGGAAGACAAGAAGGCTGTTAACTGAAAAATATTTTGTAAAACTTAGTGGCAATCGATAAGGTACCCATGGGGAGTTCATGGGAGATGACATCTCCTTCTTCAACTGTTGCAGATTGGTAGTGGGGTAGAGTGGGGTATACCCAGAATACCAAACTCCAGGCAAATGTGAATGCATATTCACTTGTATTTTATGGGTTACTAAGTATTTTTTTCAGCCAAAATGGACATAGGCTCAAATGTTAACAGTGTGGATGGATGGATAGGCAGAAAATAACTGAAGGGTTGAAATTCTTACCTTTACTGCAGAAAATGTTGATCTGGGGCCCTTCCAATTGCTGTCTACACATTTCAAGACCCAGGTCCTTGGTCATGTGATCTGCTGTAGGGGACACAGGCTGATCCTCACAGCCATCTGATTCATTGGGGGAATTCACACCTATCTTATCTTTTGTGTTGCGTTAACTCATGTTGCACGATAACATGCATTGCATTAAAGCAAACCATCAATTTTAATGGGCAGCCAACAGACTGGAAAACAGACATGAACCCTTTTTTGAGGCAGTGCATTACTGTGCATTGCAGTGAGCTTCATGGTGCATTGCTGTGCTTTGTAGTTACACTTTTGAAAAGACATTTACTGTCACTCAAAGGTCTAAAGATAAAACTTACCACCCCTAACACTAAATCTATCCCTTCAAAGTCTATACTTGACTTCTCACCACCAAAACAAGAGGCCATCTTGGACCAAGACTGTGCTTAAACCACTCTGCATCATAAAACATTCAGTTCCTAAAGGGTATGTCAAGCCAGGGCCCAAACTTATGTTGGAACCTTCCTTTCTCCTTCTAGATCAGTGCTTCTCACCCTTATGGGAGACCTTATGGAGACTAGGGCCCAGTAAATTCTTTCCAAACCTCTAATGCCCCAACATTTTAGGAAAAGTTTATACTCAAAATAAAAATATGGGAATGATAAATGTGCATTGAAAGGTTAGAAAGCTCTGGATGGGGTTGGGTGTCATCGTCGGGGGAATGAAGGTTCTGGGAGGGGTCTGGGGACTCTGCAGGTGACTTGCTGGACCTGTAGAGAAGGAGGTTTCTGGAGGGAGCAACTATGTGGGATGGTTTCTCTGGAGCTGGCTTTGCAGGGGGAATCTGGGAGACTGGAGAGCACAGTGGGGGTTGGGAAGGACTGTGGGACTCTGTTGGGGGCATATGGGGAGCTGGAAGCTCTGCAGCAAGCTGGAAGGTATGTGAGGAACTGTGGGGTCCTATGGGAGGTTGGAGCAGTACCAGGACATGTCCATCTAATGCCCAGAGCAAGGATGAAGAACCGTGCCCCCTTGTCAACAGTTGAAGCATGCATTAGAAAGGGTTTATTACCCTATGTCCAAATTCTGCCCCTTTGCTCTCCTGTGCGCAGGGGATTTGCCCCTCCTGTCCACCCCTTGTCCCAGCCCCGGGTTGGAGGGCACTGTGGGAACTGAAGGCAGCTAGAGGACCAGGGGGCTGACTGGTGAGAGGTTGGGTGGCACTATGAAAGCTAGGAGGCATTGTGGGAGGTTAGAGGATCGGCAGCTAGCTGAAGTCCCATGAGGAGGGAAGCGGTGGCCCAGATGTGGACAACGGCCTGGTAGTTGAGAACCAGGCTTGTAAAACTCTTGTAGCAGCAGGTCAATTTCTATTGACGAAGACTCCCCAGAACTACATCTCCCAATAGCCCTTTGCCTACACACAGTAAGGAAAGGCTATTGGAAGTTAAGATTGTACTGTACAAATGTGTAGAGGGACAGAGGGTGGGGGTTAGGTGCTACATAGTCCAGCAGGCAGGGCTGACAATGCTGACTGGGTTGTCAGCCCAAACAGAACATTAGGAGCTCATTATATTTCTGACAGATTGAGAGTTATTGTTTTTTTTTTTGGATTAGCATTTTAAAGAGACAAAATGTGGGAGAATGTGAATATACTGCAAAGATCTAATGCATTTGTTTTTTTTATTTTAGGCAGAGGTATTTTTTTGCCCCACATATATTTTCACACTGATATAGCAAAGTAGACCTCATCAAATACTTACAGGTCACAGTTTTTGCCAGCTTTTATAAAAAAAAAATTGCATGTAAATTGAATCCATATGAATGGGGCAAAATCAAATGTCTTCAGGCTTTAAGCTCTGCAGATCGAATGTGTGAATGGAGAAAATGCTGCATTATGGCCACTAGGTGGAGCTGAGGAAAATACTTATTTCCTATCATGGGCAGCGCAATCTAGTGGCCATAATGCAATGTTTTCCCCATTCACATATTCCATCTGCAGAGAATATAGCAGGAGAATATTTGATTTTGTGTCATTCACACAGAAGGAATTTACATGCTGTTTGGATGGATGAACAGCTATGCAGATTATTTATAAAATACTCCTCTTAGTATGCAATTGTTATTTGTATGCTTGCAGTTGCCTCACTTACTATTTAATGAGGCAGGATACATCTATTTATAATGATTTATATTTAAGCGCGGGGTGAGAGTTTTATTTGTGGGCTTTGGCATTTGGCAGTTTTCCTTTTTCAATTTTTGGTTATGATATTTGCAGCAAGGTTTCTCTCTCATTAGATTTTTTTCAGCGTGTACAATAGAGGGTTCCAATCTTTCTAGTACAAGAGCCACATCATAGATTTTACAAATATTCATGGGCCAAACAAAACCCCAGATTTATAAATGAATGAATAAAATTGTATCGATATGTTTTGGTAATAAATATGGGGCGCTAGTGAATAAACTAATTAAAATATCAATAGTGAAAAAAACTGCTAATAGAACAAATTAATTGCATTGAGATTATTAATAAATTTTGTATTCGTTTTTGGAACCAAGTGGTTTAGACTTTCTGCTGCAAAAGTAGCTATCTGTCTGGATCCCGGTAGCAATTCTGAGTTCTTTCTATATGTTAGCCTAGTTTCTTAGCAGGTGTAAATCACTGAGGATTTCCTGATATTACCATAATTGGTGTTTGGTTCCGCAGGATTAGCTTTTTCTTTTCTTTGTTTTTTAGTTTATATAAATTTGGGATCCTTATGGTCCTTTCTTTAAGCTAAATCCTAGCAGCGACACAACTTCATTTAGTAAAGATATTCCACATTCAATAGGAGCATGTGGTCTTTATTATGATTTGCCTTTCAGAAAGATTCATTCCACTTGACGAATCAGGATGAGGAACTAAGAAGTAATTTAAAGAACATAAAAAATTGTTGATAAAACACCAGAATAGGAAGTGGGATGTCTCTTTCTTGGAGACCTATATAAAACATAGAATTGTCCTGAGAGGCCTTAGGGACCAAACGGTCCCAGCAGAGCATCTCCACAATAAAAAATTCCTCCCTAAATGGAAGGAACTTTGCATAGATCATGGGATTGCAGTAATGGGCTTGATTGTTGAGAAGGAGAAGACCCAATTGGAAGAACTCAAGGAACAGATTGAAATAAGTGCCCAAGGCCTAGACCCATTAAAAGATCTAGAGGAATTTACTAAACAGAATGATATCCTCAAAAAGGAAATAGAAAAGGTACAACTTAGTCTGAAAACAACAAAACAATCCAAGTATAGGAGGGACCTTAATGACTTTGAAAATGGCCAAGCCTTTGACCTAACGAAGGGGTAGGAGCAGATCAAATAGAAGAGGACAGAGATCATAATCTAGAGGGCGATGGGATAGATCTGTGGATGAATCTGCCAATGATGGGGCTCCAAGGGTAGTGATTTTTTTAGAGGAGGAGGGGGTGGTTGGTCGGGAGGACCACCACCCCCTCCCCCAAAGGACCACACAAAACCAAAAAATAGACAACAAAGACAAGGGGAAAGCCCCAAGACAACAGGCAGCACCACGTACCCACAGCCAGAGGAACTAGCAAAAGCACAGGACCTGACCAAATCAGATAGGAAAGTTATCAATCTTTCAGCCTTCCAACTTGAACCAAGACATATTAGTCTACTCCAAAAGGGGATGTCTTTCTCTCCGGTTGACAACATGGACAAGTTCACAGTCTATAAATATATAGCTTTGTTCCTGAGAAAAGTTTTCTTTAGATCAATTTATCAAAATAGCGGAGAACGTAGTATCGATGAAACCGGGCATCTAGATGTGGAAGACCAACGGGCTCTTGACATCCTGAATGCTCTTTTAGAGGAGAATGATAACATGGAACCAACTAGCTGTCCCAGTAGAGGAACGGCAGATTTATTAATCCGTTCCCAAAAGATGCCCTCGTTAAGTAAAAATAGGTGGCTTTACATGTTTCTTGAAATGGTCCAGACTGATCTTGAGAAAATCAACTGGACCCAGACATGCAAAGACAACCTAACAAAGGATGAACGTATGGCCTTGATGGACTTGAAAAAAGCCAAAAATATAATTTAAAAAAAAAGCGATAAGGGAGGAAATGTCATCCTGATGGATGACAAATCCTATGAAGCTGAAGCTAAAAGATTATTGGGTGATCTTAAGACTTACAAAAAACTGGATCATGATCCATTCCCCAAGCTAATACAGAACCTAAACAACATGCTCTTTGAGCCTAGGGAGGCTGGGATCCCTAGCAGACGGGAATATGAATATCTAAGGGTGAGTGAGTTTAATATACCCACGTTTTATATAATCCCGAAAGTGCACAAGTGCCCCGAAAAGCCGCCAGGAAGGCCTATTATCTCTGCTATCCAGGGCCCCCTGGAGAGGATTGGGATATATCTGGACTCCCTCCTCAAAGAAATGGTTGTAGGGCTCAAATCCTACGTACAAGACACACGGCATGTGTTGTCAAAAATAGCAGACCTGGAAGTCGGTGATGGCCTCCTCCTTTTGGGAGTAGATGTTGAGTCCTTATATACCTCAATCCCACATAAATGTGGGGTTGAGGCAGTAAGGTGGTTCCTCGAGTCTAGGTACCCTGACCTTGGCCCTCAGAAAGAATTCTTAGTTGAACTACTGGAGTTCGCCCTGATGAACAACTTTTTTTAGTTCTCCTCACAATATTACCAGCAGATTAGAGGGACCTCGATTCGGGGCCGCCTGGGCACCCGCATACGCGTCGCTCCACCTGGGACTCTGGGAGGAGGAGGACGTGTTTACCTCAGCCATGTATGCAGAACATGTGCATACATGACTGAGGTATATTGATGATGTGCTGGTTGTCTGGAGGGGCACCAAAGAGGAGGTATACAGATTCATTGAGTATCTGAATACCAACAATCGTAATATCCGTCTGAGCTATACTGTTGATGAAAAGCAGATTCCATTTCTTGATCTACAGATTACTATTGATGGAGGTAGACTCAGTACTTGTACCTACCGCAAGGCCACAGCGGCCAACACTTTGCTGAGGGCCAACAGCCATCATCCTCCGTGGCTCAAGAATTGAATCCCGGTGGGCCAGTTCTTAAGGATAAAGGAACTGTACTAAGAAAAGCGATCTTAGAAGGAACAATGTGGACCTTTATAATCACTTAAGGGAACGTGGATATTCCCACGGACAAATCCGGAAAGCTAGAGCTAAGGCAGCATGCCAGGACAGGAAGAGTCTTCTCTCCCTGGACCCCAAGCCATCGATTAGAAAACAATCTGACCCTGGTCCAGTACGAGTAATTACTTCCTACGTAGCCCAGTGGGAATCTGTACGCGAAATTTTGAGGAAACACTGGGACATTTTGATCAATGGCCCTGGCTTAAAAGCGATTGTGGGGGAACCGCCAAATTTGGTGGCCAGAAGGGCCAAAAATTTGGGGGACATTCTGATCCACTCTGAATTTACCAAAGAACCGAATTCTACCTGGCTATCAGAATACCCTAGGAGTAAGGGGATGTTCCCCCTTCAATAGGTGCCAAATTTGTCCCTTTGTGGACAGAACGTCCACATTCAGTGATGCCAGGGGGCGCCCCAATTTTGAGATTCGTGATCTCATTAATTGTTCCACAAGCAAGGTGATTTATATGCTCACGTGTCCTTGCCCAAAAATATACATTGGGAAAACCAAGAGACCCTTGAAGACAAGGATTGGTGAGCATATAAGAAAGATCAAAGGAGAGAAAGAAAGAGATCCGGAAAAATCCCGGGAAAAACCTTTGGCCAAGCATTTTTCTTTATACCATCAGGGCAAACCTGACGGATTGAAGGTCAAGGGCATTTACTCACTCAAATTGTCCCCAAGAAGGGGTGATTTTAACCGAAGCCTCCTCCAGAAGGAAAAGAGATGGATCCACCGTTTGGGGTCCTTTGCCCCCCAGGGACTCAACACGGAGTTAAATCTCCAAGTATTTCTTGAGAACTGAGCCTCCATTCACTTCACTGTAGTTCTCACTGTCCTCTGTCCGTCCGTGTGGTTAATATGTTTGGTTGGAGTCGGTATGCATGCTGTCCAATCAAGGATGATACAATGTTGTTAAATGTTGACGACCATGTAATGATACAACTGAGCGTTTAGGGCTCCGTGTTGATAGAATGAACAGAGGACATTACATTGATTATTTGGGCATTTGCAACATAACATCTTATTCAGTGAAACAAATGTGATCAACACCATATAACCATAGTGAGATGACCGACTGAGGAATGGAAAGCAAATGGTGCTGGTAATATAATATCAGGGTAGCCGCTTATAATGAATGTGGATAGCGTGACACAGAAAACCGAAACTTAAGTGATTTCTATTACTGTTGAAAACACGGGGCGGCGCTAGGGGAAAACTCTTTTCAATATAAGGAACTGCCAGCCCCTACCCCCATCAAGTCCAGATGAAGCTACGCCTACCAATTTAGCAAAACGCGTTGACGTCACAGCAGTCATATGACGACGACCTACGCTGTGCTCCCGTCTGTGGAAACTGTGAGGAAGGATACGGGACCAGCGCAACCCCGCATTGGAAAAAACGCATAGCGTGCCTCAAACAAACGAGTGGTTGCGGCTAACAGGTCCCGGAAAATGAAGGCCATTCCAAAAGACTGAAGCCATTGAATTGATTAGCGGGACACTAAACTGAGAAGGGGACCAAACACCCAAGATAATCAACAGAGTGGTAAGGTGTCTATACATCTCACTGTACGCTTGCTCCCACTGAGTTAGAAAATGACTTTCTGGGTGAAGAAACAATTGCCTGTTGTGATTACACAGTAGCAATATCATTAACCTCATCTCTGTGTGGGAGCTGCAAACCATTACCTTGGAGCCATCAAACTTTCCTCTGTTGTCTATAGGCTTTTAAGCTACTTATTGAATGAATTTCTAAACATGGAACTTTGGTGTACCCCCCTGTTTTTGATCTGATTCTCTACTTTCTACATCATTGGCCAATTAGATTCCCGATGTCTTCCCCTTGGGGGTCATTATATGAAGCCCCCTCTTGTTTACTCTGAGGAAAAGTCATTTAACCATTAAACCGGATGACCTGCTGCCGGCCAATTTCAGGACTGTTCACTGTGCATAGGGAATTTAAATCTGGCCCTGTAGTACCAAGAATCGCTCAGTTTGTGATCCCATTCAATTCATCTTTATCCTTCTCCATCCAGGTGGAATTCTGTGCACACCTGTATACGCTAATTAACTTCATAAATCCCCCTGGGGCTATTCACAGGAAATTTGCACAACGTGGTGAATTTATATGATTGTGCCATAATACCAATACTATTTATGTGCGATATAGTTGCCATTTTTTTCCTGTGAATAAGCTGTTAGGCTGATGTCCGGACTGTCTGTGTGTGTGTGTGGGGTGGGGTATTTTTGTTTAACTGTCTTTTTAGTGCTGTGTACGTGTTGTTCTTGTTTTTTCTGTGTCTGAACACACCTAGCTCTTTCCGGGTTATGCCTCCTATGGGACCCGGAGAGCATAACATATGGAGTTGTTTTGCACTTTTACTTACAATATCATGTAATGAATTGCATTGAGATTATTAATACATTTTGTATTCGTTTTCTGCTGCAAAAGTAGCTATCTGTCTGGATCCCGGTAGCAATACTGGGTTCTTTCTATATGTTAATAGAACAATTAACTAAGTGAAATAATAAAAAATAAAAACTACAAAAATACAAATAATTTACAAAGATGATAATGTGTATAACATTGGTGGTAAGTCACAACGTTGGACAACAGTGGTAATAGTAAAATCCCAATTGCACATAAAAAACATAATTCTATTGCAGACAGAGTGATCTTCTAGATGTATATAATATCTTCTGCGTAGAGAGTGGGAATTCCTTCACCAAGGAGTAAAAACGACACCCCACAGTGCTAAGTAGAAAATCTGCTTACCAGATACAGTTGACTTCTTTAATTAAAAAGAAATTCATGAGCGCTTGTGCAGGATTGTGCCTGCTCACATATGGAGACTGTATATCAATGGGCAAAAAGCTTCCTCCCCGGATGGTTTAACCATGGGACATAGAAAAAGCAATGGATACTTCCATAGCGTGATACAGTTTATTAAAAAAATTTAAAGCACATAGTATAGCCAAATGGCCGCTTACATGTGTTGGTGCCTACCCGGCACTGGGGCTGCTCGCTCATCTGTAGTGGGTCTGTAAATAGATGCCGTGCACCACCTCCGTGGTCGGCGTGCGTTCCACCCGACGATAGCCACAACCAAAAGAACCAGAAGTAGGATAGGATCACGTGACCAGGCACCGCTCTGACGTACGTTTCGTAATAACATCTTCAGGGAAGCGTACCTTGGTCACTAGGTAACAGTCATTTGTAGTCAAAGAGGGCGGACTAATGAGCATGGTATTGGACGCCGCAGGAGATATGATTATTGCGTAACACATGTACGTTGCTGGCAGCTCATATAGCGTTGGATATGCCTTTAGTTTAATTGTAAGGGGTAAAGGCTTCAATGTATCAGTTAGGATTGGAATGGCAGAAAAATTTTAAAAAATTGGGTTGATGCAAACACTTGATTAAAACAAAAAAAGCGTAAGACTTTGGAGTATGCAGCCACAGTGCCGGTTCACAATCATGGCTAATAATGTACCCATTACATACAATCCCAATACTAAAATGGTCCATAATAGTCATAAAAAAATCAGAAATAAAATCAATAGCCACTAGCCTCCCCCTAGACAGATAGTGGTCAGACCAGCGGATAAAGGGGGAGGGTTGGTAGTATTAACCAAAGATTACTACAAAGAAATAGAAAGATTACTCAATGATACCGTCACGTACGAAAAAATTGAGTACTGCTCTGTACACCAAGGTTGAAAACTGAACTATTAGGATGGATAGTAAAAGGGTTTACCAAGCAAATATTAGACCAAAAAGAAGCAGACTATCTTAATATACATGCACCAAAAATTCCAGTGCTGTATATAGTACCTAAAAAACACAAGAACAAAGAAAACCCACCGGGTCGCCCTATTGTGAGTGGGATTGAGAGTGAGTGAGATCTCTGTACTCTAGGTTGGTTACACAGAGCCAATCCTACTTAAAAGATAGTAGGGAGTTAATTGTACTTTTACAAACCACTACTGTAACTGACAATACACTAATGGCAACAATAGACATTGAGTCTCTATACACAAATATACGCCAGTCAGACGCATTGGAAGCGGTCAAGTGGGCCCTATCAAAAGAGCCTAATATGACTAAATCCCAAACCAAATTTTTGGTGGAGGGACTATCCCTGGCCACGGGGAACAACTATTTTTGGGCGCTTAATGATTATTACAACCAAACAGGTGGTGTTGCCATGGGGGCACGTTATGCCCCTAGTGTGGCGAATATAACATTAAATAAATGGGAAACAGAGACGATTTTCAGGAATCAAACAAAATCGCTTCTGCTTTATAAGAGGTACATCGATGATGTCATCTTGTTAAGGGAGGGCTCCCATACAAGTTTTTTTGAGTATTTAGGAAAAATGAACAACAAATACGGTCTAAAATTTACAGCAGAATGTAACCTAAGTATGGTGAATTACCTGGATCTGACACTTACTAAACACCAGAACACTATTGGCACAAAGACGTTTTTTAAAGAGACAGATAGAAATGCCTTTGTGCCAATCCATAGTTGCCACCATCCGCAGTGGATAGAGACTGTCCCTAAGGGACAATACATGCACATCCGGCGAAATTGTGATAATGATGCTGATTTTTTTCTGCAGGCGGAAGTTCTTACCAACAGATTTTTGGAGAAAGGCTATCCATTGCATACACTTGAGAAACTTGTTGGACAGGTGCCAGCAATGGACAGAGGGACACTTTTGGTCACCAAACCCAAAAAGGAATACAAGGGAGAGTTGGCCTTTATATCAGGCTTCCATCGTCAGTACAAACAAGTGGAAGTTATTTTAAAAAAATTCTGGCCCATCTTGCTTAAAGATAGGGACATCCAGTCCTCATTGCCAGTTAAGCCCAAGTTCATTTACAGAAAGGCCCCAGGTCTAAGAAATCGCATCACTCATAATGTACCAGACCCCCGAAGAAAACCATCAACTTTTTGGATGGGTTTGGGTTCAATTATTGTACTAGATGTAAGGCCTGCAAAACAGCAAAAAAAAACAGGTACCAATAAAAAAAATATCCCATTTCAAATCATTGGTGACAAAACAAGAATTCAAAATTAAACCTCTCATCACGTGCTATTCCGATCATGTTAGATATGTTCTGGAGTGCCCATGTTCTTTGCAACATGTGGGTAGAACCACACGACAGTTAAAAATTAGAATAAATGAACACCTGGCAAATATGAAAAAAGGCTATCTCAACCATAGTGTCTCCAGACATTTTAAACTCTTCCACAACAGTGACCCAACACTTTTAATGTTTTATGGTATCGATAAAATATCAAAACACTAGAGAGGGTCCCATATGAAGAGATCTATATCCCAAAATGAAACTTACTGGCTATACAAATTACACATGATGCAGCCCTTTGGGATGAATATTGAACTAGATCTGAATTGCTTCCTGACAAACGATTAAACCACTTAGGTGTTTCTATTGCTTCCACTAACATTAGCTATCTCTTGTTGATAATTTGGCACACCCCAATCCAGGGTATACCAAGTTGTGTCAATTTTTTTTCTGATTATTGCCACTAGGTTGATCCCTATTGGTAATTGGATACACCCTTTCTAGGGTGTCTCTGATTTTCAAGATTCCCCTACCATTGTTATTAATTGATGGGGCAAGTTCCCTTCATATATTCTTGTTATTGCTTTTTTCTAAGTTATTTTTAGTAAATTACTTTTTTGATCTTTATTAATTTATTTTCCTTATATAATGTTTCCCTAATTTATTTTATATCTTTTAATATTTGTGCTAGTGGCTATTGATTTTATATCTGATTTTTTTATGACTATTATGGATCATTTTAGTATTGGGATTGTATGTAATGGGAACATTATTAGCCATGATTGTGAACCAGCACTGTGGCTGCATACTCCAAAGTCTTATGCTTTTTTGTTTTAATCAAGTGTTTGAATCAACCCAATTTTTTTTTCATTTTTCTTCCACTCCAATCCTAATTGATACATTGAAGCCTTTACCCCCTACAATTAAACTAAAGGCATATCCAACGCTATACGAGCTGCCAGCAACGTATGTGCGTTACGCAATAATCATATCTCCTGCGGCGTCCAATACCGCCCTCTTTTACTACAAATGACTGTTACCTAGTGACCAAGGTACGCTTCCCTGAAGATGTTATTACGAAACGTACATCGGAGCAGTACCTGGTCACGTGATCCCATCCTACTTCCTGTTCTTTTGGTTGTCGCTATCGTCGGGTGGAACGCACGCCGACCACGGAGGTGGTGCACGCCATCTATGTACAGACCCACTACAGACGAGCGAGCAGCCTCAGTGCTGGGTAAGCACCAACACATGTAAGCGGCCATTTGGCTATACTATGTGCTTTTAATTTTTTTAAATAAACTGTATCACGCTATGGAAGTATCCATTGCTTTTTCTATGTCCCATGGTTAAACCATCCGGGGAGGAAGCTTTTTGCCCATTGATATACAGTCTCCATATGTGAGCAGGCACAATCCTGCACAAGCGCTCATGACTTTCTTTTTAATTAAAGAAGTCAACTGTATCTGGTAAGCAGATTTTCTACTTAGCACTGTGGGGTGGCATTTTTACTCCTTGGTGAAGAAATTCCCACTCTCTACACAGAAGATATTATATACATCTAGAAGATTACTCTGTCTGCAATAGAATTTTTTTTTTTTTGTACAATTGGGATTTTACTATTACCACTGTTGTCCAACGTTGTGACTTACCACCAATGTTAGTTTATTTTTACACTTTATTAATATGTTTTACCTGGGGCTTTTTTTGTAATCAGCATCATATTATTCAGAGCAATAAAGAAAGAACTTCAGTAGAACAAAGCAAAGAAATTCCAGGTCTCCTCAGCCCCCTTTACATCAGAGTTTCCCCTTACATCAGAGTCAACATAGGCGTCCCCTCTAAAGCAGCCCATAGATGATTTGATATTCTTTCCATCCACCTGTAGCGAAAGGAAAGAAAATTGCTTGATTTCCCCATTAACAAGGCCAGGGCCAAAACAGGCAGGAAAGGTGAAAGCAGTCTGTAATATTACATGACACGACAAAGCACTGACTCCTTCACCACAGATAATGCAGGGATTAGGGAACCCTTCTGATAGCATCCAGGTACATTACAGGCAGCTGTAATTTTGGGGGTTTACTGGTTTAGTATGGTGGGAAAAGCGAGTCCTCTCCTCTCTCTCTGACCCTCTCCCTCACCCCCTCTCTCTCTCATCCCCTCTATTTCAGGTGATAGGGAGGTGAGAAAGGGGGTGTGAGAGCATAAGATTCCCCATGGCTCGGAGTCTAAGAGCCAGCAGGTGTTCAAAAGAGCCTCTAGTGGTGAGGATGGACTGCGCTGCAACTGGTTCCAGGTCGCGGTCCCCAGGGTCTCCCAGCTGACGCTCACGGTAGGCTACAGGAGGATAGAGAGGAAGCAGCAGCCCAGGACAACAAAGGGATAGTAAGGAGATAAGTCAAAGGTCAGGGCGACTAGCAGACAAGGATAGACAGAGAACATGCCAAAGGTCAGGGCCACAAGCAGGCAGGGATAATCAAGAACAAGCCAAGATCGGTAACAGAGACAGACGTAGAGCACGCAGCAAGCAGGAAACAGGAAACCAAAAACACAATATTGCTCAGCAAGGCAGGCTTTGAGAACACGGTGTTAAATAGTGGTTCCTGTTGAGACAAGGGTGAAGCCACACTGAGGGAAGATTACTTAACCATACAAGTGTGAGAGTGCAAGCCCTAAGGCTGATACACAGACCAGGTAAGAGACAGACAGGGCATGAAAGTATTACTGCAGAGTCATGACAGTACCCCCCTATTACGAGGCCTCTTCCTCCCTCGCTTGGGCCCAGGCTTGGAGGGGAACCTCAAATGAAACCTCCTCAAAAGACAAAGTGCAAAGACATCAGATGCGGGGATCCAAGACCTCTCCTTAGGACCAAAACCTTTCCAGTGCATGAATTACTGAAGACTGCCTTTACAGAGCTGGGAATCCAGAATTTGACTAACCTCCTACTCCTGATTATCCTCAGAAACTGGAACCGATGCAGGGAGAGGACGAGAGAACTTATTGAGGACTAAAGGCTTCAGGAGGGAAACGTGAAAAGAGTTAGAGATCTTGAAACTTTTAGGGATTTGAAGTTTAAAACAAACCAGGTTTCACTTAGAAATTATGGTGTACGGGTCAATGAATCTTGGGGCAAATTTCAGAGAAGGAAGTCGGAGCTTGATGTTCCTGGTGGAAAGCCAGACCTTGTCTCCAGGCTGTAGAGAAGGCTGCTTACGCCTACGACGGTCGGCAAAACCTTTACATTTATCAGCAGCTGCCCGGAGGGAATCGTGAACATTACCTCAAGTAGAATTGAATGATTGTTAAACCATAGCCAAAGCTAGAATATCCGGAGAACAGGTTATGGGAAGAAGGAGCTGAGGGTGTCTTCCATAAATTGTGAAAAAGGGTGTCTTCTGAGAACTGATGTTCACATGATTGTTGTGAGAAAATCCTGCCCACGGGAGTAGAGAGGGACAATCGTCATGATGAGCAGAAACTAAGGTGCGGAGAAAGACCTCTAACTCCTGATTAACCCTTTCAGTCTGTCCATTGGATTGAGAATGGTACAAAGAGGAAAAATCCAAGACAATATTGAGGGATTTGCAGAAGGCTCTCCAAAAACGAGATGTAAATTGAACACCCCTGTCAGAAAAAATATGGGAAGTAACACCATGGAGGTGGAAGATCTCTTGAAGAAAAATGGGAACCAAAGAAGGAGCAGAAGGGAGACCAGGAAGAGGAACAAAATGAGCCATCTTGGAGAACTGATCGATTACCACCCAAATGACCGGTGGAAGATCGGTAATAAAGTCCATGGCTATGTTAGACCAGGGCTCCTCGGGAATGGGCAAGGGCATGAGAAGACCAGCAGGAGCCTGCGCGGAGGATTTAGACTGGGCACAGACATGACAAGCTTTAACGTAGTCTTTGACATCCAAACGGAATGAGTAGGCCACCAGTAGTGGCGACTGATGAGGAGGAAGGATCGAAGGAACCCAGCATGACCTGCCACCTTGGAGTCATGTCCCCAACGAAGGATCTTAGCTCTTAGCTCAGTGGGGACGAAGGTCTTGCCAGGAGGAGTTTTTGACTCCAGGGTGGTAGAATGGGCAAGGATGCATGAGGTAGGGATGATGGGCAATGGACAAGGATGCATGGGGTAGGTTCCTCATCCTGAATGTCAAAAGGACCTAGAGAGTGCAACACCCCGACTGTTGCTGGAACCATTGTTGAACGTAATGGTGAAGGTAAAACAGGAAAAGAAGAGACTCCACCTGGCTTGTCTGGGATTCAATCGTTTGGCATTCTGTAAGTACTGCAGATTTTTATGGTCAGTGAAAATTGTTATGGAATGTGGATAACCCTCCAAGAGATGACGCCACTCCTCCAACGCCAATTTAATTGCAAGAAGTTCCCGATCACTGTAATTCTTCTCCGCCTGAGAATTTTTTTTTGGGAAAAACGTACATGTTTTTTTTTCCCCCCAAAGGATTGAAGAAGCACAGCTCCCACCCCAGTTGAGGAAGCGTCCACTTCAATAAAAATGGATCCCCAGGGTCAGGTCACCTCAACAAACGTCCAGACATAAAGGCCTGTTTCAAATCATGAAAAGCAGAGACAGCTTCAGGGGGCCACTCCTTGGCCCAGGAAGGCAGTTCAGGAAGGTGGTTCAGGAAGGCAGGTCCACTGGAGCACCAACACAGATCCCACTGGGAGCTAGAGCATAGGATTCCCCAGGGCGTGGAGTCTAGCAGCCAGCAGGTGTTCACCAGAGCCTCTAGTGGTGAGGATGGACTGCGCTTTAACTGGCTCCAGGTCGCAGCCCCCAGGGTCTCCCAGCTGACGCTCACAGTAGGCTACAGGAGGATAGAGAGGAAGCAGCAGCCCAGGACAACAAGGGATAGTAAGGAGATAAGCCAACGGTCAGGGCGACTAGCAGACAAGGATAGACAGAGAACACGCCAAAGGTCAGGGTCACAAGCAGGCAGGGATAGCTCATTGGTGATCAGTGATGAGCTTGGGTGTGTTCAGACTAGGATCCAAGCCCATCAGGTGCACAAGGTACCTATACTGCATTAGCAAGGTCTCTCCTAGGCAAAGATTTCAAAGCAGACTGGGATAGAAACCTGTGCTCTTTTGAAGAAGTACAAAGAAATGGGCAACATTGAGGACCGTAGACACAGTGGTCGATCAAGGAACCTAATGCAACAGATAATGCAGCATTATGCTTATTTCCCTTCCACATCGGAAGATGTCCAGCAGCACCATCAGCACAGAACTGGCGGAAACCAGTGGGACCCAAGTACACCCATCTACTGTCTGGAGAAGTCTGGCCAGAAGAGGTCTTCATGGAGAAATTGCAGGCCAAAAAGCCATACATCTGATGTGGAAACAAGGCTAAGCAACTCAACTATGCATGAAAACAAAGGAACTGGGGTGCATAAAAACGGCAGCAGGTGCTCTGGACTAATGAGTCAAAATGTGAAATGTTTGACTGTAGTAAGAGGCAGTTTGTTTATGAAGGGCTGGAGAGCGGCACAATAATGAGAGTCTGCAGGCAACTGTGATGCATGGTGGAGGTTCCTTGCAAGTTTGGGGCTGCATTTCTGAAAAAGGGGATGGAGATTTAGTTAGGATAAATGGTGTCCCCAATGCTGAGAAATACAGGCAGACACTTATCCATCATGCCATACTATCGGTGTGTGTGATTGGCCCCAAATCTATTCTGCAGCAGGGCAACGGCCCCAAACATACAGCCAATGTCATTAAGAATTATCTTCAAAGTGAAGAAGAACAAAGAGTCCTGTAAGTGATGGTTTGGCCCCCACAGAGCCCTGATCTCAACATCACGGAGTATGTCTGGGATTGCATGAGGAGACAGAAGGATCTGAGGCAGCCGACATCCACAAAAGATCTGTGCTTAGTTCTCCAAGATGTTTGGAACAACCTACCTGCTGAGTTTCTTCAAAAACTGTATATGCAAGTGTGCCTAGAAGAATTGATGCTGTCTGGAAGGCAAAGGGCAGTCACAACAAATATTGATTTGATTTGGATTTCTCTTCTGTTCATTTACTTTCCATTTTTTTAATTGATAACAATAAACTATAAACACTTCTATTTCTGAAAGCATTCTTCATTTACGCCATTTTTCCACACCTGCCTAAAACCTCTGCACAGTGCTGTACATAATATGACAAAACAATAAAATATAACAATATAACATAAATAACTTAACAACAATATAACATAAATAACATAACAATATAGCATAATACATTAGACAGCATAACATAGATAACATAACAATAAAACACAGTATACAAATAGCAATATAACACAGTATACTGTGCAAATAACAATATAACACGACCTGGAGGATGGGGTAAACAGTTCAATCTCTGTATTTGCAGATGATACTAAGCTAAGCAGGGCAATAACTTCTCTGCAGGATGTGGAAACCTTACAAGTAGATCTGAACAAATAATGGGCTGGGCAACTACATGACAAATGAGGTTTAATGTGGAAAAATTTTAAATAATGCCTTTGGGTGGCAAAAATATGAGTTCAAGCTATTCACTAGGGGGAGAACCTCTGGAGGAGTCAATGGAAAAGGACCTGGGGGTCCTAGTAGATGATAGGCTCAGCAATGGCTGCTAACAAAGCAAACAGAATACAGGCATACCCCACTTTTAACTACACAATGGGGTTTATTTACTAAAGCTGGATAGTGCAAAATCAGGCTCACTTCTGCATAGAGTCCAACGAACTTCTAACCCCAGCTTGTTCAATTAATCTTTGGTAATAAAACCTGGAAGCTCATTGGTTTCTATGCAGAAGTGAGCCTGATTTTGCACTTTCCAGCTTTAGTAAATAAACCCCATTGTGTACTTAAAAGTGGGGTATGCCTGTATTGGCAGGCATAAAAAAAGGGGATTAACTCAAGAGATAAAGCGATAATTATCCCACTCTACAAGACTCTGATCCGGCCGCACCTGGAGTATGCTGTCCAGCTCTGGGCACCAGTCCTCAGGAAGGATGTACTGGAAATGGAGCAAATACAGAGAAGGGCAACAAAGCTAATAAAGGGACTGGAGGATATTAGTTATGAGGAAAGGTTACGAGCACTGAACTTATTCTCTCTGGAGAAGAGATGCTTGAGAGGGGATATGATTTCAATGTACAAATACCATACTGGTGACCTTACAATAGGGATAAAACTTTTCTGTGAAAGGGAGTTGAATAAGACATGTGGCCGCTCACTAAAATTAGAAGAAAAGAGGTTTAGCCTTAAACTGCGTAGAGGGTTCTTTACTGTAAGAGCGGCAAGGATGTGGAATTCCCTTCCACAGGCGGTGGTCTGAGCGGGGAGCGTTGATAGTTTCAAAAAACTATTAGATAAGCACCTGAACGACCACAACATATAGAGATATACATTGTAATACTGACATATAATCATACACATAGGTTGGACTTGATGGACTTGTGTCTTTTTTCAACCTCACCTACTATGTAATAATGTAACACAACAATATAAGATAACTTTCATACCAAAGAAAACCAGAAACTAGATAGTTTGGAAGTGGTCATTGCTGACTTCTTCTGAAAATGCCATTGGACTTGGCTGTCATTCAGATCCATAAACCATGGCACTTGATGGTGGTGCACCCAATACAGTGGATTAAAGTACAGGTCACTCACAGAGGGAAGAGGAGGTGAAGGGGATAGAGACGGGTTGGAGATGAGATGTACCTCTATTGTGAAGAAAGGGGAGGGCTCTCAGACGTAAACAGTTCATTGTTTGTTTGGGATCCCTGTGATTGGCATCACAATAATCACAAGGTACAGAGCCACTAGGCTCAGTTCTGTACACTGTGTCTGTGATCTGAGATGTCCGATGATGGCTCAGATCACAGCTACTAATGGGCACCCTGGCCAACCGAGAGTGATTTCACAGTGTTGTTAATAAAATTAACATCTACCACATCCCTGTTTTACAACATATTGTGGTAGACAAGTGGTACTGACTTGGCAAACTTTACTTGCTTGTCCTGAGTCAGTGACTCAGAATGTATTTAGGCCAGAGGCCACCAGACAAATAGCTTTCCAGAAGTAGTTGTTCCCTCATATTCCTCTTCCTAAAACGTTTAAAACAATGCTATACTTTTATTACAGTGCAATTTATTAAATCAACATTATTCCAATACTGTTTGGGGACAGATAGAATGAAGAAGAACTAGAAAAAGATGTTTGTGGAATGGCTAAATTGTAGAAACAATTCAAAAAAAGGTTCACATCACAACTCCACTGGCCCTGCATCGAGATCTCTGATCTGTTTTAATGGGACTTGCTTAAACAAATATCAAAGGTGGGGCCAGTCATTTTTTAAGGGGGTCTAAGGAGCACAAATGTGGAAGTATTGATTTGTAAAGGGGCTGTAATGGCTATGTCTCTAACAATCCTATATGTAGCGCCCTGCTCCTGTTGATCAGGCGCTGGCATGTAAATTTAGGGGGTTATCTGTTCTGTACACAGTTCAGATTTAATCTGTGGCTAAATTAGCTTCTGTTGCAGCATTGGCACTGTTGCATGTAGTTCCACATTGTTGTCTGTAGGTGTCGTTGTCACCACAGGCCAGTGTTGGAAGAGCAACAGGCTGAAGTAAACTAGTGGGAGTGGTCCACCGCTGTGCATTCTGGAAAAGGGTACTTAAGGGACAGACACTATTTTTGTTTCTCTCTTACCACCTGGCCCTCCTGGCCTAAGGTATGTGGTGACTTTTCTCCTGCCTCAAGGCCACGCTGGCCTGAGGCTATGTGACTACAAGTAGGCCCAGAAGCCTGTCTGGGGCCTACAACCACAGAGGTGGTCCTTAGGCTGTCTTGCCTGTTAGGAAGAAGCCGAGCCAAGCTGAGGAGATCCAGGGGAGGATCCTTGCTGGAGAGAGCCAGGATGAAGGCCGGATTTCTCGGGAGGGCCTGGTAACTTTTTGGAGGACGCACCTATACTTAACCAACCTACAGCACAGTACTGCTGGGTCGGCTTAAAGGTTCTGGTACTGTGTTTTGCTGTTCATCTAATACTAAATCCTGTGGCAGAGGATCGTACAACCATTTTGTTCTTCTCAAGTCTGTGGCAGAAACTTTTCGTCCGTGCGCCATTCCGGCTGCTAGGTCAGTGAGAGAGGCCTATCCAGGTGGGCAAAGATCTATTGACTGAAGGTGTGTTTGTCTTCAGGATCTCGAATTCCTCAGTGATCTGCATAAGGTATCTGAACCCTCCTGCAACTCCCTTTCTACCTCTTTACTGCTACTTCTTTAAAAGTTTTGCAATAAAGCATTGGAAACATAACGAAGTGAGTGGTGCATACATTGGTGGGCGTAAGGCCTAATACAGACTCTAAGTCCCGTGTCTGGTGGAAATACAGGTAAGGGGGTGACCGGCAAAGACCCAAATAAAATCAGCTGCTCCTTCGGGGGTAGGCGCTACAAATATAAAATGCATGTTGTCCCTGACCATCTTCTGCAGTATCTCCCTAGTCTCTGATCATCTTCTGCAGCATGTTCTTAGTATCTCACCATCTCCTATAGCATGTCACCAGTCCCTGATAATCTCCTGCAGTATATCCCTATGCTTTGATCATCTCCTGCAATATATCCGCAGACTTTGATCATCTCCTGCAATATATCCGCAGACTTTGATCATCTCCTGCAATATATCCGCAGACTTTGATCATCTCCTGCAATATATCCGCAGACTTTGATCATCTCCTGCAATATATTCGCAGACTTTGATCATCTCCTGCAATATATCCGCAGACTTTGATCATCTCCTGCAATATATACCCAGATTTTGATCATCTCCTGCAGTATATCCCCAGACTTTGATCATCTCCTGCAATATATCCCCAGACCTTGATCATCTCCTGCAGTATGTCCCCAGGTTTTGATCATCTCCTGCAGCATGTTCTCAGTATCTCACTATCTCCTATAGCATGCTGCCAGTCACTGATAATCTCCTGCAGTATATCCCCAGACTTTGATCATCTCCTGCAATATATAACCAGACTTTGATCATCTCCTGCAGTATATCCCCAGGCTTTGGTCATCTCCTGAAGCATGTTCTCAGTATCTCACCATCTCCTGTGGCATGTCCCCAGTCTCAGATAATCTGCTGCAGCATGCCCCCAGTGTCTGATCATCTCCTGCAGCATGTCCCCGGTCTCTAATTATATCCTGCAGCATGTCCCCAGTCTGATCAAATTCAGCCACTTGCCCACCAAATGCAGTCACTGTGCCCCCCCCATTCGCGAGGTTTGCGGCTCTTGCAGCATACCCCCCTGCCGCCCCCCCGTGGATTGTGGTTCAGGCACACCTTCCCCACGCGAATCGCGCCTCCGGCACCCCCCCTCTTGCACGGATCGCGACTTCGGCACCCCCCCGGCTGGCTCTGACAGAGACTAGGGAAGTTACTTGAAACACTGTCAGTAGTTGGAGATCCTCTCAGAGCGGGGGCTCCAGTGTGAGTTTTCTCGCTCTTCTTCCTAAGCGCCAGGCATCCAATAGGGTGGCCTGGCGCTTTGGCCAATCAGGAAGCAGGTCTGACATCCTGTCTCCTGATTGGGGGGGGGGGGAAGGTTAGTGTGAAAATAGTGAAAATTAATTTGCTATGGTCACACAATTGAGTGGGATCAGGGCGCACTCTCTGTGCCTCAAGCCCACCCTATTTTGAAGCCTATTAGAGCCTCTGGCTCTAATCAGTTGCTTCAAAAAATACCACCCCCGCCATAGGAATCCATGTGTCCAGCTTCCTGAAAGGGGCCGGGCACATGGATAGGGGGCGGCGCCCGTGCGCCCACAGTGCACGGGTCGCCACTGCAGGGGAATAGAACTTGGATGGGGATAGGATGCATATGGGATGCCCACTTGATTGAAGGAAATTGGTAGAGACTTAACTATATTCACTTCAGTATATACAATCTCCTCCAGCACATACACTTGCTTGCAGACTATCACTCCCAGGATCAGCTAACATGTGGGGATCTGACACTGACTCTGTCAGACCCAAAGCAAATGCTCTTTGCAGGCAGGGACTGCGGGCCCCTATGGTGTAGCAGAAATAGAAGTTCTTGGTGCTAGCTGTCCCACATGTGGCTACTGCTCCCAGTACCACCTCTTCAGGCCCTGCCAGCCCTCTTGGCTACAGCTGCCTCTTTCCACTGCCCTTGCCACCACAGTCCTACTGACTGGCTCTGCACCAATCCCAGACTGCTCCATCCCAGTCTTCTCAGGCGTTCCTCCCAGCCCTTCTGACTGTGTGTCACTCACCAGCCCTCTTGGCTGTTCCTGTTGCTCCTGGAGACTTGCCTGACAGTGTTTTCCCGCTGTCCTCTCCTTGCTCCCAGTGCCTCCTGGCCAGGACACCTCCGTGGGTTTTGAGAAGGTCCCGTCCACACCCGAGCCCAGGCCCAAGGTCATCCCCCCAGACTGGGGAGATCCCTTGAAGGCCACAACAGCCTAACACTCCATCTCCAGCTTCCACCCAAACTCTCCTCCCCAGCTTGCCTGACCTAGAGTATTTGAGGGGGCCTGCCCCCTGGCAATCCAAGTTGGGGATTTATCAGGGCCCTCAGAATACTCCAGGAAGCTCCACCTTAAGTTACCTCCCGTCTTTCTACAAAGTTCCAGTACATTCTAGAAATAGGGGGGAGGTCTAAGTGATGCTGCCTGTGAGTCATCCAGCTCTCCCTGGATCTCTGCCCAACCCAGGAAAAACACAGACAGGCTTACACAAAGCCAAGCCTGCACAAATTTACCTACACTAAACAAAAATCTCACCTTTAGCATTCAAGCAACGCTAGGGAGTGCTACAAGACAAACTATAAATTGTCCGGCACTAGGTGTGATGACAATAAAAAAGGGTAGCTCAATGTGTCCCACAATGTGATATAGATCCCAGTTCGGCTGCTTTAGATACACATCACCTGGAGAGGTGGAAACAATGAGACATATCCAAAGAAAAATGCTAGCACTCAGGGGGATACTGTAATTCCAAACTATGGAGTCTGTGCAATTTGTAGAGTCAATCCACACTAGAGATCCAAGATCAGAAGAATAAATAGTTTGTTGAGACAATAATTATGCCCAGAGCTTGTCCAGTGATGAACTGTCAATCAGAGGCAGTAACTGGACCATCCGAACGATATATTAAACCAATGACTCTTTCACGTTGAAATGGTCAGTGTAAGCTAAATCGGTCAAAATTCAAGCCATGGATGGCCCTGCAAATACCCCCAGCTTGCCAAAAATTGATTGAAAAATTGACTGAGCTAGATTAAAAATTATTGGGTGAACTGTCACTGCATCTTATCAGATGCCGTCCCTGTTTGTCAGTACCAGAAGCCATGGGTGCCACGGCTGCCGGAATACATAAAATGTATATTTCCTTGATCCACACTGTTAGCGTAGATGGGGGAATCAATTTTTCTCTCTCTCTCTCCTCTCTCTCTCTTGTGGGCTGAACATTCTAAATTTGAGCCATCTATGGGTGGGGGCTTTAGTCTTTCCTCTGGAAGAACATTGCAGCTTCTGTGCTCCCTGCAGAGCATTTCACCCTGGTATACAAGTAGGGTGAAGTGAACCAATCTTATTAACCTTTTAGAAAATACAGTATACAGCCAAAGTTTGTGACCTTCAAACTTACACAAACAAGTTGGACATTACTTTTGGACATCAAGCACATAGCAAGCAATCTCTTTTGACCAAATATAGTACATAAAGACATTTTTGATAATTGTGTTCTGCCCGCACTGTGGTAACAGTTTGGGGAAGGTCCTTATATGTTTCATATGACTGTGCCCCTGTGTGTAAAGCCAACTCCATAAAGACATTGGTGGATGAGTTTGGTGTAGGGGAACTTTAGTGGTCTGCACACGGCCCTGACCTCAATTCTACCTAACACGAACACCTGTAGGATGGATTGAACTGCAAATAACATGTCAGGTCTTCTCATCCAACATGTGGAAAGCCTTCCCAGAAGAGTGGGGGCAATGATAGCCGCAAAGGATGGACTGACTCGATACTAATGTCCATGGGTTTGGAATGTGATGTCCAACAAGGTGTGAAGGCCTGTATACGTATATCCTAATTGCCAGGCATGCAATGCTGGCCCCACTGTTTTCAATACTTGAAGTCACTGACCAGGAAAGTCTAAGAAAATTCTGAAGTTCTTATCTGCCTACTTCAGAGCCTGTAACTCAAAGTATCAAAGCCTGAGAATCAGAATGGCAGCCAGATCAGTGGGCAGCCTCCATTTTCTTACTTTAAAAGGGTTGCATTGAGTTTGAATGGGTCACTTCAGAAAAAAGATACTTCAGTTACAGATAGAGTCGATGGGAAGAAGGTATAGGTCTCTTCTTCTGTCTCTTGTGGCGAGACCCGCTTGCTGTAATTCCTGGCTGTGCTCTCGACTTGGCTGTTCCCACCCACCTTGTAGAGTTTCTTGCTGCACTCAACATAAGTACTACAAATACAACCAGGCAAAGTCATACCGGTCACATTATGTGTTTGGACACAAGGACGCGAATCCAGAGAGCTCACAGCCATAACATATTGTTAGGCAGTTTATGTCCCCAGCTGCTGCCCACAGCACAAGTGTCAGTTTTAGGCAGACTGATCCTTTAATCTACAAGCCAACGGCTCACTAAACCGCAAACCAGAACCTTAGGCTAGGACACAAACAGACAGACATGCATTAGGTAAACAGCAGACTTACAGCACAGGAGAGAAAGTAGAAACCAGAAGGGAAGCTGGACGCCCATCTTTAGATTGTCCGCTTCTGAGCTTGTCTCTTTCCAAAGGGCCAGCAGCAAAGAGAGCCTAGTAAGCTTGGAGATATTTAAAGATGGGATGTGTTATTTCCGTATGGAAGACAGTATCATCTTCAGAGTCTCCCTTCGTCGCCCTCCGAGAGCTCAGTCCCCACTGACAAGGATTGCATGCAGCTGTCACCAATTATTGCCAGTTAAAGACCCCTCTATTAACCTTTTCATGGTTTCATGTTTGTTGGCCTGTCCACACACCGTCTATGTTCATAAAGCTGTTGAAACTTATTGTAATTGGTCTACTGAATCCTCAGACTTTTCCAGCCTAAACAATTATGGGAAATTGCTTCTGAATGTCATATATACACAATAGGCTTAATTCATAAAACTTTACACAAGGCGAAAAACCTTTATTTTAGCCACGTGAATGCAAATATTAAATCTCATCAAATCTTAACTGATAATACTGTAGCTGTCACTTTTTTGAAAATAGGAAACCCTACTCTGGTGTTTTAGGTTTTAGAATTTAGCCAAAGGAGATAGATAGATGGATGGATAAATAGATGGATGGATGTACAGATAAACCATGGTGACTAATCCATGAGTTTGATTCACCAGGCTTGTAACAAATCATTGCAAGGGAGCACTGTATGTCCATCATTTGTGTTTACCGGTTAGTATATAAGGCCTTTTGAGGAAATGTTGGGTGGCATGGACTTGACCTGAGGAGTAGAGAGAGAACCAGTTTTTTTAAGGGTGCTGACAAACTTTGTCATCATGGGGTAGAGACATTTTGGGGTACTCCACCTTAGAGGGGAGGCAAGGAGATATTTCCTAGGAGAGAAGGGTTTGTAGCCTGGAAGGTTTCCACTTCTGACAAAAGCTCTGCTCCTGGTAAATATGATGTAGAACCATATTACCTTTTTTGTTGAAATATGTTATGTTGCACTTTTGAAGAAATGTGTTGTTTGCATTGTGGCAGAGTTAGTCATCTGTTTGATGGATATGCCTTGAGTAAAGACAACCTTACTTACCATTTGCTGGTCCAAACATTCCAATCCTTTGGAGTTCTCCTACTGGAGGGTCCTGTACAAGAATGAGTGAAGTGGGCACCCGTTTAATGGAGTCAGTGTAACTAGACTAGCCTGGTTCTGTGAAGTCAGAGGCTTTACATTTTTGTGGTTAAGGGTGAGGGACATATTCTCTGTTCCCACTACTAGTTGACCCTGTTTGAGCAGGGTATTTCATCTCTGATTGGGGACTTGAGGAACTCAAGCTGGGCTAGTTTTGAAGCCGCTGGGCGGTCCTGGGCTTGAGTTTCTCCAGCAGAGACTAGAAGAGTGATTAGTTACCGTAAACTGAGTATTTATGAAGTGTACAGAGATTCAATGTGTCGTCTGCTCTGTAGAAGGTTGCCCTCATGGCACAGTCCACAGGCTAATTCCGTGTACACACGACCGGACTTTTCGACAGCCAACGGAACGAATCCGCCGGACAATTCGATCGTGTGTGGGCTTCATCGGACCTTTGCTGTCGAAAAATCAGACGGACTTTAGAAATAGAACATGTTTCAAGTCGAAAAGTCCACTTGTGTGTACACGGCATAATTCCAGAGATTTCCAAGGTCTGGTTATAGATTGAGCCTAATAAACTAAGTTAGCCCCTGGCCTTTTGTATGTCTTGGAACACTGAGATCTTTTTGCCATAATTCCTATCTCTGTTCTTGTTCAATTGGAAGTTATAGGTGTTCTTAACCACCTTCTGTTACATTTGTAGGGATCCGCTGCCCTGTACTGTCAGCTGCTAGTATCACACTGTAATGGATAATTATGTATGTCACATTGGGGGAGATTTACTAAAGCTGGAGCACACAGAACCTGGTGCAGCTGTGCACAGTAACCAATTAGCTTCCAGGTTTTATTGTCAAAGCGTAATTGAACAAGCTAAAGTTAGAAGCTGATTGGTTACTATGCACAGCTGCGCCAGATTCTATGTTCACTAATTTTAGTAAATCTTCCCCTTTCTGACTCTGAGGTTGTTGGAAAAGATCCTGGAAGGAAGGAGTGGAGAGAGAGAAGGTCACAACTACATGTCCTATCCTTGCTACTAATCAGAAGAGACAATTATTGCCAGATAACTAGGGCTGCATTCCAGGCTGCTTGGGTAACAGTTTGATGGTCTTCTCATCACTGCAGGCTGTGCCTTAAGGTCTCTAACCTAAAGACAGATGCTGCATTATCCTCGGGGCCTCTGCAATGGGACTTTGATGCTAAATTCATCTAGAGGTATCTCTATAAACAACTATATATACCTGGATATATGTGCACAATTCCACCAGGACCCCTATCAGGCCCTTTGCTGGTAATATCTGTTTGTACATTGAATGTATGTACTGTTATTAATCTTTTCTTATTTATATAAGAATTATTTTTATAAGTATTATTTGCATGTTGGTGTGCATCTACTGTATATACTTATGGTAATGTTATCTGCTGGTTGCAGTAGTTCCTTGGCTCCCAATTACATTGATTAGATTACTGAATAATTCTCCAGGAAGGGAATTCCCTCTGTCCTGGGTGGAGACACTGGGGAGGGCCGTTTCTCATACACCCCACCCAAAATGGCGGAAAAACGTGTGCAGACCTGGGCTCCTTCCAGAAGAGTTCTAGAGGGATAGAAGAGACTGGGGGTTTCATTGTTCGACATCTACTGAATGCTGAAATACTCATTTCAGGTGGGCTAAGCCCTTTCAATTTACCTCATAATCACGAAACATGATTTTGCTATATGTAAAGGATGAAATTGCAACACTTGCAACACTGACCCTTTTGTGTGGTCTAATATGGAGTCCAAAAAAAGCCATCAGACACATCCGAATTCATAGAGCAGTAGAAAATCAAATCAAAACGTCAAAATGACATAAATAGAAAATAAGAACAGTAACTGACCACCTACACTTCAGTGTGTAGTGTAGAAGGTGCAGTGAAGAGGTGAGATGAGCAGCCGAAGAATGAAGCCAAGTCCTCTTCCGTTTCTGGAATCTTAGTGGCATTCTGTGTCAGGATCAGTTTCACTGTCACCGACATCACTTCTCTGAGAAGATCAGTTGTCCAGGCTTATAATTCGGGCTAGCCTTCTACGGCTAGTGCGTTTAACCCTTTCTCCTAACTGCTAGGACACAAACGTCAACTGTTCAGGGAGGAAAGAAAGGCAACCTAAAAGGAATGTTTAGCAATTACAGTATGTGTATTTTTTTCTTTCTTAACTAATTATAATGAGTGCTAAAGCATATACATTTTCATAGTCTATGAAGATTCTCAGGTCATGGTATATCTAGTAGTAGCTAGTCAGATTCAATTGTTCTGCAGTGTCTGAGTCATTTGCCCATATAGCCAACTGGCTTCCTCTGTGCTGTTTTAGGAGCCATCCCCAGCTTGTACAACATGAAGGATTTCCACATACATATGCCCCGTACACACGGTCGGACTTTGTTCGGACATTCCGACAACAAAATCCTAGGATTTTTTCCGACGGATGTTGGCTCAAACTTGTCTTGCATACACACGGTCACACAAAGTTGTCGGAAAATCCGATCATTCTAAACGCGGTGACGTAAAACATGTACGTCGGGACTATAAACGGGGCAGTGGCCAATAGCTTTCATCTCTTTATTTATTCTGAGCACGCGTGGCACTTTGTCCGTCGGATTTGTGTACACACGATCGGAATTTCCGACAACGGATTTTGTTGTCGGAAAATTTCATATCCTGCTCTCAAACTTTGTGTGTCGGAAAATCCGATGGAAAATGTCCGATGGAGCCCACACACGGTCGGAATTTCCGACAACACGCTCCGATCGGACATTTTCCATCGGAAAATCGGACCGTGTGTACGGGGCTTTAGACTGCAGGAAAAACTCATTACTTGTTTTGTGCTGCACCCATGGCAGAAAAATGTTCTCTTTGCCATGACAAATACTTTTTCTACAGTCCTTATACATGTCCAATACATGTTGTACGTCAGAAAAAGAGAAGTCTCCTTCCTGCTCCCACTTATAGGCATATAAGGGGACACATATAGGGGAGTTTGTTTAATTCTGTGTTGTTAGTTAAATTTGAGTATATTTCTGATATCAGACCAGATCTTCTTGGTGATTTTAGACATATGTTCTCAAAGAATGAGGGTGGATGTGAATTTGTTGTTTGGAAATATGTGTTAAAGAGGTGTCTAATCTGAAGGAATTTATGAAACTCCGTGTTGGGAATTTGGTGTCTGGATTTTAGTGTAGAGAATGAGGTGAAGTTGTTGTTTTCTATAAAATTAAAAAGGGATGTCAGGTCGTTATTAGTCCACCATGTGAAGTCTCCAGCATCGCGAGTATTTTGGTAGAGTTTTGGATCGCCTACAAAAGAGGCGTGTGGGGAGATTTAGATATAAGATTGTATTTTTTATTGTATCATTTCCATTGTTGGTATGATCGTGAAACTATTTGGTTAAGAGTGTCAATGGTGTGGTTCAAAATCTTGTTTCCCCATAATATGCCCGAGATGGAATAAAGCATAATGGCTATAGTTAATGTGGTCATAGACTAAAACAATGTATATCTACCTTAATACACAATATCCTCTGATTTTCTATGTATGCAAGTTGCTTGTATTGTATTTATCTAATCATATGACAACTCTTTTTGTACCACCTTTTTGTACCCAATAAAAATAGTTTGTAAACAAAAAAAAAAATAAAAAAACATGTTGTACATCAGTCGGGTGAAATGAGCCAAACCTCACACCTAGTCTCTGCATACGAGTGGATTGTACTGATCCTCCTGACGTGGTATGAATTGTTTCATAACCCGTCTCTGGGTTTGGATTAATGTGACTGAATTACCTTTGTGGATATAAATGCTGACAAATGTTCCCGAAGCTCATTAGAACCAAAGAAGATTAGTGGATAAGCAGCCAAATATCTATGACATTATAGAACATGTCAGTCAAACGGGACTATTAGCTAGACATTTTTGTTTTTTATTATTAATTTTTAAAGTCGGGTTAATGGAAACTTTTGCAGAACAATATTTCATATTTACAGCCAGAAGGCACAAATCTAAATTTTATTTCCCACTGTTTACCTGTCTATTCTAAGCTGCTGTGTTGAAAAACAAAATGTCTGCTGTTTACAAAGCTAGATAGCTTGCCCTAAGGTTTATAAACACAACTGAAAGGGGTAATGCTTCCTTGTTCCCTGCCTGCTTTGTTTGGATGGGGAAGTTCAAAGTTTCTTGCTCGAAAATGTTTATTTAAAATTTAAATTTTATTCACAAACAGTGTTAAGATCGTGACATATTTTGATTTGTTTAATTAAATTCAATTGCGTAAAAAAAATGTCTTTGTGTTACAGTCAGTAAACAAGGTATAGCATTAACCACTTCAGCCCCGGAAGGATTTAACCCTTTAACGACCGGGCCATTTTTTCCGATACGGCACTGCGTCGCTTTAACTGACAATTGCGCTTTCATGCGATGTTGTACACAAACAAAATTTATGTCCTTTTTTTTCCCCCACAAATAGAGCTTTCTTTTGGTGGTATTTAATCACCTCTGCCATTTTTATTTTTTGCGCTATAAAAAATAGACCGACAATTTTGAAAAAAAAAAATATTTTTTTACTTTTTGCTATAATTAATATCCCAAAATTAAAAAAACAAAAACAAAATTTCTTCATCAGTTTAGGCCAATATGTATTCTTCTACATATTTTTGGTAAAAAAAAAAAAAAAATCACAATAAGCGTATACTGATTGGTTTGCGCAAAATTCATAGTGTCTATAAAATAGGGGATATATTTATGGCATTTTTATAAATTTTTTTTTTTTTACTAGTAATGGCGGCGATCAGCGATTTTTAGCAGGACTGTGCCATTTCCGCAGAATAATCCGACACTTTCGACACTTTTTTGGGACCAGTGACATTTTTACAGCTATCAGTGCTAAAAATAGCCTCTGATTACTGTATAAATGTCACTGGCAGGGAAGGGGTTAACACTAGTGGGCGATCGAAGGATTAAATGTGTTCCCCGAGCGATTTGTTTCTAACTGTCAGGGGGACGGACTGACTGAGAGCAGAGAGAGATTGCTGTTCCTGATCACTAGGAACAGACGATCTCTCTCTACTCCCCTGTCAGAACAGGAATCTGTCTGTTTACATTGACAGATCCCTGTTCTGGCTCTCTGAGGAGCGATTGCGGGTGGCCGGTGGACGTCGTGGGGCCGCCGGCCGCACGCATCGGCTCTGGCGTCGCACAGGTCTGCTATTGCTCTTAAAGCGGCGGACGTACATCCACTAGCAGATTCGCGCAGCCGTGCCAACCTGCCCGAGTATAATGAAGGCAGCTGGTTGGCAAGCAGTTAAGCCTAGTACACACGGGCCAAATGTTGGGCGACATCAGCCACTTCATTCAAAACCAGCCGACATTCGTCCCCGTGAGTATGGCAGCCGGTCTGACAGACCGACTTTTGAAGAACGAGCATGCTGGAAAACCAGCAGCCAACCGGCTCCCGATCAGCGCTCCCAGCCACTGGCTGAGAGCACTAACCGGTGTGCTCTGGTGGGGGGGCCGTCCCCCAGTCAGAACACAATAGCTCAGCGGGGGAGATCGCTGTACTAACATCGGATTGTTAGTACAGAGGCTCAGACTGGAGCTGTCAGTATTTTTCTTTCAACCCAGCGGGTGTGGTGTATACCAGGTGTGTACCAGGCTTTAGATATAGAAGATAACAAGGCTCCAAATGCTCATAATTTCAGTGCAGTCCCAGATCTCCCAGGTGATTGTCCATGAGCGCGGCCATGCTCAATCCACCATGATTTATCAAAAGAATGATGGGCCACACACTGATGACATCACTAAAGTAAAAATAACTTTATTGTGGTCAAACAAATTGCCTCATATCCCACCTTGAAGCCACTTTGCTCTTACCTGTTTCATCTATATGGCCTACCGTATATACTCGAGTATAAGTCGTTCCGAGTATAAGTCGAGGCCCTAATTTACCACAAAAAAAATGGGAAAAACGTATTGACCCGAGTATAAGACGAGGGTGAGAAATGCACAGCTACTGTAAGTGGAAAAGAGGGTCAACAATGCCCATTTGCAGCATCACTGTGCCCATTTGCATGCCTCAATGTGCCCATTTGCATGCCTCATTGTGCCCATTTGCAGCCATAGGTCCCCTGAACTTCAAACTCAGTAGTTAAGGGTTCCTAGATGCCCCCTAGCTGCAGCCAAAATGTGGGGTCTCTGAACCCAAAGGGTCCCGAAATGACATTGCTGCAGATGGACACAGTTGACCGAATTTGGGGCCCCGTATCTCGGGGCCACTTAGTGCTAAGAACCCCAAATTTGGTGTACAAACCCAGTGGAACTAGCACCATAACATGTCTAAAGCTGGGGTTTATAGCACCAAGTGGCCCCAAGATACAGGGCCCCAAAATTCAGTTCAGAAAATGTCAAGCACTTTTCTGCAGCAGAGAATGACATTTTCTGAACCGGCTTTGGGGCCCCGTATCTCAGGGCCACTTGGTGCTAGGAACCCCAACTTTAGATATATTATGGTACCAGTTCCACTGGGTTTGCACACCAAATTTGGGGTTCCTAGCACCAAGTGGCCCTGAGATAGGGGGCCCCAAATTCGGTTCAGAAAATGTCAAGCACTTTTCTGCAGCAGAGAATGACATTTTCCGAACCGATTTTGGGGCCCCCTATCTCGGGGCCACTTAGGGCTAGGAACTTCAGCTTTGGATATGTTGTGGTACCAGTTCTACTGGGTTTGCATACCAAATTTGGGGTTTCTAGCACCAAGTGGCCCTGAGATACGGGGCCCCAAAGTCGGTTCGGAAAATGAAATTTTTTACTGCAGAAAAGTGCTTGACTCGAGTATAAGTCGAGGGGGGCACTTTCAGCACAAAAAAATGTGCTGAAAAATTCGACTTATACTTGAGTATATACGGTAATTATAGAGACAAAGATCTCTACAATTAAGTGTGTATGGGTGAAACGCGTTGATGGCGGAATGTTTGGCAGTTTGTTCGTCCGCAATAAAGTTGTTTTCACTTCAGTGCCCTCATCAGTGTGTGGCCTGTAGTTCTTTTAATACAAGATATAGCTTTTTGACATAACTATCTCCAGCACTGCTTGTTAGTTATAACTTGTGAATACTGGATGGGAAAATAAATAAAGCCGTTTATGTAGGTGTTACCATCTATTCTTCCATAATTGTTAGATTCTGCCATGTGCCATTGGGGGTTATTTACTAAAAGTGCAAAATCTGGTGCAACTCTGCATAGAAACCAATCAGCTACCAGGTTTTATTGCCAAAGCTTCATTGAACAAGCTGAAATAGAAGCTGATTGGCCACTATGCACAGCTGCACCAGATTCTGTGTGCACCAGTTTTAGTAAATCTACCCCTTGGTGTCTTTCAGTGTGGATTTCCAACATAAGTCGTATTATAAAGTTACAAAAAATAAATAAGAAAAAAATAACAAATAAAGAGGAAGGTGGGAGGAGAGAATCTGAAGACAAGCAGCTATTGCTGGGATCTCGATATAAAGAGGAAGGTGGGGCAGATTAAAAGAAGATAGGGGAAATACCCACGACTAGAGGTTTTCTGTTCTCAAAGGGTCATCAAGCACATCCGTACCATTATGGAGTATGGTGTCTCAATCAGAGACAGGGAGTCTGAAGGCAAGCAACTTTTGCTGGGCTCTCAAAAATAATATAAATAAAGAGGATACTGGGGAAAAAAAAATGAAGAAGGGGTAATATCTGCAACTGGGAATTTACTGCTTTCAATGAGTCAACTGTATCCATACCAATAAGGAGTATAGAGTTTCAATCAAAGACAGAGAGTCTGAAGGTAAGCCGCTTCTGCTGGGCATTCTTTAGAAAAATGTTCTAAGGAATTTACTCTTCCTGTATTTGTTAAGTTTTCTAGAAAGTTTCACATTGCAAGTAAAAAAAATTAAATTTTGGTGTGCAGAAACAGCAATAAAAACCTGACAAGGGTCCTTATCTTTCCACACATACTAAAAAAAGGAAAGCTGAACTCCATGCAGATATAAAAGACAACCTTAAGCGACTCTGTAATCAATAATACATCATTACCTGTATTTATTAAATGCAAGCAATGTAATCACCTGAAAATGACATGGTGTCAGCCTCTTACAGTCCCTGTACAGCAGAGCTGGAGTGTGAAACGAGCGAATCAGTTCATGAGATGAGCTCATCACTGTCCAGTCACAGGTTGGGGCGGGCCTGGGAAGTGGGGAGAATAATGCAGGCTATCACACTGAGGATATCTAGTGGCAGAGAAAAGTACTGCAGAGGGAATCTCTGAATTGAAGGTGAATATTCTCAGAAAATCTAGTTTTATTGTATCTTTGGAATTTATATCCACAAAGGTAACTTTAAATGGGCTATTTGTATCTTGTTATTTTTTATTTTAAATCCTCATCAGGTGAGCTCCTATTTTTGAGACGCTAATAGCCTTGGCTCAAGTTAAAAGACTAATTTAACTCTGACTGTGCTTGGTTCTCATGATCTTCGGGACAACAAATTATTTTGGTTCCTCCCAAATCGCTTTTACAAAGAGCACAGAATGTGACCCGTGGAATTTATTTCCACTCCCTGATAGACAGCACCATGTGGGCAGCTGCCAGAGGGCACAGTGAGCGGGATGCCGTCTAAGATATAATGTGACAGGGAAAATGAGAGTCTTATCGTGTCTCAGCCGTGATCCCTTCAAGGTTAATGGAGTCCTTAAATATCGGAAGGTTGGAAGTGCCCTCTGCTTGAAGGTGGGGGCAAGAAGGTGACATCATCAAGATGAGGACATGGACACAGGCATTTTTTTTTTTTTTACATGTAATTGTCTTGTTTACAATCCTTCTTCATAAAATTTTAAGTTTTGGAGATAAGGAGTTACCATTAAATAATGTAATGTAAATATAACAAAGAGTGAAAAATTTAAGGAGGTCTGAATACTTTCTGTCCCCACTGTAGCACCAATTCAACCTTAATGAGAGATGTGTTCACCTTTAATGCCTGGGAGTGGTGCGGGTTCTGTGTCATGTGACCGATTGGCTCTCACAGTGGTCATATGATTGGGAGCTCTTCCTGCTGGTTCATGATCAGAGGCCATGACTGAGAGCTGTCAGTGACAGCTTGGCCAGTGTGCTGGGAATGCGCAGTGAGCATGCTCTTAGCACTCAAAAGCTCATGCCACTGTGGAGACATATGTGCAGTGGCTGGGAGATGAACCCCACTTTTCTTACTGCCACATACAGTATATGTTTTACAAAATCGGCAAGAGGTTAAAAAACTACCCTTGCTGTCCAAACAGAACATGAGAGAAGGATTACGGTTTTTCATGGAACATATAAAGCTCAGACCTTCTAGAACAATATGCTGATTAAAGATAGAGTTGTTTGGTCACAGTAAAAGTAGTCATGTTTGCCACAAACTAAAGACAGCATTTCAGAAGAAACTCATACCAACTGTGAAACATGCTGGTGGACAGTGGCGGGAGAAGGTCAACCAGTTCCCAGGGTGAAGATGTGAAATTGCGCCCCCTCCCCAGACGCAAGAATAAGCCCCAGCATTGAAGTCAGTGGAAGCATTAATAACCCCCCAAATCAGATGTCAGGGGACACATTAATAACCCCAGCTCAGATGTCATTGCACACAATAGTAACCCCCAGCACAGGTGTCAGATCACGCATTAATAACCCCCAGCATTGTCTTATTTGTTTAATAAAGCACTCCTGATTTGTGAAAAAAATAAAATTACCCCATTGATGTCAGTGGGCGCAATAAAACCCCCAGTACATGTGTTAGTGGATGCATTAACCACTTCCCGACCATCGTACGCTGATATTCGTCGGCAGAATGGTACTGGCGAGCAAGAGGGCGTAAAGGTACGTCCCCTTTAATAAACTGCGCTGCAGGCGCGCGCCCACCGCGTTGTCCGTGACCGTGACAGCAGGTCCCGCGGACTCGATGTCCACTAGGTGCCCGCGATCGTGTCATGGAGAGGTAGAATGAGAGAGGTAAACAAGGCATTTCCCCGTTCTGCCTAGTGACATGACAGAGATCACTGCTCCCTGTCATCAAGAGCAGTGATCGCTGTCATGTGAGGTGTAGCCCCACCCCCCCACAGTTAGAATCACTCCCTAGGACACACTTAACCTCTTCATTGCCCCCTAGTGGTCACCCCCTTCACTGCCAGTGTCATTTACACGCTGTATACATGACAATGGTCCCAAAATAATGTCAAAAGTGTCCGATCTGTCCGTCATAATGTCGCAGTCACAATAAAAATCGCAGATTGGCGCCATTACTAATAAAAAAAAATTAATAAAAAAATGCCATAAAACTATCCCCTATTTTGTAGATGCTATAAATTTTGCGCAAACCAATCAATGTACGCATATTGCATTTTTATTTTACCAAAAATATGTAGAAGAATACATATCGGCCTAAACTATTTTTTTTAATATATAATTGTCGCTCTTTTTTTGTTTATAGCGCAAAAAATAAAAACCGCAGAGGCCACCAGTACCACCAAAATAAAGCTCTATTTGTGGGGGAAAAAAAGAACGTCAGTTTTGTTTGGGTGCAATGTCGCACGACATTGTCAGTTAAAGCGACGCAGTGCCGAATCACAAAAAGTGCTCTGGTCAGGAAGGGGGTAAATCCTTCCAGGGCTGAAGTGGTTAAAAAACCCCAGCACAGGTGTCAGTGCACACAATCATAACCCCAGCATCCATTTCTGTATTATTAACACCCCCCCCAACATTGATGGTCAGTGGCATTGAAATGTAATCCCTCCCATGACCACCAATGTGGGGGAGGGAGGGGTTAACTTTGACTGCCATGACCACAGATGCAGAAAAGGGGTTGTTAGATTAAAATTTCAACGCCATGAGGACCAATGCAGGGTGGGGGGGATGGGGGGGTTAACATTCACTGCCACTGACCATCAATTCGGGGGGGGGGGGGTCAGTGGCAGTGAAAGTTAACTCTCCAGCCCCTCCCTGCATTGGTGGTCACGGCATTGTTGACCCCTACCTCGGATTCCAGCCTGATCCAGTCCTATTCCTGTGCTCTGGGGTTGAACAGGGAGCAGCTAATTCATTCTGTCAAATACTACCAGCTGAACTTACCTCAGCACACACTCGCTCCATCTGCTGATCTCACACCTCCCTCTTCCAGGTGAGCGGGACCTCCTAGGCCGGCCACATCTCCATCCCGCCCACACGGTAAGAGCCCTTGCACACTGGGGCGGGGGGGCGGCGTCGGCGGTAAAACGCAGCTATTATTAGCGGCGTTTTACCGTCGGTATGCGGCCGCTAGCGGGACGGTTTTACCCCCGCTAGCGGCTGAGAAAGGGTTAAATACCACCGCAAAGCTCTGCCTCTGCAGAGGCACTTTGCCGGCAGTATAGCCGCGCCGTCCCATTGATTTCAATGGGCAGGAGCGGTAAAGGAGCGGTATACACACCGCTCCTTCACCGCTCCGAAGATGCTGCTGGCAGGACTTTTTTTACCGTCCTGCCAGCACATCGCTCCAGTGTGCAAGCCCTCGGGGCTTGCACACTGAAATGAAGGCAGCGACACTTTCGGGGCGGTTTGCAGGCGCTATTATTAGCGCAATAGCGCCTGCAAACCGCCCCAGTGTGCAAGGGCTCTAAGCAGCAAAGAAAAGGCTCTGCTTTGGGGTTGTGTCTGCAGTCCTGCACCAAATGAAAACTACTGGAGGAGGTAAGGGGAGGCGATTCCAGTCCAGCAGCTGGAGGGAGGACTTAGCAGAATCCTCCCTCCAGAAGCCATCACAACCAGTAGTTTATTTAGATTTTGTGCTGCCCTAGGCCTGACTAAACTCGTGCACCCCCTAATTTAAATATGGCCCACCCCTTCCTGTCAAGGCCACACCTCTTGCTGTTTAAGACCCGCTCTGAAATTTTCTAGTGGGGACACCAGTTCTGAGGGCCGGGGGGGGGGGGGCAATGGATTCCCTTAATTTGTATAGATTTCCTCTCACTTCCTGTTTGGCTATAGGGCAGGAAGTGAAGGGAAATCTCTGCAATGGGACAGGGATGGTAAAAAATAAACTGACAGGGGCCATAATCTTCCCTCATTCTATCCAAAAAAAAAAAAAAAAGTGTTGCCTATAGTTCTACTTTAAGCACAAATTTCTGCTCCCCCAAAGATACAAAATGACTGTTAAGAGAAATAAAACCTCTTCTACATCCAAGAAGTGTCTCGTGCCCAAAGACTTTCACCATCTTTGCACCCACTATATATATAGCCATTAATATGGAGTTTGCTATAGATATAGATAGATACTGTAGATAGATAGATATTACTTTTTTTTATGGTCATAATAGACCTACCACGAATTGTCCTTTAACCAGTAATGAAATACTGAGGTAGCTTTCAAGTTTAAGTATAGTTTATTCTTTGCGGTATACAAAAATTTCTGTGGTAAGGCCAGAGATAGTGTATGTGGTTTATAAAGCTATTGAGCAATGCCACAGGCAGTGGCGTCAGCAGGGAGGGGGCTGACAGTGGCTGAAGCCTCGAGTGGGTCCCCAAAAAGACCCGGGTCTCGTGGGCACTGTTCTATTATTAGCCCCGAGCCCCGCCGCCTGCTGCCGAGCGGGGACTGATCTGATTCCAAACACGGCCGAGTGCGGCCGAGTGTGGCTGAGTCACATAGCAGGTCCCGCCTTCTGGAGCCTGCAGCGCCTATGATGGACGTCCCACTGGTCCAATGACGTCCATCATAGGCGCTACAGGCTCCAGAAGGCAGGAATTACAATGCGGCACATCGATCCCCACTCGGCGCTCAGGTGGGCAGCTCTCCTTCTCTCCTCTGGCTGCCTCGCACACCACGGCTGAGCTGAGCTGCTGCTGCAGGACACATGAAGTCTGTCTCCTGGTCAGATAGGTCAGTGTGTGTATGTCAGGTAGGTAGGTCAGTGTATGTCAGGTAGGTAGGTCAGTGTATGTGTCAGGTAGGTCAGTGTATGTCAGGTAGGTCAGTGTATGTCAGTGTATGTAGGTCAGTGTATGTATGTCAGGTAGGTCAGTGTGTGTATGTCAGGTAGGTAGGTCAGTGTATGTGTCAGGTAGGTCAGTGTATGTCAGGTAGGTCAGTGTATGTCAGTGTATGTAGGTCAGTGTATGTATGTCAGGTAGGTCAGTGTGTGTATGTCAGGTAGGTAGGTCAGGGTGTGTATGTCAGGTAGGTAGGTCAATGTGTGTATGTCAGTGTAGGTCAGTGTGTGTATATCAGGTAGGTGAGTTTAGCGGTCAGCATTGATGGGCACTGGTAAGCCAGGCAGCAACCAGCAAGTGTTCTTACTCCTCCGCCACACAACCCCACCGCCAAGCCAAAATAACTGTGTCCCCATGTACAAAGCCAGCTCCATAAAGACATGGTTTGATGAGTTTGGTGTCCTGACCTTACAAATGTTCTTTTGGCTGAATGAGCACAAATTCTCACAGACACACTCCAAAATCATGTGGAAAGCCTTCCTAGAAGGGTGGAGGCAATTATAGCTGCAAATATTTTGACCCAGGGTTTTGGAAAGTGATATCAAACAAGGTGTGATGGTCCAGTATCCATATATCCTAATTGCCAGGTGTGCAAAGTTAACCAGAAGATTGGAGGAGCAACGGGAGACAAACTCCAAATTAATGGCTGTGGTTTTGGAATAGGATGTCCAACTAGCTAATATAGGTGTGGTGGTCAGGTGTTCACAAACTTCCGTCCATATAATGCATGTTTTGGGGATTGGTGAGATACAATGTTTTTGCACTGTGTTCATGGGTCTGCACATCTGTTGCAGCTATAAGGGGATGAGGGGGTCCTGCCATGGGGCTGCTTTGAGTCCTTTGGAGGTTTAAACTAGAAGGTGGGCTGCATTCTTTTAAATTAATTTCCTCTTTTCTCAAATGTTGCTATACATTTGCACCTTTATTTACTGTGTCTGGTGGAGACGAAGAAACTTTCAAACGTGCAGCATGGTTTGGAGGCATCATATCTACAGGGTACCTTGGGTACACATTGGAAGTGCCATGAAAAAGCCAATGCAAAACAGGGGTATCTGGCGTTTTCTCGATGGCTTCAATAACTTCAGTCTGGCAGCTTTACCTATTGTTATATGGGTTGCTGATATTAAATGGGAGAAAGAGACAGATTTGGACGATAGACATTGGAACAATTTAGCAGTCGCGGCTCCCATATTTCTAACCTGACAGGCCCCCTTTAAATTTATTAGAGGAGCCCTGTGCTGGAAGAAATATGGTAGATGCTAATAGCTTTTTTAGAAGGGGAGGTCAGCAAAAGCAGAATCCAAAGACAAACTTACAGAAACTGCTGTTTCTAACCATTCCGTTTGAAAAATGTTGGTTGCTTGGCATGCTGATCCATTGGACACTTTCTGAGACACTGACCCAGATTCAGGAGTACTTACTTTAGTTTGATGTCACTTGTTATATACTTCTTGGTCAGTGCCTCAGAAAGAGGAAAGTTAGACACAGCCAGACAGCTAGCATTTGCAGAAGGAGGTCAGCAGTGAGAGCTTCTTTCAATCCTTTTACTGCCAGAGCCTTGTTTTAAGCTTGAAGATTATTTACATCCTCCAAAACATTAGTTTTAACATTAGTCGTAGTTGCAAAGCTTTTAAAGCCCTTACAGCTCATCAATTTAGAGTTATCCATGTATACAGGCCCTATAATTATTGCTCTCACTCCAGTGTGCACAGTGATGCCTAATATCATCATTTTCATACATAGGCACAGCACAGGGCAATCTTAGAAGAAAACCTGTTAGAGTCTGTAAGAGACTTGAGACTGGGGGGGAGGTTCACCTTCCAGCAGGACAACGACCCTCAATATACAGCCAGAGCTACAAAGGAATGGTTTAGATCAGATCAGTGGAATGGTGTTAGAATAGCCCAGTCAAAGTCCAGACCTAAATCTAATTGAGAATCTGTGACAAGACTTGAAAATCGCTGTTCACAGGCGCTCTCTATTCAATCTAACAGAGCTTGAGCTATTTTGCAAAGAAGAATAGGCAAAAATCTCACTCTCTGCAAAGCTGGTAGAGATATACCCATAAAGACTTGCAACTGTAATTGCAGCAAAAGGTGGTTCTACAAAGTATTGACCCGGGGGGCTGAATACCAATGCACGCCACACTTTTCACATTTTTATTTGTAAAAAGAATTTGAAAACAATTTATCGATTACCTTCCATTTCCACTTTATGAGCCACTTTGTGTTGGTCTATCACATAAAATCCCAATAAAGTACATTTACGGTTTTGGTTGTAACATGACAAAATGCAGAAAATTTCAAAGGGTATGAATACTTTTTCAAGGAACTGTAGATCTTTAGTTATCACCAGAGGGGTCACCAGCAGGAGGAAGGAGGTCCTGATTTCTCTACATAGATCTTTATATCACTAGAGGAGTCACCAGCAGGAGGAAGGAGGTCCTGATTCCTCTATATAGATCTTTAGTTATCACTAGAGGGATTACCAGCAGGAGGAAGGTCTTGGTTCCTCTATATAGATCTTTAGTTATCACTGAAGGGATCACTAGCAGGAGGAGGGAGGTCATGGTTCCTCTGTATAGATCTTTAGTTATCACTAGAGGGATCACCAGCAGAAGGTAGGAGGTCCTGATTCCTCTATATAGATTTTTATATCACTAGAGAGATCACCAGTAGGAATAAGTAGGTCCTGATTTGTCTATATAGATATTTAGTTAGATCTCATTTAGAATTCTGTGTCCATTTCTGGAGACCTCACTTATATAAGATATTGGTAAGATGGGACGAGTCTAGAAACAGGCAACAAAAATAATGAAAGGTCTGAGGGATAAGAGATATCAAGAAAGACTTCAGGAACCCTACATCCTCAAGAAAAGAGGGGTAAGGAGGGACATGATTTTATGCTTTAAAGTCGTGAAGAGTATGAATAAGATTCAGGAGGACAATATTATCAATATGAAACTATGACCAAGAACACAGGAAAAAGCAGGAGGAACATTCAAGGGTAATCTTATAAAGTATTATTTTACAGCAAAATGTTAAAAACATTAAAAAAGTTAGAGTCAAAGTTAGTTTGATGAACCGCTTTTTTTTTTTATGGTACAATGGAGACATTTGGTGACAGGATGCAGGAACTGCAAACTTCATTTATACACTGAGATGGGTAGCATTGGGGTTGATTTACTAAAGGCAAATACATTGTGCAATTGCGCTCTGCAAGTGCAGTTGCTCCAGATCATAGTAAATGAGGTAAAGCTTCACCTTGCAAAGAATAGCCAATCACATGCAAGTGTAGCCAAGTCCTGGACCCCCTTTGGTCTAATGAGAACCTCCAGAGTTAGGGATAGCTGACATCCTTCTATGTAGAGTGGGTTACAAGGCATGGTGGTTGTAGTGCAAGGTGGATTCATGGGCACCAGACACCTCTTGAATGCAAAGAGATTTATTTTCTCTTGAACAGAACTGTGGGAGAGAGGGTTTTAGGGCCAGAACACCCTTTAGTAGTTGCAATGTTCATTAGCAGACTTTGAGACTTCTATAGATGGACAGTCATGCAGGGAAAAGCACACAGCCGAGGGCCACATCTGCATATGTAAACACGCTGTCTCCTATGGCAAACAATCTTGAACAGTTTCTAACAAAGGTAGTAATATACTCTTTCCCTTCCTCCACAATCTCCTCTTTAGATCTTCACTCGACTAAGCTCCCAATCTATCACTTAGACTCTCTGATCCACTGCGACTGGACCTCCTGAGCTCTTCCAATCTTCTCACTGAGTATCTTCCTCAAGCGTCACCCTGCATCCCTGCTGGGTCCCTAGCTTGGCACTCACAGATACTCCTCAAGCGTCACCCCACTGGCCTGCTCGGTCCCTGGCTTGGCTCACAAGGCTGCTCTGCAAGCAAGGGTCACCTCCACTGGCTGGGTCCCTGGCTTGACAGCTGCTGAAGTTTCCCAATTCTTCACCGTCCCTGGTTGGTGAGAATACTGCTCTGGTACTTGCTTCAGCTACTCACTGTGGTCCCTGGTAATAAGGTGGATGGACCCTTTGTGGTGACAGCTTCCCTTTTTACCTCCAACCACAACAGGTTCTCCAGCTGGCAGAACCGTTATTTTTGGTTGGACTGCAAGCAGCAGCCCCAACCCTGCACTGCTCTCTTGCTTCTGGATAGGCCGTCAGACAGCCTAGCAGTCAGGTGTCCCTGGGATAGGCCTCAGGCTCTGGCCTAGCAGCCCGGGGCAGCACAACACACGTCCACCCAGACAGCCGTCCAGGTGGCACAGAACCCCGACCACCTGACCTCACCTAAACAAATAGGTGCTCCCAGCAGCCAAGGGACCCAAGAAGATACCTGCCTATTGGCTGAGATACCTCATCTATTCCTAATCTGTCCTTGCAATGCCTTTGTCTTATCTAATACCACCAGATACCCGGCCATCTGGTGACAGAAGAGAGAAGTGCAGCAATTCCAGGGTTAGGGTGGAATCAATTGATTGATTCAACTATACTTGGCAGGTAAATTTACTAGCAACCCTGCCTAACATCAGGGTGCTACATCCGCCCCTGCCTACAAAACTACGTCTTGGAGTTTGCAGAAAAATAATTTGAACTCTCAAGCCTGAGAGCGAATGTCCTGGCAAAACTGGGATGGGTGGGGAAACAGGAAAAGAATAATAACAGCAAGTAATGCAATAACATATCACATGAAATAAACATGTGTAACACATATATGAACGAATGGTAGTTCACACAGGGTAGATAAATAACAGACATTATATATACAGTTTAACGTGTGGCGTACCACCCAACTATGATTACAAATTTCGTATCTCCACAAAGTGGTACTGTGGATACGACACTAAGTTAAAATTATTTTGCCACGTCCCGATATTTTAAGTATAGAAAATTTAAGGTTTTTGGATGATGGACTTTTTAGGCATAACACATTCTTATAAAAATTTAATATTTATTACAAATTTAAAATCAAAACAATTACATTTCTCATATAATTAATTCACAGAAAATAGCCTATGAGCATTAATAGCACACCACCTATATACAATATAGTCAAACCCCAGAGGACCAGACTGATCACTCTTGAAGTTTATAGAGCTTGACGAGGTAGCGTGTCTTAAAGTGCTCAACTCTGCTCTACATGCTGTGCATAAGGAAAACGCTTCTTTAGGAGCTATGGCGAGTTATTCAATCATAGGTAAAAAAGAAGGAGAAGGGATGAGGCAGAGAGTAGTATCCTCAATGATGGTAGAAATTCACAATGATTCAGAGGAGCTTAAGAGGGTAACACTTCAGGAACCATATAGGTTTAGTCTATGCCACTGTCAACAATTAGAAAGTGGTCTTTAAGGTAAAAGATGGTGACCAGGACTGCTATTAAAATGCTGGCATCTTTTTGTTATGCTGATTTACATTTGTTGAAAAATAAAAAATTATACAAAAAAAAAAAAAATGCTGGCTTGTTCAGTGTAGGGAATCCTCCCATTGTGTCCATGCCTATTATCCCACAAATACTGGTCCCTTAAACACTAAGTTCCTGGCAGTCTCCTCTTTGCGACTTTCTGTGAATGAATTATATGAGAAATCTATGTAATTGTTTTGATTTTAAATTTGTAATAAATGTAATTTTTTTATAAGAATGTGTTATGCCTAAAAAGTCCATCATCCAAAAACCTTAAATTTTCTGTACCACCAAACTAGTTAAGGGAAAATATATCAACAATAGATTTACATCCTAACTATCTATCTAATATGTACAATAATGAGGGGCATGAATATTTTGGCATTATCATCCTTTTCGGATCACTGTCTCTCCGTGTCCAAGGAAGACGCAATGGTGCAGGAACACCTGAAAGAGAAAAAAAACAGCAATGCAGATGCATCCTATCCCTATGATAATATAGTGCAATATGTACAAGTGAACCTTAAGAAGTTATTAATTGTCCTCAGCCGAGAACAGATGAAAGTGGGTCCCATCCTCGTCCGAAGATGCCACCCCCTTCCACAAATGATATGCAAAAACCTTCCTTAGCATATGCTATCAATTACTTATAACATGAGTAAGGGTTCACTCATGTCAGCACCGCTCACGCCACCTGGTGACCAGCATAAGAACAGCCCTGGTACATTAGTCAGTCCATCTGTAAGGTGAGAATTTGCCCCTTTGCCAATGCTCATTCTACCTAACTAGCTAAATACCCAAGTGTCCTTGACATTTCACAGTCCATCAAAGTTGCTTCATGTGGAGTAGGACAATATTTCCCAGCAGTTCCCTTTCTTCTTTAAGGGCAACCCTGGGGACAAAAGGCACAGCTGCATTTGCATTCAGGCAACAAGCAGCCAAGCCATGGTGCAAGGGACGGTACTCTTGAACACAGGTCCCCTTGCAATAGTTGCCTTAGTCTGTCTGTAAGACAGCCGGGAACCGAGGAAGATTTCCTCATTAGTTGAGGAACAAACCTGCTTAACGTCACATCAGCAGATTACTTTTCTGGGGGAGGCATACTGGCAACTTTCAGAGCACTGGCCAGCCCGACTCAAGTGGGCACTCCGTGTATCTGCCGGCAGCATTCAGTCTAGCACAATCTCAGCAGTACAGCTAGCAGGAATGTTCTCCACTAGCAATATATCTTGGTGCAAAAGTGAAGTGGCTTCCAGCATAGCGTCCTTAATTCCACACAGCACACATTTGTAATCCAAAGGTTTAATGAACAGATACACTAATTTTTGTTAGCACAGTGAATTCCGTTGGCATTTTGTACACACAGTTCTGATGAAGCCATGTAAATGGCGAAACTTGTAGGATTTACGGGATGCATATTTCAAGAAAATTCTACTTTGTGTGTTTATTTTTGGTCATTATTCCCAATAGAAAATGAATATAAGAAAACATGTAAGAATCCATTAAAAAGGGTTCAATGGTCTACAACAGCAGTGGTTAACTTTCTTGATATAGAGGGGGCTCAAATGTGGCCCCCGACATCACCAAAGGGCCGCACATAAAATTCAGTGAATATTCACTATCAGAGAAAGTAGACACAGAACAGGATATAGTCAAAGACTATGGACATGATACAAAAGATGGTCAGAGACTGTGGACAGGGTATATACACTATATTAACAAAAGTATTGGGACGCCTGCCTTTACACGCACATGAACTTTAATGGCATCCCAGTCTTAGTCTGTAGGGTTCAATATTGAGTTGGCCCACTCTTTGCAGCTATAACAGCTTCAGATCTTCTGGGAAGGCTGTCCACAAGGTTTAGGAGTGTGTCTATGGCTGTGAACAAGGATAGGAGTTGTTGGAGAATGGTGACATACTGCAAAAGACAGTCATGGACTAGAGATACTGCTAGAAATCACTGCTATACCAGGGCAATAGGGACATATGGATTAGTGCCTACATGGGCCCTGAAGGCTGCACAGGAAGTGCCAAAGAATTGCATGCGGCCCCTGAGCCATAGGTTGGGCACTAGGGGTCTACAATCTATAGGGCATAGAACTGAGGAAGATGGACTAGAGATAGTAGGATGAGTTGAGAAAGGAGGCGGGTAACAACCTATAGAATACAGGATGATATTGCTGGAGGCCTGTAACGCATTCTGGAAACCATAGATAACAGGTAGACTTAAAAAGGAAAAATAATTAATAATTTGGAGGTAGAGAGTAAGGTACGGGATAAAGGGAGAAGAAGCCCATCATCTAGTTAAAGTGTTACTAAACCCACAACAGTAATATCAGTCTGTACAATGCAGTAAAGCATGCTTGTTATACTCACTGTGGAACCTAAGGGGTTAACCCTCTGCATTGTGTAAAAAGGCTGTTTTGTTTTTTTTTCTTGGGAGGGTGAATGTGATCAGCACAGGACCAATAAGCACTGTCCAGACAGAGGTTCGGGGTCCTGCAGCCTCATAGGGCAGTCAGAGGAGAATGGAACTCCTCCTACAAGCTTTAACCAGACACTGATAGAATTTACAAGACTGCTAGATACTGCTAGTAAGAAAAGGTATTTAGTAGTTTATATTTACTAAAATAATTGTATTTCCATGTTCTGTGTACTGTGGGAGACCAGATATAGTGAATGCAGGGTCCTGGTTTTAGTAACACTTTAAAAAAGAAAATGTAAATAAGCTAATAAAAGGTACTTTATAAGAAGGTCCAGTGAGGAAAGAGAAGTGGATTTGGTGAAGCATGACACCCAAACAAATATTCTGAATTTTCACGTTCCATCAAAAAAAAGGTCAAATAAAGACCAATTTTCTGAGGCTGCATTCACACTTGTGTAGCACGAGAATGTGCTCAGAACCACATGATTTTGCACACGCTCGCAAAATGTGTAAAAACGTGCCGTGCTTCCAGTGTTATTCATTGATAATGGCACTCAAAGCGCAGCAAGCAAGACGTGCACGATGTGCTAAAAATTAAAAACTGCACCACTTTTGTCTAGGACAGGTGGTGTATTTTTTGGACTGCCAGCAGTGAAAATAAAGGGGATTCCCCACCAAAAAACAAAAGAAAACTAATGTAGCCAACACACCTGAGGAGTGGTAAGCTGAAATATATTACATTTTTATTTTTGGCTTTTGCACAAACTGAGGGTTGTATTTATCAAAAAATTGCAGAACTATTCGTCCTGCAAAACAGCATATACAGTACATCCGTGCTGTGCAAATAGGGGCAAAGTCAAATGTTACTAGACTATTTTCTTTCTATACAATATCAAATTAGGTGTACTGTCCCCTTAAAGTGTTTCTTAACCTCCCTGGCGGTATGATTATTTCAGATTTTTGCGTCTCAAGGCGGTACAATTATTTTGCATAGAAATTTGGCGTTTTATATTGTAGGTCTGTAATTCTTAGCAATAACACACTTATATCTGTCCACCAAGAGTCTAGTAGATATCTCGGGTATGATGAAGTTTGAAACACAAAATCATAAATTATAATATAATAAATAAGTATAAATAATTCAAAAATAATAATATAATAATAATAAAATACATTTCCCCACGATTTACTATCGCTCAATTCTGCAAGTGTTCTAATTTACTATCACTGTTTTCTAGCTGGTCTAAAGCCACTTTTGACATAAAGGGACACTTTTTGGTTGCTATGGACAATCTCAAGTTTCCAGGCAGAAAGAACAGTATATATAATAAAAAAAAAAGGGCATGCAGGGCATGGGCCAAAGCACTGGGGACAAAAGAGATGTGAAATGATATCATACAGTACTGTAATCTGTAAGATTACAGTACTGTATGTGTTATGATTTTTACATTTTTTTTCATTTGCCGCCAGGCTCCGCCCCCCGTGTGCCGCAACGCTCGCAGGGAACGGAGCCTGGCACAGAGAGGCTTCGGGCAGAGGACAGAGCCGGCAGACAGTGCGGGGGGACATCGCAGGATCCTGGGAACAAGGTAAGTACACCGCATCAGGATCCTGAGATGTAATCCCGAGTGTGGCTCGGGGTTACTGCTAATAGTGCTGAAATTTAACCCCGAGCCACACTCAGGAATACCTTCAGGGAGGCTACCCTAAAAAAAACAAAAACAGTTCCTGTTCCTTTAAAGCATGTTAGACGGCACAGTGCTTGTGCTGTGTCATTTGGCCCCCTGTAACACCTGAAATACCTGGCTGATCCTGCCTGGGTCTGCCCCCTCCCCTTTGAAAACTGACCACAGTTTATCATGGCTGTTAAGCCCTGACACCTCGGTCAATTTACGTGCCTCTGTCATCCGCTGTGTCTCCTGTCTCTCCCCTGTGCTCTCCTCCGTCCTCTCCCCCTCTCTTCCCTTTCATTATCCTCTGCTTTATAAAAAAAAAATGCAGCTATGTTCCTGTTTACAGAGAGCCGATGGGCGCTCACGTGACCCGCCACCTCTCTCCTCTCTAGCATGACAGCTGCAGCGGGCGGGGTCGCCTCTCTCCTCCTCCCCTCCTGACTAACGTCAGTGGGGGATCCTCGACCCCGCCCGTCGCAGTTGTCAGGCAAAGAGAGGAGAGAGCTGGCGGGTCACGTGAGCGCCAAACAGCGCTCTTTAAACAGGTATATAGGTGCATTTTTTTTATAAAGCACAGTCGCAGGGGGACATTACATGAATCAACTGAGAGGATAATGTAAATTCAACCCTGTGGGTTAACAACCACTTTAAGTAACATAACATTACAATAAAGGGCATCAAAATGAATATATGCAAGGAAGTGCAATGATGATCAATACTTAATAGAAACACAAATTCATATATACACAAAATAAGCGGATCTCATGAATATGTGCCGGTGCTATAAATAAATGCCCCTTAACAGCAATAGTGCATAATCCTGCTGCAAAATAAATGTGTCTGGTGCAATATCTCTTAATACTATACATAAAGTGTAAAATGCCAGTGTAATAATAATCAAAAAGCAAAAATTGCATAATAAAAGTCCTTTCAAACATCATCCGGAAAAGTATGTGAATCCACTGCAGGCTCTTTACACCAATGTCAGTGCACCTTCACCAGAGAAATGTGCACACCAATTGCTTAGCAGAGCTAAAGGCCTTGCAAAGTATAAGGCCATACATGCTTATCATCAGCTGGACAGTAACCAGCACTCTTTCCAGAATAAACACCAGGAGTTAATATTCGCTGCCCTGTACAACAAATGGCGGCCACTCACCGCTCCACCAGATAAAGTGGCAGTAACAGGTACTCCAATATAAAAGAAAATCTATATTTCTGTAAGTGTAATTCTTTTAATAAAGCATGTGTATGTCTTGGTAATGCACTATAGCTTGCTTTCGCTATAATGCATTACCAAGGCATACACATGCTTTATTAAAAGAATTACACTTACAGAAATATAGGTGAGTATAGCATCACTCATGGGACACAAGACTCTCATGCCACTCAACTCTGTGGCCGTGTGTGATGATATCGCTATCAAAAGTCCCGCTCTGACGTGTTTCGTCCAATGGCGTCTTAAGGGAACAGCAGACGTCATTGGACGAAGCTTAATTTCACTCAATGCTGATAGCTACTCAGAGTGGTCACACCTTCGAGTTGCAGTAATTACGTGTGTTACATGTGTTGGTGCACTGCAGTGCCACTCATTCTGAATGGCATCCCAATCCACCTTGCAAGCAGAGTGTTACAAAACATCACAAAGCAGAGTAATACCCTTACTGTGGGCTATACTTAGATATGTTATGTAGCGCCATAGGAGCCGCTGATTAAAACAAGTTCTTATTCAATATCGCGCAGAGGCAGACAGGCATACCACAATAGTCCATTCACTCTGGGTCAGAAATCAGTCTAGGACAGGGGTGCTTAACCTTTTGAAGAGTGGGGGGCACTTAACTGATTTGGCAACTGGTCGTGGGCCACAATGAAATGAAATGGTTCAGAATTTAACATTTTTATTTTTTTTAAACAATCAAAATCATAATTTTCCATGGGACCAATCCCCATTGGATGTTTACCCCTCTGTTTATTCACAATCACGAAAAGAAAGAGTGGAAATCAGTGTGAACACTGACTTGGTTTACTTTTTACAAGGACTCTATGGGGTTGATTTACTAAAACTGGAGAGTGCAAAATCTGGTGCAGCCATGCATGGTAGCCAATCAGCTTCTAACTTCAGCTTGTTCAATTAGGGTTTGACAAAAATACCTGGAAGCTGACTGGTTTCTATGCAGAGATGCATCAGATTTTGCACTCTTCAGTTTTAGTAAATCAACCCCTATGTCTATATCAGGGGTTGCAGGTGGAAAATGGAAAGTGTTGGTTCCTGTATATCCCATCCCCACCACCCCCCCTGTCCAAGAGTAAAACAGAATGTGACAGGGAGGCCGCACGGTCCCCCTGGAGCATGGGGCGGGATCGCCATTGTGACCCCTGATACTATACTAGTGGTTGGGGGTGTGTGGTAAAAACATGTCTCAACTATGGGGTTTTACCGTTCCCCAAACTGCAGATGTAAACAAGCCCCTACTGTCCTGAGCCCCTTATAAGGCTGCTTTCACACTTATGTACTGCAGGTGCAGTGGACCTGCGGCTTTCCTGCTAGTTCCCTGTACTTTGCCATAGACTTCTATTATATATTGCGGGTGTGGTGCACTTTCCAAAAGCACACCAAAACACCTACACTTTTCCAACTTTTGCTGCCCTGTCCCAACTTTTCTGAGACGTGTTGCTGCCATCAATTTCAAAATTACCTTACTTTTTTCCTAAAATGGTCCATTTTCTCAGTTTATGTTTTGATATGTTTTTTATTTTCTATTTTAAGAGCCTTGTAAATCATTGCAGTCTGTTTTTATATAGATTTTACACAGCACCCCAACTTTTTTGGAATTAGGGTTGGTAAATGAATGGGCTGCCTTAACGCAACACACATTAACGTGCATGCGCTAACACAGTGCAGAAGTTTAAATGGTCCCTTGGAGAGTATGTGATAGAGTTTTTAGTTTTAAAAATATATTCATTATGATCATTAACATGGTCTATTTTTGTCTCTTTTTTTAGCTGACTTCAGCCTCACCAAGGTTGCCACAAGTCCTGTGTTTTGTTTCGGGATCTTTGTTCTCCTTTGTGCCAACCATGTCTCTTCTTCCTGTATCACAGAGGATAATAAAAGAAAAGGCATGAAAGTAATGTCTTGTGTTTGACTTGCCTCAACCAACGTCCCAATGAAGGAGATACCCCAAGATACTGGCATTCTTATCCTGAGTTTTAATAACCTGAAGGCCATCTCTACCTCAACCTTCAAGAGTATGAAACAGCTGGACTTATCACACAATGCTTTGACTAGCTTTAAGGTGGACCTTCCGATTATGTTACAAGAATTAAATCTGGACAATAACTCATTCAAGAGTATCCCAGATCTGTCCCAACTGCCCAGCTTAACCAGGCTAGTTCTGTCCAACAATCACATTTTCACCATCCCTGACTCGGCATTCAAAGAACTGAATAGCCTGAAGGTGTTGGAGCTCCAGAGAAATACTATCAACTCGCTTTCAGAAGAGGTGCTAACATGTATTTATAATTTGCTGACCCTTTCCTATTTTTTTGTTTGCTTCATTCTTACATGGCAAAGCAAAGTGAACCTGTCAATTATGAAACCTTGAAAGTCTTCTGATTTGAAGTGTATAGTTTACTGCAGAATGAATATATAATGTGCTTTTCAGGGGCCAACGTAGGGAAGTGCCCAGGAGGGTGCAGAAAGTGAACTTGTACTTAAAGTACTGTAATGTAATAGGTTCAAAAAAAGCCCAACACCAGCCTAAGCTTTAATGGAGAGGCTTAATCTCATAGGTTCTAAGAGATAAAGCATGTTTTAGATGGCAGTAACCCGGCCCTACTTTTTTGGAGTGGGTCGTTCAGTACTTCTGTTTGGATGCAAGCAGCCTAATCTGTGACAAATTCGGCCATCCAAACTGATGTTTTCAAATTGAATCAAGACAAGCATTTAGTTAGGTTGGGATCCCCATAGCATGTGAGGGCCAGCAGATTCCACAAAACAGAATCGGTATGCCATTGCAGCCTTTTTACTAAATCTCCCATCCAAACCTTTACACATATGAGCATTTATCTGCCACACAATCCAGATAAAGGCCAGATAACCCTGATAAATTAAAGTTAAATTATTTGCAGAGAAGGTCTAAAATTATTACAAGGCCAATAATTTGGCCAATGTGTCATCTCCTTTCACCTTTAGTTCAAAAACTGGTATCTACTAAGATATCACAAAATTAGTTGCGAAGCAAAAATAATTGATATATATTTAGGTAGATTCAGTATATGTTTGTGTAGTGACTGAATGAAGAGATATGTCAAAATATCGATTGTAAAAAGAAAAAAAGCTCTCAAACATGATTGTTTCTATTTGGTTTTTCATGACTTGAAAAGCCTAGACCAGGGGTCTTCAAACTGCGGCCCTCCAGGTGTTCAGGAACTACAGTTCCCATCATGCCTAGTCATGTCTGTGAATGTCAGAGTTTTACAATGCCTCATGGGATGTGTAGTTCTGCAACAGCTGGAGGGCCGTAGTTTGAGGATCCCTGGCCTAGACCCTCTGGATTTATCGCACAATCAGCTGTGTTAACTTCCAACCCATCTCATGCTCAACCTTGTCCATCTTGAAAAATTTTACTTGACGGAAAACAAACTGACAAACATTCCAGATGATTTCTTTGATGGCCTGAATGCTCTTGCATATGTGTATCTTGACAAGAACCCATGGAACTGCAACTGTGCCCTCCACTATTTGAAGGAATGGGTGGAAGAAAATGGGTATAATATCTATACTATACTGTCTGATGGGAATATAGTTAATGAGTAGAAAAGTGTACTCTGTTCTGACAGGGACCCCGCTTATTGAATATAATATGGATGCTTGTAATGGCAAGAACCTTGGTGATGTGTCGTTTGTAAAAACTACACCTGTACTGACCACCGAAGAGCATCCAACGTCAGTTGCTACAACTACAAAAAGCAGAAGACTGACAACACCAATCATGACTTCAACAAAACAACCAGAGACAACTCCAACAGCCATGCCAGCTTGGACAACAAGAAAAATGACCACACAAACATATAAGACTGTTGTAAAATTTTCCTATAGATTTACCCAAAAAAAAACATATAATATGAGGTCGAACCTAAACACTTTCAATGTGTATGCAATCAGGAAAGAAAATTGTATAATATATGGCCAGCTTAAGACTACTATGATGACAGCTACTGAACAAAGGAGAACAACTCCACAAACCACAGAAGTGCCATTATTAGTATTATTTCTTCAACAACCACTTTGCACCCAACTTCTACTCTTCCCACAATAGTAAAGGTGGAACCCAGTACAATGTTGACCACCTCCATTGTGTCAACACAAAAGCATCTTAAAGAAACATTGCTGATGTCTACAGAGAATCAGTTATCAAACACCAGGCCAGCAGCAGAAAATTCCCAGGCAGAAGCCCACAGCATGTCATGGCTGGAGTACAAGATTCTCAAAAACAGCTGGAGTACAAGTTTCTCAAAAACTTGTGCTTCCTCTATCTTATCATCTATATTTTGGGCATACTCTCTTAACGTCAGAAGCGGTCTGTTGCATACTAGCTTAGAAAAATATCCAAAATATGCCCAAAAAAAAAAAAATGTGTACTCAGGGAGGGAAAACAAGCACACAGAATGGCTGCAAGAAAGTTCTTGCGTCTATTCAATAACTTGCAATGGCTTTAGTACAGCTAAGAGATAAAGATAGATCACATTACAACTAGTTAAGACAATGCACCTCTGTGCCTACAACCAAGGTCGTAGCTGGCTATACACCTAGAAATACAACATTCTATCTTCTATTTTCTCAAGAGAATGCAGCTAAAGAAAGGAAACTGTAAGGGAGAACCCTACATGTATAACCAATATAAAATAAAGTCTCTAAAGCATAACTCTGAGTGAGGCCCACTTACTCATTTCCCCCCTCTTTGTCCAATCCTGGACAGCTATTAGGCCATTATTTAACTACTTCCCATCCGGGCCAACTCTGGCACTTTGCTCCTACATGTAAAAATCATAATTTTTTGGAAGAAAGTTACTCAGAACCCCCAAACATTTTATGTTTTTTTTTTAGCATAGACCCTAGGGAATAAAATGGCCATTGTTGCAACTTTTTATGTGATATGGTATTTGCACAGCAATTTTTCAAATGTGTTTTTTTTGGAAAAAAAAACTGATTCATGAATTTAAAAAAAAAAACAAAGAACTAAAGCTAGCCCAATTTTATTGTATAATGTGAAAGATGATGTTACACTGAGTAAACAGATACCTAACATGTCATGCTTGAAAATTGCGCTCGCTTGTGGAAGGGCGCCAAACTTCAGTACTCAAAGATCTCCATAAGCAACGCTTAAATTCTTTTTACAGGTTACCTGTTTAGAGTTACAGAGGAGGTCTTGGCATAGAATTGTTTCTCTCACTCTAACGTTCACAGCAATGCCTCACATGTGTGATTTGAATGCCGCTTACATATGTGGGCGTTCACTTCTGCATGTGAGCTCGCGGGGATGGCGGGCACTTTAAAAAAAAAAGGAAGTGTTTATTTTATTTTCATTTTTTGATTTTTACACTTTCCCTTTAAAAAATTAAAACATTTTTTTTTTTTATCACTTTTATTCCTATTACAAGGAATGTAAACATCCTTTGTAATAGGAATAGTGCGTGACAGGTCCTCTTTATAAAGAGATGTGGGGTCAATAAGACCCCACATCTCTCCTCCAGACTGGAAAGCCTGAGATCAAAAAAAAAAAACAGGACAATCTCAACTTTCCAGCCGAGTATATGGCAGTATTTACAACTGCCAGACCTCCGAGAGTCATAGAGATGACCGGGGACCATCTGTTTGTTCCCCGGAAATCTCTATGGTCAACTTCGGCGCTGGTGGATTCCTTCTCCGGCTCGCCGATGGCAGGGGTGAGCCCTGAGAAGCACCAGAGGGCGGCGGGAGAGGGACGGGCTGAACTGCCGCTATGATTGTTCTTACGGTGAAGGGAATCGCCGGCTGAAGAGAATGATACCAGGTTGATGCCTATAGGTTCAGGCATCATCCCGGTATAACCACTGAAACGGGAGGACAATCATGTATGCCCTCCTGGCGGGAAGTGGTTAAGATGCTTTCCGGTGAGGGACTGTTGATCGAGCCCACCCATGGCCAAGGGAACTTCCTGGTCTTGAAATCAGAAGCTACATCCCCTTGAAGCTTTATGAAACAGTTTCAAACACTCTTTGTTCCATGGGAGGGTGTTTCGTCAGCAAAATTGACTTCTTTTCAGCAGGAACTGTAGGTTTACACATTCTGACCTCAGACACATAAGCAACCTAACTGCAAGATAAATATACCCCTCATACACACACACAGTGTCAGTGTGTACAACCTAAAAGAATATAACAGAGAACAATAAAAGACTCCCCATCCTTACCAAGACGTATTCCTAAAGCCTGGTATAAATTACGTTTTTTTTTCCGTTCAACCCGAAAACTGATAGCTCTGGTCGAAGCTGCTGTACCAATGATCTAATGTTAGTACAACGATCTTCCCCGCTGGGCTGTTGTGTTCTGACAGGGGGGCAGCCTCCCGCTAGTACACTCCGATCATTGCTCTCTGGCATTGGCTGAAAGCGCTGATCGTGAGCAGGTTGGCTGCTGGTTTTTCAGCATGCTCCTCCGATAGAAGCCGGCCAAATGACCGGCTTCCGTCGAACCGACTGACATACACACGGGCTGAATATCAGCCGGTTTTTATTGATCAGGCTGATGTCTCCTGACATTTGGCCCATGTGTATGGGCTTAAGATTTACTGCAATCATTTTGCAAACTTTTTACAGTGACTAGTATGGACCCAGGTAGACTTCCCTTAAGCTTAACCACGGTCCGGGGGAAGCACTGGATTGGGTCCTCCAAAGCGTTCTTTCAAACTTTTCTGCAACAGTTTCCATAATAAAAGCAGGTCTAAAGGCTGCAGGCTGTGAGTTGCTATACAAACTAAAGATTATTTTTCAGAACAGAACTAAGTCTTGTCTCAAAAAGTATCTTACAGAGATGAAGTCTTGTCTTTACCTGGCAAGCAAAACAAGGAGCCGATTAGGAGAGAGCAGTGGATGATGATGGGACATGTAGTCCTCTGAGAAGCTCTGTCCATAGAAGTTAATGTGGCATGGACTTCAGCCCCCATCAAACTTAGAGGACAGAGGAGGAGGAGAGTACTTTTGCCAGGCAAAATTTTACAAAGAGGTAGAGCATAGAGGCAGAGAGAGCAAGAGGACGGTGCTGCGGGTTGCAATCCCAAAGAGAGAGGGAGAGACTGCGACTGAGCCACTGGAAGCCAGACCATGCAGAGCTGTCATTTGAGTGCAGAGAGTTGCAGTCACTTCCAGGATACAGCCCCTGCCGCACTGCCCACTAAAGCCGCCACAGACAACCCAGAGTGGGGAGACACCTACCCAGAGGAATTGTGTCACCAAAGATGGTGGGAGGGCCTTGCGGCCACCACCTTCTACCCCAGCTAGAGACTAAGACACTAGGAACTACCTGACTAGCTACCCTATAGCTAAAATACTGCCTGCCTTTGTTGACTGCCTTAAAGCGCACCATCGGTTACCAGGCCCCAACTTTTAGCCGGCCGAAGAGTCAGAACTAAAAAACCTGCCCCTAACAGTTGCTGCCCTGAGGTCTTTGTCCCTTCGCTTAGTTAAAGAGGTACCTCTTAGATGTTGTGACATACCCCAGTCAATCCCTTATAGTATAATTCAAACCAGTGTAGTATTATAATCATTTGTAGTGCATTTATCTACTTTTATCTACATTGTTTATTGCTGATTTGCTAATTCATGTGTTGTTTTTAGTTAGAGGTATAGCACCTGATCTTAGCCACTTTGGCATAGTTATTACTCTGTCTAGCAGACTGTCTTAATTTACCTGCTGCGTGCTAATTTATGTTCAAACTACAATTTATTCTAACCCGTATCAATTGATTAAAATACATTTATCACTACACGGGTGTATATTTATTGGTAGTAACCCACAGCCAGGTAAAAGGCATTTTACACTTGTGTCTTTATTCATGTTTGCAGTGATTTTTATTTAACCATTTGTGTCAGAGAGGCTGAGGTTGTTCTTGTAGTCCAGCCGCAAAGCAGAGAACCCCAGATTACCAAGCAACTCCTTGGGGGGTGGTGCTACAAGAGTATAACACTATAGCCAAAACATTCAACTCAAGTTTTACCTGTCTCTTTAGTCATTTTAGTTATTATATTTTTGATTTGCTAGATCCACGGACAGACTAAGGTCCATCCTAAAACATCAGAGACCTGTAACTCTGACTGTACCATTGACAATGCTGATGTCATCTTAAGAGGTAAGAGAGCAGCTTTTCTCTGCCCCTCCCTCTGCCTTCCTCGTACCTGCTGTGGTGTCAACTTCAAAATGGCCACCGAAAGGGTCTTACGGAAAGCTTTAAACAACCTCTCTATATTGGGCTGCAAGCTTGACTAGCTCCCGCCACTTGTCACACAGTTTTTTAAGGCCTTCTAGATAAAACCAAATATTATGTGCAACCCCAAAAGCATATCTGCTCTTTGTGCAAACATTTCCTCTAGGGGGCTCCAAACTTTCTAAACAAAGAGCCAGTTTACTGGCCTTTAGACTTTGGTGCAACAAAGAGGGGAGTTTGGGACTTTGAATGAGGCACATAAAAGGAACCAGATATAGAATCAAAAACACTTATAAACAAGTGTAGCACCCTGGTGTTTAGACAGGGTTGCTAACAAATTTAGTTTGCCAGGTAGTAATTGTCCTGGCTGATTGATAGAAGATCCACTGATTCCTCCCTAAATTCTGGAATTGCTGCACCTTTTCTCTTCTGTCACTAGGTGGCACTGTGGCTGGTGACATTAGATTGACAGGGGCTTAGCAAGGTCAGATCATGAATGGATGGGGTGCTTCTTTTAGTCCCTTGGCCTGCTGGGAGAGCCTATTTATTTAGGTGGAGTCAGGTGATCGGGGTTCTGTGCCACCTGGACGGCTGTCTGGGTGGACGTGTGTTATGTCGCACAGGGCTGCTAGGTCGGAAGCCAAACGCCTATCCCCAGGGCACCTGGCTGCTAGGCTGCCTGAGGCCTATCCAGGAGCAGGAGAAGCAGCAGAGGGTTGGGACTGTAGGATTGGAGTCCAACCGAGTTGCGAAGGATCAGCCGGACGGGGAACCAGTTGTGGTCGGAGGTAGAGGGGAGGCTGTCGCCACTAAGGGCCCATCCACCTTGTTACCGGAGACCACCGTGAGTAAGCTGAAGTACCAGAGCAGTGTTCTCACCAGCCGGGGACGGTGAAAATAGGGGGAAAGCACCAGCAAGTGCCAAGCCAGGGAGCTAGCAGGATAGCGAGGGTGACACTTGAGGAAGGAGTATACAGCGGGATAGCTGTGGAAGAGCTCAGGGGATCCAGGGACGCCTGGGATCAGGAAGTCTAGGGAGAGACTGGGAGCTCAGTGAGTGAAGATCTATAGTGGGATACTATGAGATAAGAAATGGACTGTTCTGTGTTACCAAGAGTTATGTACAACTACCGTTATTGACTGATTAGTTGCCATAGGAGACAGCAGTCCTACCTATACAGAAGTGTTATCTGGCTGCAAGCCTTCCACTGTATAGCTGTCTACCTATAGAAGTCTTGGAGTCTGCCAATTATCATTGCAACTACTCAAGGGTGTCCTGGCCCTAACTCCCTCTCCCACAGTTCTGTTAAGAGACAATAAATCTCTTGTTCGCATTCAAAAAGTGACTGGCGCCCATCATTTCTTCTTGCATCACACCCACCATGCCTAGTAACCCACTCTACAAGGAAGGATGTCAGCTCTCCCCAACCCTTGAGGTCACCATTAGGCCTCTGGGGCCCGGGACCTTGCTACACAAGTATACACAACATGGCATATCCAATTTTATGAATGCTACAATGTGAATGGTTTGCTGGTATAATAACCACGGCCCAATGCATTAAATCTATAAAACAAGGTAAGAACATGACACTATACAATATATGATACCATGAGCCTATGTTGCTCCATATAAAGGATCACTTGAAAGACAAAAATATAAAACGTAAATTACATTGTATGTTGAAAACATATATGTATGCATCTTGAAAACCTTGACGCGTTTCGGGGGGTTGTTCTACCTCATCAGGAGTGAATGCATATGACATATCTGTAGAAAAAATATATTTAAAACCAATATGATCTAATTTTAACACCAATGATGGGGAAGATGAAAAAAAGAAAAGGAGTAAAAAGATCCAGTAGAGGGGAAGATATCCATCCCTCTACTTACATGTAGGTTCAGAGTATCGAATGAAGGGGTTAAAATTGCACATGCCTGTAAAATCATGAAAAACTATGGTACCCATACTGAGCAAGTGGTCCTCTGCTGAGAGTTATGCTTTAACCACTTCAATACCGGGCACTTTCCCCCCTTCCTGCCCAGGCCAGTTTCAGCTTTCAGCGCTGTCGCTTTTTAAATGACAATTGCACGGTCATGCTACACTATACCCAAACAAAATTTTTATCATTTTGTTCCCACAAATAGAGCTTTCTTTTGGTGGTATTTGATCAATTCTGGGATTTTTATCTTCTGCTAAACAAATAAAAAAAGACCCAAAATGTTGAAAAAAAAAAGTTTTTCTTTGTTTCTGTTACAAAACGTTGTAAATAAGTATGTTTTCTCCTTCACTGATGGGCACTGATAAAGCTGCACTGACGGGCACTAAAAAGGTGGCACTGATGGGCACTGATGAGGTGTCACCCAAAGGGGGGGCATGGATGAGGTGGCACTCATGGGCACTAATATGCGGCACTGATGAGCTCTGATAGATGGCACTGATATGCAGCACCGCTGGGCATTGATAGGCGGCACTGATGGGCACTCATAGAAGGCACTGATGGGCACTGATAGGCGGCACTGATGGGTTGCACTGATGGACATTGATGGGTGGCACTGATGTACACTGATAGGTGGCACTGATGGGCATCACTGATAAGGAGGCACTGGCAGGCATTAGTGATGGGCACTGATTGGCATCCCTGGTGGCCATGGGTGGCATACCTGGTGGTCACAAGTGGTGGGCATCCCTGGTGGTCCTGGTGGCATCCCTGGTGATCCTGGGTGGGCACCCTCGGGGGGGGGGGGCTATGCTGATAATCAATCAGCGCAAAACCCCCCTGTCAGAGAAGCAATCGATCGTCTCTCCTCTAATCGCGTCTGACAGACGCGAGTGAGGAAAAGCCGATACACAGCTTTTCCTGTTTACACCGTGATCAGCTGTGATTGGACACAGCTGATCACCTGGTAAAGAGTCTCCATCGGAGACTCTTTATGTAGATCGGACTAGCGGTCTGTCAGATTAACATGCTGCACCACCGATCGCCGCGATGCGTGCCCCCGGATATGACGTCCGGTCAGGATAACTAAACCACTTTGCGCACGTCATATTGCTATATGGCGGGCGGGAAGTGGTTAAAGACTCACAGCAGGTGTGACCTTGTTAGGCAGGGAAAGAGTAGGGTGCATTTTGCTTTTTTATCCGTCCTAAACACACTGATACTGATACTAAACTGCTCTTTTTTTTTTTTAAATCCTACCTAACCTACACTGAACCTAACCTTTTATTCTGACCGTGACCTTAACCTTGACCCTAACACCAACCCTGACCCAGATCAAGCCCTGTTCCAGCAATTTTATATTTTTTTTTTATTAACATTATTATTATTATTTTTACACACACTTTTCTATTCACAATCTTCTCCTCTAGCAAGGAGAAAATCATACAATGTATTATATAATGTATCTTATATGTATACAATGTATGTTTTTCTCCATTCAAAAGGAGAAGAAAGACACAGGGGTGGGCTGTACAGAGACAAATAACTGTGATAGCCAGGGCTGGTGCAAGGATTTTTGACACCCTAGGCGAAACCTAATTTTTCCGCCCCCCCCTCCCCCCCCTTGGCTCTACCCCTGACTCCACCTCCCTTGCCCTCCACCCCCTTTGCCCTTTTGAATGAAGCGCCCATCAAATGCAGCCTCACCAGTGCCCATCAATGCAGCCTCACCAGTGCCCATCAATGCAGCCTATCAGCGCCCATCAAATGCAGCCTCACCAGTGCCCATAAGTGCAGCCTCACCAGTGCCCATCAATGCAGCCTCACCAGTGCCCATCAGTGCAGCCTACCAGCGGCCATCGAAGGCAACCTCACCAGTGCCCATCAATGCAGCCTCACCAGTGCCCATCAATGCAGCAGCCCACCAGCGCCCATCAATTAATGTTTGCTTGCTTCCATTCATTCAGGAGTCAGGACACAGACACAGTCCTCCACTGCGCTTGCGCCTCTGACACTATGTGCAAACGGAGCGGCTTCTGCCTGCGGATGCTGAGACTTAGTTGCTTGCTGCAGAGAGAGGAGAGTAGGAACACCAGTGGCCAGGCGCCCTAGGCAGCAGTGCGCCCTAGGCAGCAGCCTAGTTTGGCTAGTGGTAGCACCGGCCCTGGTGATAGCCTAAACCGATTTTAGGGTCTCAGCTCCAGCATCTATGTCCCCCATTTGGTGTGTTCCTATGAGGGTGCAGGTCAGGTTAGGAGTCTGCCACAGAACAAGTAGAGACTAACATGACTAAACCCTGTGGGTGGGGCGAGACATGTTGAGGGCATGGCCTGGATGAATTTATATAGAAAAACGAAAAAAGTACTCTTGCGCACTGGTGTGTTAGCTAAAAAAGTTCAAGAAGGACTCTGGACTTCGGCTTTGCTGCTCTCGAAGGATGGGATTATCCTAATAGTGAAAAACAAAGAGAGAAACAAGAGAGCGCACCAGCCTAGCGCATTATCCTTAGCAAGTTTAATGAATTGAAAACAAGGTAAAAAGCTACTCACAAAAGTCGCAGGTAAAAATGCATATCGAACGCACAAAGGCAATAGTTCCAGTGGTAAGCAGCTGTCCAGGTCCCAGGAGGGAGGCACACGGACCGCCGCTGGCTTACGCGTTTCAAAGGATTGACCTTCTTCCTCAGAGCCATGGCTCTGAGGAAGAAGGTCAATCCTTTGAAACGCGTAAGCCAGCGGCGGTCCGTGTGCCTCCCTCCTGGGACCTGGACAGCTGCTTACCACTGGAACTATTGCCTTTGTGCGTTCGATATGCATTTTTACCTGCGACTTTTGTGAGTAGCTTTTTACCTTGTTTTCAATTCATTAAACTTGCTAAGGATAATGCGCTAGGCTGGTGCGCTCTCTTGTTTCTCTCTTTGTTTTTCACTACCTGGATGAATTTAGGCTGAGGCTGTTATCACTTATTACATGCTGGGCTTGTATGGTGCGCAGCAACTGTGTTAGCCTATCAGAGCCTATCAAAGCAATCATGAGCTCAGGAGCCGGTCCTCCCAGTTCCCAATCATTAGTAGGAGACCTGAATCTGTCCAGGACAGCTCGGTCTCCGTGCTGCGAGCAACCTGTGGAGCGCACTCTCAGCACATACACAGTAGCATATATATGTGGCCCCATGGATAAAGATCCACTTCTGTAAAGCCGCATATATTCTTGCCCTCGGTGGGAAGGGTTTAAGGCTTGATATGTTTGGTAACTATTTACTGGTCACAACCTCATCTTTTATATTTTACCCCAAAAAATGGGTATTGGATTTCGATTGTTTGCACTAAAATTATATTTAGTGTATACTGTCTACCCTAATGTTGTAAAGCACTGTGCAAACTTGGCATTATATAAATCCTGTATAATAATAATAATAATAATTATTATTATTTTAGCTGAAAATGGAAATTAAAGAGTGGTTCAATGTATTCATTAAATGCAAGCATTGTAAACCTGGTATCGGCCTCTTGCAGTCCTTGTACAGCAGCACTGGAGTGTGAGAGGAATAAGCAGTACACGTTTTCCAAAAAGTTTCTATGCTTACAGGAAGCATGCTGATAGAAGGAGAGAGCAGAGTGACAGAGAGATGAGCTCATCATTGTGCTGCTTCTCCTTTTACTGTCCAGTCACATTGGAGGGGGGGCAGGTCCAGGACAACCTGGGCTCAGAGGAAGTGTGTTGAATGATGCTGGCTGTCATACCAAGGACATCTAATGGCAGAAAGAAGTACTGTGGGGAAAGTCTCTGGATTGAAGGTGCATATTACATCAAAAGCTGGATTTAGTATTTCACCTTTTAATGGGCTATTCGATTTTATCCTGTTATTTTTGGCCTGAATTCTGCCAGTTTTGGCTATACGTACGTTTTATTTCTTTGACTTCAGTGTCAGCATGCTCTGCAATGTAGAGTGTGCCCCTGGTATCGGGGACACTAATAGCCTTGGCTCGGGTTAGAAGACTAATTTAACTGCTCTCTGTTCTCTTGATTCTCAGGACAACAAACTATTTCTTTTCCTCCCAATTCACTTTTACAAAGGACACAGAATGTGACCCGTGGAATTTATTTCCACTCCTTGATTGACAGCACCATGTGGGCAGCTGCCTGCGGGCACAGCGTGCAGGATGCCGTCTAAGATATAATGTGACAGGGGAATTGGGAGTCTTATCGTGTCTCAGCCTTGACTCCTTCAAGGTTCTAAGTGCCACCCTCTTGAGAAGATGCCATACATAGCTGGAGAACACGGACGCAAATTTTCTTTTTCAACTCTTTTACATGTCAATTGTCCACAATCTAAAAGCTCAGTCCACCCAAAACTGATATTTGGATGTTAGAGAGGTAAGCTCCCTAACAATCTCTTCATTTTCTGAGGAGTTCTATTGGTTAGATCCCTACACTGAATTACCAGGTCTGTGCCTCTGCTGTTCCCATTATAAGGGGTTTCCACCATCCCTGTGCTGAGTACCTGGGTCTGTACACCTGCTGTGCCCATTATGAGGGTTTCTCACCATCCCTGTGCTGAGTTCCTGGGTCTGTACACCTGCTGTGCCCATTATCAGGGTTTCTCACCATCCCTGTGCTGAGTTCCCGGGTCTGTACACCTGCTGTGCCCATTATGAGGGTTTCTCACCATCCCTGTGCTGAGTTCCTGGGTCTGTACACCTGCTGTGCCCATTATCAGGGTTTCCCACCATCCCTGTGTTAAGTTCCTGAGCCCGTACACCTGCTGTGCCCATTACGAGGGGTTAATTTTGTTTATTGAAAAATCTTACAAACAACAACTTATATACAATAAAACCATAATAAATAAATAAAACATATTTACAAAATAATTGAATATGACAATACAAAACCAGAACATAATAAATGGTACAAACCAAATTGCGCACAACACAATCCCTATGGGAGAGCCAGACTAAGGAACATCACCGTCACCATGCATGGAGCCTTTTATCAAAAATATATTTGATCTTGAAAATCTAGGGGAGTGAATCAAGGATACAAAGAAAAGCTGCACACCCCGAGATCAACAGGCAGCAGCTAAAGAGTCCTGATATTCCTCCACGCCCTTATCCAGGCCTCCTGCTGCCACCTGCCTTTCTCAAGACCCTGAATCTTCAGAACCTCACCCAGAATGTCCTGCACCACCACTTCGACAGGGAGGATTTTACCCCGTAAGGATACCTGGCACCGTGCACTCCACGTGAAATAACAGACTACTAGACTAACTAAAAAAAAAGTGTTTCCAAATCATAATCCCGACAAGTCTGGAATGCCCCATACACCCACTCTGCATAACTCATATGGGGGAGGAAGGGTATACTCAGAGCCCTCCCAACCCTCTTGTACACCTCTATATTAAAAGGGCATTGAAGTAGAAAGTGATCCATGGACTCCACCACTCCTCCACACTCCACTCTCGGGCAGCCCCGATCACTCATGGAAAGAAACTTCAAGTTGCCCTTCACATATAGTTTTCTAAGAAAGGCAAGCCAAGCCTGATCCCTAAACTTCATTGGGATTCTCTCCAAATTAATCAATCGCAAACCCACCGCCAAAACCAGGCTTCGGCAATCCCTCAAGGCCAGTGGCTCGCAAAAAGCAGAGCTCATGATCCGCTTCTCAAGAAGTTTCCTTGGAAGAGATCTGACTTCTCCTGCTGTTACTTGCCACTGCCGAAGCGGACAGCTAACACCGCTGGGAAAGTGCTTCTACCTTGGACTGAACAGTGCTGGTGGCGGGATAACAAACTGCCCGCAACTGGTGATAATCGCCAGAAGAAAATCTTTGCCAGTATCTTTCTATCGACATTAAGAAGGCTAATGGGGCGCCAATTCCCAATCATCGAAGGATCTTTACCCTTTGATAGAAGGATCACTGCAGATTGCCTCATGGAGGGAGGGAGAGAACCCTCATTCAAACAGCCATTAAAAACCTCCGCAAAGTAGGGAGCCAGGATCGTCTTAAAACATTTATAAAATTCGGCTGTCAAACCATCTGGCCCTGGCGTTTTCTTGATGGCTAGTTTATCAATAGCCTGGATTACCTCATCTGCAGTGATTTCATCTATCAAATTCATCAAAGGAACATTACTTTCCAGTCCTGGTGTAGAGTCCAAAAAACCCAACATCCTTGTCCGATCAAGGTTCCTTCCTCCCAGGAGATCGGCATAGTATGACCTGACAACCTCCAGGATCCCTGACCTAGACTTCGTCAGATAGCCCGTATTGTCCCTCAGGCCATTCACCGTCTTAACTGCTACGCTCTGTTTACAGTTCTGGTAAGGGTCGGGCGAATGGTATTTCCTGTAAACCCTCTCCTGAACCAAAGAGGCGTGCCGGTCATATTGATGTCTCCTAAGGAGGAGCTTCACCTCAGAGATCGCCCCAGAATCTCCTCCATTCAAAACAAGGCGGTCAAGTTTCCTCTGCAAACGCTGGTAGGTGATATACTTATCTTGTTGCTTCTTTCTTCCTATGGCCTTGAAAAGCCCAATAGTCCGCTGTTTAACAAGCTCCCACCATTCTGACTTGCTGTTGCAAAAGTCTAGGATCGTTACCTGTGCTTGAATAAAATCCTCAAAGGATTGTCTTACTCTCTCCTCTTCCAGGAGGTCCGAATTCAATCTCCAAATACCCCTCCCCCTAGGTGGCATGTCTGGGGCATTCAGACTCACAGATAGAATACAGTGATCAGAAAACTCTACTGCCCGACACACAGGTGCCGAAAAAGCAGAGTCTCCCTTTAAAAAAAACCTATCTATACTACTCTGACTATTACCTCGCTGAAAAGTGAACCCCGTGCTGTCTGGGCAGCACTTAATGTGCGCATCTACCAGACCTGCTTTTTTAACTATCGCATTAAGAAAAAGGGCGTCATAGCCCAGCTTATCTCTGAAACTTCTCCTGTCTTTAGACCTAGTAATGGTGTTATAATCACCTCCAAAGATAACCTGCTGGGCCGTAAAAAGAAAAGGCTTAATCTTTGTAAAGAGGCATTTCCTGTCCCACTTCATCTGGGGACCATAGATGTTAATCAGGCGCAAGTGCTGCCCCTTCACAGAGACGTCTAAGACCATGCATCTCTCTACCTCTACCTCAATTACCCGCCGGCACGTTACCATACCAGAAAAAAGGACTGCAACCCCACTGTAAGGCTCGGCCGCAAGAGACCAAAATGAGGAACCACGTCTCCACTCCTTCTTTGCCAGATGTATATCGGCCAGACTACTCAGATGGGTCTCTTGCAAAAACAAAATGTCAGCATCAAACTCGCTGAGCAAAAATAAGGTCATATGACGAGCACTTACTGATCCTAAGCTGGCAACATTAATGGTTGCCACTTTTAACGGAGTGGGAACTGCCATTAGATTAGTTGAGGCAGCCGTTTCTTAACCTGACTACTCCCTCTCCCTGGAGAACCAGCGCGCTTCGTTGCACCCTGGCACTCATCCTCCATAGAGGATGCTGAACTGAACGAGTCCCACTCATCATCATCATCAGACAGGACCTTAAACTTATTTTCCAAAGGCAAAACTTTAGGATTTAAGGTAACTAAGCCCCTTTTTTTCCTTCTTTTGCCCCTCCTCCTCCTATCCTCCAACCACTCCATATCATCCTTAGACAAACCAGACTCAACAGCCTCCCCACACCTATCCTCCCATTCACCCCCCCCCCACTCCCCCTTCCCTTATCTACCATCAGGCCAGCCTCTCCACCATTTTCCCCACTCCTCTGCACCCCGCGATCCTTAATAGAAACTCTGCAGCATCGGGGGAGGGGGATTGGCACCACACCGGGCGCACCTGCCTCAGCACCTCTCGCTGCCTCTGCAATTTTAGAAGACACAGACACAGAAGGATTGAACACATTTTCGGCAACTGATACCTTGCCTACAGAAGACACAGACACATTAGGTATTGGCACAGACTGGGGCACCACAGACTGGGGAGACACATTAGGTATTGGCACAGACTCAGGTGGACTCACAGGCACCCCAGCTGCTGAGCTCTGAGCATCCTCCATGTCCAGGCAGAAGAACTCTCTCATGAGCTCAGGCTTGTTGTGCATTGCCTCAGGACATTGACTGTAAGGATGTCCCACCGCATTGCACAGATTGCACCTGTTGATATTACAGTCCTTTGCCAGATGTCCTATACCCTGACACAGAGAGCACTTCATCACTGAACAGGACTATGCAAGATGCCCTTTATCACCACACTTATTGCAGAGCTTTGGCTGGCCTGGATAAAAGATGGTCAGCCTGTCCCTCCCCAGGAAAGCTGAGGATGGCAGATGCTGGACGAGATTGTCAACCAACTTTAATTTTAGCTGCACAGACCATCCACCTGTCCATATTCCCTGATCGTCCACAATCTTTTTTAGGGGGCTCAGGACGTCTCCATACCTCCTCAACCAAACAGTTAAATCCCCTTGCGGTATGGATTCATTACGGACAAGAATTGTGACCATTTTAATGAGGGGCTGGCATGAAACAAGCTTGGGGATGAGCCCTCCCCAGTCCAGCAGACCCCTACACATGTGCTCATACTTCTCCCAAAATATGTCCAAAGACTCCGGACGGATAAAGGACAAATCATACTCATAGGAACCTGCTGAACTGATCAGGGCGAAGTTATCTGTGGGTGTAAACCCCATCTGCAGGATTTTATCCACCACTGCCCTCCTATGTGGGGGGATTCCACCGCCCTCCCATTTTAATTGAACAACATTCCTCCTTTTAAACAGGGAGGAAGATAAACCATTTTCATGCTCCTTTCCTGCTTGCTGCCCCTTCCCAGAACTTGTGGCAGCAACACCAGCATAAGTTTTTTCTTACACCAGCAGCATTTGCAGTCTTGTCCTTAGACACATTCAAACCTGCTGGCAGAGAGTCTAAATCAGCTGTGATAGCAGTCTTCTGATTAGCAGAGGCAGGACCCGCCCTCTCCCCCTGCTCTGTCTGAACACTCAGCTTCTTTTCTGGGATCAATCACAGTCTTGGCTGCTGCAGACTCCAGGAGAGTTGTAGCACTACTGCACCCAGCATCTCCTCCACCATTCACAGGAGCAGCCGCTGTGCCTGGTCCAGGCAAAGTCACTGTATTGTAGATGGACCTCTCTGCAGACTGAAGCTGACAGTTATTAGTAAATGTTATTGCATACTGTACATTGTCTATGGGTCTGGGGTGACTGCCTGTAGCACTGCAACCCTTAGCAAGCCCATTGTTATTAAAGTTCACACCATCTTGCACACACTGTGTTGTCACCTCTGCGATGTTATGGCTGATGCTGGGATCAGACTTCCTCCCAGTTACTGTATGGTGGATCTTGCTCTCTCCGCAAGTCTTTCTTCCACAGGGCTAGGAACGGTGTCCACCTTCTCCTCATCATCCCGGGAAGCCGCATCCGGAGGAGATTCCAGCTTATTGATGAAATCCAGCATGCCAGAAACCTCAACCTCCTCAGATGTTCCATATTGCTGGGGAGGGAGGGGGACAGAGGCCTCCGCCATTGAGGACTCAGCAGATGTCTGAGGTGTTGAAGAGCTGGGCTCATCCTCTGGGCCCACTTTCTCACCCACTGCTGAGTCTGTCTGTACCTGCATCTCCTCACTGGTTGGGTCACCCTCCTAGCAGGAAGCGGCTCCCCTCCTCATTTGGCTAAACCGTTCTTCATTTTTATACTTTTCTTTAAAAGCTCCACTACTCTCCTTCAGAGAACTCACCAATTCTTCTGCTTCCGCAGAGCTTGTTCCAGGTCTTTCAACTCAGGCCTCAGAGCCGGTCTCTTCTTACTGAACACTTTGGCACAAATCTGCTCTTTCTTTTTAAATTCAGTTTTCAAAGCTACCAACATCTCCTCTTCCTTCTCAATCCGCTTCAGTGTTTCAACAGCCCTCCGTCTAAAGGCAGACAGGGACTCATCTTTCCTTGGGCCAGGCCCAGAATCTTCCACAGGCTGAGGCCCAGTCACAGGCCTATCCAGGGGGCCCCCGCCAGGGTCCTCCCCCGGTTCCAGCATCTCTCCTGGGGCTGAGAAGCAACTCTAGCCCCTGGTCTCTGGAAGCACAGGAGCAAAGGAACTAGCAACCTCACACCTCACTGTCAAGGAGCAAAATGGCAGTTTCCCACCATCCCTGTGCTGAGTTCTTGGGTCTGTACCTGCTGTGCCCATTATGAGGGGTTCCCACCATCCCTGCATCAAATTCCCTGGTTTGTACTCCTGCTGTGTCTATTATGAGATATTCTCACCATCCCTGTATTGAATTCCCAGGTCTGTACACCTGCTGTGTCCATTATGAGGGGTTCCCACCATCCCTGCATCAAATTCCCTGGTTTGTACTCCTGCTGTGTCCATTATGAGATATTCTCACCATCCCTGTATTGAATTCCCAGGTCTGTACACCTGCTGTGCCCATTATGAGGGGTTCCCACCATCGCTGTACTGCGTTCCTGGGTCTGTACCTGCTGTGCCCATTATGAGGGGTTCCCACCATCCCTGCACTGAGTTTCCTGGTCTGTACACCTGCTGTGCCCATTATGAGGGGTTCCCACCATCCCTGGGGCAGAGGACACCTGAGTCTGTACCTCCGCTCCGCTCTAGGTCAGAGGTGAATGGGCAGACTGGTTCAAGATGATAGAAAGGCAACAGTAACTCAAATAACCACTTGTTACAACCAAAGTATGCAGAATACCATTGGGGGGAATGTGAAGGGGGCACAGGACACTGCTATGGAGGGGGGCAGAGGGGCAAAGGACACTACTGTGAGGAGATGATGTGAAGGGCGGCAGAGGACATGACTGTGTGTGGGGGGTTGGTTGATGTGAAGGGGGCAGAGCACACTACTGTGGGGGGGTTGATGTGAAGGGGCAGAGGACACTGCTATGGGGGGAAGAAGACACTACTGTGGGGGGGGATGATTTGAAGGGGGGCAGAGGACACTACCCTCGGGGGTATTGTAAAGGGCGGCAGAGGACACTACTGTGGGGGGCAGAGGACACTATTGCAGGGGAGGGGCAGAGGACATTACTGCGGGCGTGGGGGGTTGATGTGAAGAGGGCAGAGGACACTGCTATTGGGGGGAAGACACTACTGGGGGGTGGGATTTGAAGGGGGGCAGAAAACATTACTCTGGGGTGATGTGGAGGGCAGCAGAGGACACTACTGTGGGGGATGAGGTGAGGGGGCAGAAGACAATATTGTGGGGGTTGGTGTGAAGGGGTGCAGAGGACAATACTGTGGGTGGGGTGATGTGAAGGGGGGCAGAGGACACTACTGTGGAGGGTGATGTGAGGGGAGGTAGAGGATACTACTGTGGGGGGTGATGTGAAGGGGGCAGAAGACAATATTGTGGGGGTTGGTGTGAAGGGGTGCAGAGGACAATACTGTGGGTGGGGTGATGTGAAGGGGGGCAGAGGACACTACTGTGGAGGGTGATGTGAGGGGAGGCAGAGGATACTACTGTGGGGGGTGATGTGAAGGGGGCAGAAGACAATATTGTGGGGGTTGGTGTGAAGAGGTGCAGAGGACACTACTATGGGGGGGGAATGATTTGAAGGGGGGGAGAAAACACCGCTCTGGGGGTGATGTGAAGGGGGCACAGGATACTACTGTGGGGGGTGATATGAAGTGGGCAGAAGACAATATTTTGGGAGTTGATGTGAAGGGGTGCTGAGAACATTACTGTGGAGGGTGATGTGAAGGGGGCAGAAGACAATATTTTGGGGGTTGATGTGAAGGGGTGCAGGGGACAATACTGTGGGGGGGTGATGTGAAGGGGGGCAGAGGACACTACTGTGGAGGGTGATGTGAGGGGAGGCAGAGGATACTACTGTGGGGGGTGATGTGAAGGGGGTAGAAGACAATATTGTGGGGGTTGGTGTGAAGAGGTGCAGAGGACAATACTGTGGGGGGGTGATGTGAAAGGGGGCAGAGGACACTACTGTAATACACTATGTGTTCTTTATGTTGTCTTTTTATTGGGGGCTTGATAGTATTTTTTTTTAAAACAGGTTGCCGCACCCCGGGGATCTATGATCTGCTCCATGTTGTCAAGGTTGATCTCCACCTCCCAAGGATTGCCTACCCCTGTTCTAAAACAATATGCTGAATACTGATCATACAAAGATAGGTTTGTTTGGTCAGAGTAAAAGTAGACATGTTTGCTGCAAACTGGAGATAGCATTTCAAAAGAATTGCATACCAACTGTGAAACATGGTGGTGGACATGTTAGACTTTTGGATGGCTTTGCACTTCAGGGTTTGAGCAGCTTGCAGTCATCAAGTCAACTATACATTCTGTATACAAATGTGCTTGATGTGAATGTGAGGCCATCTGTCCAAAAGTTTAAGTTGAACCAGAAATTAATCTTGTAACACAATAGGTTTCCAAAGCACACTAGCAGTTCCACCAAGGAATTGACTCAAATAGAAGAAATAGAGGGTTATGGACTGTCCTAGTCAAAGCCCTAATTTTGTTCCCATTGAAATTTTGCATGGGGATTTGGAATCAGGAAGTTCACAAACATCTTGCAACTGAAGTAATTTTGCATGGAGAAGTGGTCAAAAATGTCACTGAGTCAATGTCAGAGAGTGGTGGCCAGTTATACAAAATGTCTACAAGAAGGTATGCCTGCTGTAGGGGGCAATACTAGCTTTTGATGCTAGACTTATTTTAATCTCAGTACACACCATTAGATATTTTAATGTTTTTTGGACTGAATTATTCAAAAGCCAAATGTATCTTGTGTTCCTATTCAAGTATATCATCTTTATCTGTAGACACTATTTGAATGAAGATCTAATGTTTGCCTGTTAATGTGTTGAAAAAGTCAACATTTTCCATTGGGTTGAATATTTCATTTTTTATATGACTGTATACATCTTATGCCCCGTACACACGGTCGGATTTTCCGACGGAAAATGTGTGATAGGACCTTGTTGTCGGAAATTCCGACCGTGTGTAGGCTCCATCACACATTTTCCATCGGATTTTCCGACACACAAAGTTTGAGAGCAGGATATAAAATTTTCCGACAACAAAATCCGTTGTCGGAAATTCCGATCGTGTGTACACAAATCCGACGGACAAAGTGCCACGCATGCTCAGAATAAATAAAGAGATGAAAGCTATTGGTCACTGCCCCGTTTATAGTCCCGACGTACGTGTTTTACGTCACCGCGTTCAGAACGATCGGATTTTCCGACAACTTTGTGTGACCGTGTGTATGCAAGACAAGTTTGAGCCAACATCCGTCGGAAAAAGTCCTAGGATTTTGTTGTCGGAATGTCCGAACAAAGTCCGACCGTGTGTACGGGGCATTAGTATGTGTGACATAAAGAATATTCTGTGAAAAAGGCGAGAGATATGTGGTTTTTCAAGCAATTCCACAGGAGTAAACATTTAAGCCATTTCCCTTACATATGAAGTTAAATTAGGTCCAGGAAACAGTTGGGAGTCAAGATAAGACACAACGATATATGAAAACCATAAGGAGGAGGAAGACAGACTATCAGATCCTTCATAGAATTCTCTCTGGGAGGTGAGTACCTAGTGATACATTGCTGATTCATGGAACGTTTTATTGATTTGGGTTTTTTTGGGTCAGTCTTCTCGAAACAAATATTTCATAATTTTAGGTAAATGCTGGAATGCTAAATGAAATAAGAGTTACCTATACACTATATGGCAAAATTTACATAGACACCGCACCATTACACCTACCACATTATAAGGTCAAAAGCACTTGGGCACCCCTCAAAATGCTTGAATCCAGGTGTATCCAAGTGTGCTCTTCCAACCTTGTGGCAACAGTTTGGAGAAGGTCTCTTTTCTTTTCCACCATAACTGTGTCCCTGTGTACAAAGCCAGCTCCATAAAGACATGGTTTGGTGTGGAGGAACTTGAGTGTCCTGCACAGAACCCTGACCTCAACCCTACTGATCACCTTTGGGACGAATTGGAATGCCAATTGTGGGTCAGGTCTTCTCACCCAACTTTAGGACCTGACTTTGCAAATGTTCTTTTGGCTGAATGTGCACAAATTCTCACAGACATACTCCAAAATTAAGCCTTCCTAGAAGAGTGGAGGCAATTATAGTTGCAAAATAGGGGAGAGGTCAGCTGGACATTAGGACCCATAGTTTTAGGATGTGATGTCCAACAAGGTGTGATGGTTCAGTATCCATACAGTATATTCCTTATTGGCAAGTAATGCTGACCAGAAGACTGGAGACATAACAGGGAGAGTGAGCAACTCCATATTAATGGCTGCGGTTTTGAAATAGGATGTCCAAGAAGCTCATATAGGTGTGGTGGTCAGGTGTCCACAAACTTCCGTCTATATCACAGGCGTGCGCAGGGGGTGTGCCAGGTGTGCCTGGGCAAACCCTAATCACTAAAGGGTTGATTTATTATAACCAGAGGGTGAAAAATCTGATGCAGCTCTGCATGGTAGCCAATCAGCTAGTAACTTTGACTTGTTCAATTAAGCTTTGACAAAAAAAAAAAATGGAAGCTGATTGGTTTCTATGCAGAGCTGTGCCAGATTTTGCACTCTCCAGTTTTAGTAAATCAACCCCAATGTGCGGTGATAATTCCCCCTACTGCCTGGGCTCCTCCCCCTCTTGTTGCCCCCCCCCCCCCGTCCCACAGTGCCTCTGGCTTCTCTCCTGTCCCCCTGGCTGCTTTGAGGATGTTTGAGGATGGAGAACAGGGAAAGGGGCTAGTAAATATGTAATTTACCAGCCCATTCTTTTTCTAAATGAACACAGTAAACGCACTCGCTCACTGTGTTCATTCATAACTGAAGCATAGTGAACTGTTTTTACTATGCTTCAGTATGTAAATGAACAGGAAGCCACTCAGCACAGAGCACTTACCATCCATTCACTGCCCTATTCAGCTGAGGCTGCAGAGAAAGGCGTGTGTGTTTAACCATTGGGGTGCACACCCTAATGCAATAGGCTGCGCGCACTTATGGTCTACTCTATATAATGAATCTTTTGTGGGTTCTTTTGGTGAGATACTTGTATTTGCACTGTGTTGCTGGGTTTGCACATCTGCTGCATAATAAAGGGGTGAGGGGGTCCCATCATGGGGCTGCTTTTAGGTTCTTTGGGAGTAAAACAAATTTTGGCTGCGACTTTCAAGGGTGTCCGTTATCAAACACTTTTGAATAAATTTCCCCTTTTCCCAAATACAAAGTATGTTGTTATCCCTTTATATTTTTTCTACTGTGTTCGGTGGAAACAATGTTCCAAATGTGCACCATAGTTAGGAGGGATCATATCTGCTGGGCACACATTGAAAGTGCGATGGACAGGGCTTTTTTTCAGTGGGAACACATGGGGGAATGCAGTTCCGGCATCTCCAGCACAGAATGTATGTACTGGCAAAAAGGGGCTGGGGTGCGCTAGAGGGTCTATTTGATGCTGACTGCTGGATTTAACCACTTAAGGACCGAGCCTCTTTTTGAAATTTGTTGTTTACAAGTTAAAAACATTTTTTTTTTTGCTAGAAAATTACTTAGAACCCCCAAACATTATACTTTTTTTTTTCTAACACCCTAGAGAATAAAATGGCGGTCGTTGCAATACTTTCTGTCACACTGTATTTGCGCAGCGCTCTTACAAGCGCACTTTTTTTGGAAAAAATAAATTTTTTTAATTAAAATATAAGACAACAGTAAAGTTAGCCTAATTTATTTTTTATATTGTGAAAGATAATGTTACGACGAGTAAACTGATACCCAACACGTCACGCTTCAAAATTGCGCCCGCTTGTGGAATGGCAACAAATTTTACCCTTAAAAATCTCCATAGGCGACGTTTAAAAAATTCTACAGGTTGCATGTTTGGAGTTACAGAGAAGGTCTAGGGCTAGAATTATGGATCTCGCTCTACCGATTGTGGCGATACCTCACATGTGGTTTGAACACCGTTATCATATGTGAATGCTACTCACGTATGCATTCGCTTCTGCATGTGAGCTCGGCGGGACAGGGCGCGTTTAAAAAAAATTTTTTCTTATTTATTTTACCTTTTATTTTTTATTCTTACACTGTTCTTAAAAAAAAAAAAAGTGTCACTTTTATTCCTTTTATCCCTTGTAATGCCCCGTACACACGGTCGGACATTGATCGGACATTCCGACAACAAAATCCATGGATTTTTTCCGACGGATGTTGGCTCAAACTTGTCTTGCATACACACGGTCACACAAAGTTATCAGAAAATCCGATCGTTCTGAACGCGGTGACATAAAACACGTACATCGGGACTATAAACGGGGCAGTAACCAATAGCTTTAGTCTCTTAATTTTTCTGAGCATGCGTGGCACTTTGTGTGTCGGATTTGTGTACACACGATCGGAATTTCCGACAACAAAATCCGTTGTCGGAAAATTTTATAGCAAGGTCTCAAACTTGCTATAGAAAATGTGTGATGAAGCCTACACACGGTCGGAATTTCCGACAACAAGGTCCTATCACACATTTTCCATCGGAAAATCCGACCGTGTGTACAGGGCATAATAGAAAAAAAGCATGACAGGACCTCCTAAATATGAGATCTGGGGTCAAAAAGGCCTCAAATCTCATATTTACACTTGAATGCAATAAAAAAATAAATTAAAAAATGGCCCTTTAAGAGCTATGGGCGGAAGTGACGTTTTGACGTCGCTTCCGCCCTGCCATGGTATGGAGACAGGTGGGGGGCCATCTTCTCCTCACTCGTCTCCATACCCAGCAAGAGACAACATCCGATCGCCTCCGCCGCTGCCAACGCCTCCGGTAAGCGATGGAGGGCACCGGAGCGCGGCGGGAGGGGGGGGAGCCAAATAAAAGCGATCTTGCGGCGAATCCACCGCAGAGACCACCATTATTGGAAAGTGGACCGCCGGCCGAAGAAGAGGATACCGAGGTTATGGCAGCTAGCTGCTGCCATAACAACATTTACTCTTTAAATTTAGGACGTATATCGACGTGCGGCGGTCCGTAAGTGGGTAATTTATTAAAACTGGGGAGTGCAAAATCTGGTGCAGTTGTGCATGGTGGCCAATCAGCTTCTAACGTCACAGCTTTTTCAATTAAGCTTTGACAAAAAAAAAAACCTGGAAGCTGTTTGGTTTCTAAGCACAGCTGCACACAATTTTGCACTCTCCAGTTTTAGTAAATCTACCGTCCAGTTCTGGAGACCTCACTTCTAAAAAGATATTTCTAAGATAGAACGTGTCCGGAGATGGGCATCAAAAATGGTGAAAGGTCTGAGGGATAACTCAGGAACCATACATCCTCAAGGAAAGAGGGGTAAGGAGGGACATGATTGTAATCTTTCAATTTGTGAAGGGTATGAATCAGTTTCAGGAGGACAATATTTTCAACATGAATCTACGACCAAGAAGAACACGGGAACATGACCACAAAATAGCAGGAGGAAGGTTAAAAGGTAACCTTATAAAGTATTGTTTTGCAGCAAAACTTTTTAAAAAAATTAAAAAGTGAAAAAAAAAAGCTGAAAAAAGGGGACAGTTCAATGCTAAAAAAGGGGACAGTTCAATGCTAAAAAAGGGGACAGTTCAATTTATATAGTACAATCGTGACATCTAGTGACCAGATGCCGGAACGGCAAATTTCATTTAGACACCTGAGAGACTGGTAACAGAGAGTGTGCTCTCATTTTTGTTGGCACTTTCATTTCATTGGCATTTTGTACATACACATCTGATGCAGTCATGTAAATGACAAACTTGTAGGATTTACAGGATGTATATTTGGAAGGACATTCTGTGCGTGTTTACTGTTGGTCGATATCCCCAACAGAAAATTTATTTTTAAAAAAAGGTGAAGAATCTTTTAAAAAAAGGTTCAATGGTCTACAACAGTGGTGGTCAACTTTCTTAATATATAGGATTGTAGCGCCACCCCCGAAGGAGTCGCTTGGAAATGTTAGGCTCTACAGTGCCTTGAAAAAGTATTCCTACTCCTTGAAATTTTCTACTTTTTATCATGTTACATCCAAAAATGTAAATGTATTTTATTGGGATTTTATAGTGGAAGTGAAAGGAAAATGATAAATGGTTTTCAAATTTTTTTAAATATCTAAAAAGTGTGGCGTGCATTTGTATTCAGCCCCCTTTTACTCTGATACCCCTAACTAAAATCTAGTGGAACCAATTGCATTCAGAAGTCACCTAATTTTTAAATAGAGTCCACCTGTGTGTAATTTAATCCCAGTATAAATACAGCTGTTCTGTGAAGCCCTCGGATTTTTGTTAGAGAACCTTTGTAAACAAACAGCATCATGAAGGCCAAGGAACACAACAGACAGGTCAGGGATAAAGTTGTGGAGAAGTTTAAATCAGAGTTAGGTTATAAAACAATCTCCTAAGCTTTGAACGTCTCACGGAGCTCTGTTCATTCCATCATCCAAAAATAGAAAGAGTGTGGCACAACTGCAAACCTACCAAGACATGGACATCCACCTAAACTGACAGGCCGGGCAAGGAGAGCATTAATCAGAGAATCAGCCAAGAGGTCCATGGTAACTCTAAAGGAGCTGCAGAGATCCACAGCTCAGGTGGGAGAATCTGTCCACAGGACAACTATTAGTCGTGCTCTCCACAAATCTGGCCTTTATGGAAGAATGACAAGAAGAAAGTCATTGTTGAAAGAAAGACCTAAGAAGTCCAGTTTGCAGTTTGTGAGAAGCCATGTGGAGGACACAGCAAACATGTGGAAGAAGGTGCTCTGGTCAGATGAGACCATAATTTAACTTTTTGGCCTAAAAGCAAAAGGCTATGTGTGGCGGAAAACGAACACGGCACATCACCCTGAACACACCATCCCCACCGTGAAACATGGTGGTGGCAGCATCATGTTGTGGGGATGCTTTTCTTCAGCAGGGACAGGGAAGCTGGTCAGAGTTTATGGGAAGATGGATGGAGCCCGAATACAGGGCAATCTTATGCCGCGTACACACGATCGGACTTTCTGGCATACTTGGTCCGGCACACTTTCCGACGGACTTTGTCCGCCAGGTGCGCCAGACTTTAAAACGGACGGACTTGCCCACACACGACCGGACTTTCCGTTGGGCTAGGTCCGCCCATCTTTCCGACGGACTTTCGCCGGAGTTACGGCGGACTTTCAGAATGAACGGACTTGCCCACACATGGACAAGTCAGTTCATTTTGAACGTGACTCAGGTACGACGGGACTAGAAAAGGAAGTCAATCTTGCCGCTTTTATCGGCGAGATTGACACCTTGCGAGCCCCGTCGCGGGTCATACCAGGCCCTTAGGTCTGGTATGGGTTATAAAGGGAACCCCCTACGCCGAAAAAAACGGCGTGGGGTCCCCCCTAGAATCCATACCAGACCCCGATCCGAGCACGCAGCCCGGCCGGTCAGGAAAAGAGGTGGGGACGAGGGAGCGCCCCCCTCCTGAACCGTACCAGGCCGCATGCCCCCAACATGGGGGTGGGTGCTTTGGGGGAGGAGGGCCCTGCAGGCCCCCCCCCCAAAGCACCTTGTCCCCATGTTGATGAGTACAAGGGCCTCTTCCTGACAACCCTGGCCGCTGGTTGTCGGGGTCTGCGGGCGGGGAGCTTATCGGAATCCAGGAGCCCCCTATAATAAGAGGGCCCCCAGATCCCGGTCCCCCACCTTATGTGAATGAGTATGGGAAAAAGCGTCAATAATAAAACACACTACACAGGTTTTTAAATTAATTTATTAAACAGCTCCGGGGGGGTCTTCCTCCGGCTTCGGGGGGTCTTCCTCCGGCTTCGGGGGTCTTCTTCAGGCTTCGGGGGGTCCCTCCGGTTCCTCTTCTCCCGGCGTCCGGTTGGTTCTTCTCCGCTCTCTCCGGCCTCTTCTCCCGGTGTTCCAGTTCTTCGGCCGGTTCCTCCGCTGTCTTCATGCCGCTCTTTTGCCAGCGGAGGTCCGGACTTCTGGGCTTCTTGTCTTCTTCCCTCTTCTCTTCTCCAGATGTTGACACGACGATGTTGAAGTTGTCCGCCGGACCAAGTATGCTGGAAAGTCCGCTCGTGTGTACGTGGCATTAGAAGAAAACCTGTTATGCCTTGTAGACACGGTCGGAATTTCCGACAACAAATGTTCGATGTGAGCATGTTGTCGGAAATTCCGACCGTGTGTAGGATCCATCGGACATTTATTGTCGGAATTTCCAACAACAAAAATTTGAGAGCTGGATCTTAAATTTTCCGACAACAAAATCCGTTGTCGTAAATTCCCATCGCGTGTACACAATTCCGACACACAAAATTCCACGCATGCTCGGAATCAAGCAGAAGAGCCACACTGGCTATTGAACTTAATTTTTCTCGGCTCGTCGTATGTGTTGTACGTCACCGCGTTCTTGGCGATCGGAATTTCCGGCAACATCTGTGCGACCGTGTGTATGCAAGACATGTTTGACCCAACATCCGTCGGAAATAAATCCAGGATTTTGTTATCGGAATGTCCGATCGTGTGTACGCGGCATTAGGTTCTGCAAAAGACTTGAAACGGAGACCTTCCAGCAGAACAATGACCCTAAACATGCAGCCAGAGCTACAGTGGAATGGTTTAGATCAAAGCATATTCATGTGTTAGAATGGCCCAGTCAAGGTCCAGACCTAAATCCAATAGAGAATCTGTGGTAAGACTTGAAAATTGCTGTTCACAGACGCTCTCCATACAACCTGACAGAGCTTGATCTATTTTGCAAAGAAGAATGGGCACAAATGTCCCTCTCTAGATGTGAAAAGCTGGTAGAGACATCTCCAAAAAGACTTGCAGCTGTAATTGCAGTGAAAGGAGGTTCTACAAAGTATTGACTCAGGGGGGCTGAATACAAATGTACCCCACACTTTTCATATATTTATATGTCAAAATATTTGAAAACCATTTATCATTTTCCTTCCACTTCAAAATTATGTGCCACTTTGTTGGTCTATCACATAAAATCCCAACAAAATAATTTTTTTGTGGTTTTGGTTGTAACATGACAAAATGTGGAAAATTTCAAGGGGTATGAATACTTTTTCAAGGCACTGTATGCTCTGCCTCTCAACCTAAAGAACAGCCTCGACCCCTCTGGCACACCTAGTAAACAAATGTTATTGCAGACACAGTGGTAAAAGGACACCAAGCTATAGTGAATCAAATGTATTTTACTGAAATACATTTTTCAGCAAACAAACAGTAATAACTTTAAATAAGTAGTTGCCAATGGCAAACTGATAATAAGCAACATAACACAAAGGCACATACAAAGTAGCTAGAGCACAGTTTCAACCAATTCACAAGCCCCAAATATGACCTATGTGCTCAGGTATGAAGGGGAATAAAGATGACTTATTACAAAAAGGGAGGACAGACTATTATTGGCCTCATAAAGAATGAGGAAGGACATCTGGTTACAAAGGATGGGGAGATGGTGAAGGTATTGAATTTATTCTTCTCCTCAGTCTTCACAAGGGAATCGGGGGGCTTCAGTAACCAAAACTGCAATGTTTGTCCTCATGATACATCACAGGAAGCACCTCCATGGTTAACAGAGGACAGAATTAGAACATGGGAAACTGAACATTAATAAATCACCAGGACCAGAAGGCTTGCACTCGCGGGTACTTAGGGAACTCAGTCAAGTAATTGTCAGACCGATGTTCCTAATTTTTACTGACAATCTACTGACTGGAATAGTACCAGCTGATTGGAGAAAAGCCAATGTAGCACCAATATTTTAAAAGGGCCCAAAATACATCCCTGGGAATTACAGACCAGTTAGCCTAACATCAATAGTATGCAAGCTCTTGGAGGGGATGATAAGGGACTATATACAAGATTTTAGTAATGAAAACAGTATCATTAGCAGTAATCAGCATGGATTCATGAAGAATCGTTCTTGCCAAAACAATTTATTAGCCTTCTATGAGGAGGTGAGTTGCCATCTAGATAAAGGAAGGCCCGTAGATGTGGTGTATCTGGATTTTGCAAAAGCATTTGACACAGTTCCCCATAAACGTTTACTGTACAAAGTAAGGTCCTTTGGCATGGACCATAGGGTGAGTACATGGATTGAAAACTGGCTACAAGGGCGAGATGGTGATAAATGGGGAGTACTCGGAATGGTCAGGGGTGGGTAGTAGGGTTCCCCCAGGGTTCTGTGCTGGGACCAATCCTATTTATTTTGTTCATAAACGACCTGGAGGATGGGATAAACAGTTCAATCTCTGTATTTGCTGACAACACTAAGTGCCGGTTCACACTAGACGCGGCACGACTTGCAGGTCGCCTCACCGAGGCGACCTGCACACGACTGCGGGGCGACTTGCAAGACGACTTCTGTATAGAAGTCTATGCAAGTCGCCCCCAAAGTAGTACAGGAACCTTTTTCTAAGTCGGAGCGACTTGCGTCGCTCCGATTAGAACGGTTTCATTGTACATAACGGGAGGCGACTTGTCAGGCGGCTAGGTCGCCTGACAAGTCGCCCCAGTGTGAACCGGCTCTAAGCTAAGCAGGGCAATAACTTCTCCGCAGGATGTGGAAACCTTGCAAGATCTGAACAAATGTATGGGGTTTGCAAGTACATGGCAAATGAGGTTTTTTTTTTTTTTTTTTTTTAACAACAAGGTTGGTCTTTATTAGAAAAAATCAAGTTGCAGTGTACATATCCATGAAACAAGAGCAGTACATATGCAGTATGAAATGGGGGGAGAGGGGGGGGGCAGAAGGAGGGGAGCATCAATACATACAGCTCAATCTAATATAGTGCAGCATAAACCTATAGGGTGAGGACTACAGAAGAGGATAATATATAGCAGTATCACAGGGGGTCGGTCCATGGCTGCCAGACCCTCTCAAATTTACGAGGACAACCTCTACTTATGTATGTAAGTTTATACATTGGGAGGATAGCATTGATTGAGTTTTCCCATGACCTTATAGTAGGTGGTGAAGGAGACGTCCATCTAAGGAGGATCTCTTTTTTTGCATAAAAAAGTAGCAATGAAAGTAACAGTTTAGTATATCGAGGCCTTTGGTCATCGTCCTGTATGCCCAGTAGGGCCAGTTCCGCCGACAGAGGGAGTTCCAGCTGGAGACGTACATTAATAAACTCGAAGATATCAGCCCAGTAACGGTTGAGCTTTGGGCATATCCAGAACATGTGCATATAATCACTTTCCAAAGACTGACATCTAGGGCAGTTCGGGAGTTTCAGCGGGTAGATTCTGTGCAGCCTCTGAGGCGTAAAGTAGATCCTATGCAGGAATTTCGTTTGTATTAGTTTGTCCCTAGAGGATATCACTAGCTGCGAGGAATTTTCAAAGCATTCTTCCCAAGTCTCTCTATCCAAGGATGGGATATCTGCCTTCCATTTGTCCCACAATACATCCATTTTTTTAGAATCTGTGCTAAGTAATGTCAAGTATAACGTCGATAGGGGCTTAACCAGGGACTCCTGCGCCAATAGCTCCTCAACCCCATCCGTCAGCAGGTCGGGTGGTGTCGGGAACTGCGCCCGGAAGGCATGACGCAGCTGATAGTAGCGGAACAGCATCCCCTCTGGAAGACCACATCTCACTACCAAATCTTGAAAGGAAACCAGGATCCCAGATGAGATGATATCCCTCAGAACCTTGATTCCATATTGGGCCCACACTTGAGGATCAGGAACAGTCTTAAAATGCGGGAGATTAGGATTTCCCCATAGTGGGCAATAAGGAGACCATCTATTTGGAACTAAAAACCGCTTCCTAGCCACCCCCCATACACGGAGAGTGGTTCGAGTGGGATCGGCGAGGGCAGGACTGGAGGAGGCCCCACGATACACCAGGTTCCCGAGTTCTTTAAGGGAGCCCACCATAGCCGCTTCCAAACAAACCGCCGCGTTGGCCCTAGACTGTTCAAACCACCATCTAACCGTGACTAGCACAGCTGCCCAATAGTACACTAATAGGTTAGGTAAGGCCAGACCCCCACATCTGACGGGAAGCTGGAGAGTTGACTTGGCTATACGAGGGGAGGATCCCCGCCATAGGAAGGCTCCAATGCAGACATCTATCTCTTTGAAAAACTTCTGGGGTATCCATGTGGGGCAATTACGAAAGATATCATTTAGTTTAGGTAGATAAATCATTTTCAATATATTTATACGCCCTAGCAGATTAAGGGGAAGATTAGTCCATCTAGAGCAGTGATCCTTGAGACACATAGGCTGTAGATTGAGACGTTGAAATGCCTTAAAATCTCGTGATATCTTTATACCCAGGTATGTAAATACCTCCACCCACCTCAGTGCAGGTTGATTCGCTAGAACTTTAGCCTTATCATCTAAAGGGAAAAGTATTGATTTCGACCAATTAATGCGAACTCCCGAAAACCGTCCGAATTCGTCAAATATTTCTAACGCCGCTTGTAATGAAGTATCTGCATCCTGTAAGTAGAGTAGTGCATCGTCGGCATATAGGGATATCTTCTCCTCAAGAGGGCCAACCCGCAGTCCCACAATGCGGCTAGATTCACGTACCATAGTCGCCAGAGGCTCTAAGGCCAAGGCAAACAAAGTGGGGGACAAAGGACATCCCTGTCTGGTCCCCCTCCGGAGGAGAAAACTATCAGAGAGGGAGTCGTTTACCCTAATCCTTGCTCTGGGGGCCCTATACAGCAGGCCCAACCAGTGAAGAAACTTGGGACCTACCCCGAATCTCCTCAGCACTTCCCATAAATATTCCCATTCCACGGAGTCAAAAGCATTCTCCGCGTCCAGAGAGGCTATGACCCGCGTTCCTCCATTATCATGGGTGGCAGCCAAGTTCAGGAACAAACGACGTATGTTGATATCGGTGCCCTTCCCCGGCATGAACCCGGTTTGGTCCACATGAACAAGGTCCTCTATCACCTTTCCAAGTCTCCTAGCCAAAATTTTTGCCAGTAATTTGGCGTCTGCGTTAATAAGGGAGATAGGTCGATAGGAGGCACATTCTTCAGGGTCCTTACCGGGTTTGGGCACCAACACCACCACCGCTTCCGAAAAAGATTCAGGCAGGGCGTTCAGAGTAGAGGATTGCTGCATCAATGAGGTAAATCTAGGTGCAAGGAGCTCCTGATATACAGCATAAAATTCAATGGGTATCCCATCTGGTCCCGGGGCCTTCCCCTGCTGCATGGATCCCAGGGCCTCCTGAACCTCTTCCAGGGAAATATCCTTCTCCATTTCTTCCCGCTTTCCTGACTCTAGAGAAGGGAGGGAGACTCGGTCGAGATATGCAAGCAGCTGAGAATGGTCGTAATTAGTTCTAGAAGAGTAAAGGGTTTTATAGAAGCCTAGGAATCTTGCGCTAATATCCGCCGGCGCCGTCAATAGGCAGCCATCTAGATCTTTTAATCTGCCAATATGAGTAGTAGTATGCTGCCCCCTTGCGAGCCAGGCAAAAAAAACCCGTTTTTGTCCCCAAACTCAAATACCCTCTGGGCACTGTCCAGCATTGACTTCTTAGTGAGCTCAACCCTGCAAAGAGACAACTCTCTGAGGACATCTTGCCAATGCACATAGTGTGCTTGGTCAGGAGTTCGGACATACTCCGCCTCCTTCAGCCTAGCCTGTTCCTCCAGTACCCTCAGAGACTGCACAGATGCCCTCTTTTTCACAGATATACGGGTCATATATTCTCCCCTAAGCCAGGCCTTAAACGCATCCCACTGTACCAAGGGTCCAGTAGAGCCCGCGTTGTTAATCCAAAAACCGCACAGTGCCTCCGGTATCTCCTCTTGGATCTCCGGCTCCATAATCCAGTACTTGGACAACCTCCACATCCTCACACCCACCTCCATAGAGAGCTTGATGTTTTCAGACACCGGAGCATGGTACGAGATTCCACGGGAAAGAATCTCCACTGAGATCAACCTCCTCAGAAGACTGGGGGAGGCATATGCTAAGTCAATTCGAGACATGGTCCGGTGTGTAGTGGAGAGGCAAGTGAACTCTCTATCAGTGGGATGGAAATGGCGCCATGCGTCTGTCATATGAAAGGCGGATGCCCAGCGGGAAAGGTCCTGCTGCTGAGGGCCCACCGCCTGCATCCTGTCCAGCTCCCTGTTTGGAGTCAGATTAAAGTCACCTAAAAACAGGACATTGTCTACATTGTACAATGTGGCCTGTTGCATCAGGTCATGAAGTAACCCTACGTCCGCCGGAGGAGGCAGGTATATCCCCACAATAACAACAGGGATCTCTTCGATCAGGGAGTGTAGTAAAATATACCTGCCTCCCGGGTCTAGACGAATATCCAATAGTTGAAAATGCAGGGACTTGTGGATTAGCAAACTGACCCCCCTGGCATAATTGGAATATGTCGCGTGGTAATGTGTGCCAATCCATGCCCGCTTTAAACTAAGGATGCGGGAGCCCATCAGATGCGTCTCCTGAAGGATACACACCTGTAGGCGGAGTTTGCGTAAGTAATTGAGCACCAAGGATCACTTCACAGCAGAGTTTAAGCCTCGCACATTCCATGATACCACTAAGCACCCAGCCATGGCAGCAACTCTACAATATCAAAAGGGCCCTGTCCTGATGAGGATGCCCGCCACCAATCGCTCGGGGGGGAAAAATTTTCCCCACATCCGGCCACATCGGGGACACGCATCTCCACACACCGCAAAAGCTTACTGCATACCTTATATCTAAAAATGAGGACAAATATATGACCTGGTAGACCAACTTGAACCTGAAAAAAAAAAGGGTTAGCATAAACAACCAACCATAACCATCCCTGAACAGTCCCATCCCCCGCCCCCCACCCCGCACCCCCCAAAACATTGAGGAGCACATAAGTCCCAAAAATTTTCCCTTTAGAACTGGTAACTTAAGTTGAGGTCGTGTAACCGGAACGGGTCCTCACCATACAATCATTAAGTATGGGAACTAGATGTATGTGTAACAGTACGTATCCCAGAGCTGGTGGAGTGATAATAGGAGAGAATAAAATGTTCTGTCCATCACCTGACTAAGCAGGGGCACCTTCTTCTTGTTCGTTGCAAAAAAAAAAAAAAATGAAAAAATAAAGAAAATAAACTTCCAGAGTAAAACTGTCCTCCAGGAACCTCCAAGAGGAGGGGCAAGCAATCCCCTCCTCTGGCAACAGACCTCTAGGAACAGTTCCTAAGCTTGGCTTAATCCATAAAGGAAGAGATGTGACAAAGGGGGCTGAGATGCAGCCACAGTATACATTAGGAGACTTGTATGTTTATCTTTTCCTAGATATATATAGCAGACTATTCTGCACAACATGCCCCCAATATGCAATAAGATTGTTAGACTTACGGGGGGAGAGTCTCCAGCCAGGCAGACGCATCCTTGGGGTTAGTAAAAAATCTAACAGTTTCACCGTCCACCACTCGCATTTTTGCAGGGAACAAGATGCTATATTTCAGGCCTCTTCTCCGCAGGGCAGCTTTAACCGAATCGAAGGAGCGGCGTTGGCGTTGCGTTTCCATGGTGTAATCCGGGAATAGCAGGAGTTTAACATTTCTGTAAGGCAATTCCCCTGCAACTCGTGAGGCTCTAAGCAGTTCATCCCTGTCACGAAAGTTTAATAAACGGAGGATAAAAGTGCGAGGGGGGGATCCCTCAGGCCCCGGCCGGGGCGGTACTCGGTGGGCCCTCTCCACCACAAAATAAGGGGAAAGCTGAGCCGCTGGGAGCATGGAGCGCAGCAACTCCTCTGCAAACTGGGCTGGGGCTCGGCCTTCAACCCCCTCCGGAAGACCCACGATCCGGAGGTTGTTCCTCCTGCTCCGGTTCTCGGCGTCTTCCGCACGGTATTCCAGTGCCCGTACCTTCGTTTGAAGGGCGCGGATGGAGGTATCATGGTCCGCGATGTTGTCCTCCACCTCTCCTATTCTCCGTTCAGCTTCCGAGACCCTGGACCGGATTTTGTCCAAGTCCTGCCGAACTATTCCCACATTTAGCTGGACCTCTTCTATTTTTGAGGCCAAGGTCGTTTGACACGAAGTTATAGCAGACTGGCAGGAGGTAATAGCCGCCATAAGCTCCGTCAGTCCCGGAGGGGTCAGAATAGGATCCTCCTCGTGGTCCGTCTGTGACGCCATATTGCTATGGCGCGCAGGAGATCTCGTAGAGCAGGGGGTTGATTCGTCCTCTTCTGGGATGTTAGGAGGAAACGTTAACTTCTTACCCCTCTTCCTGTAGCTGGGGGCTCTGGAAGATATCCAACAGGCTCAGAGTACCTTTAAGCGGTGCAGCGGGACAGTACGGATAGCTTTTTAGGATTACACTCCGGGAGAGCTCAGAGCACACGTCCGCTCAGTCCGCCATCTTGGCCACGCCCCCGCAAATGAGGTTTAATGTAGAAAAATGTAAAGTAATGCATTTGGGTGGCAAAAAATATGAATGCAATCTATACACTGGGGGGAGAACCTCTGGGGGAATCTAGGATGGAAAAGGACCTGGGGGTCCTAGTAGATGATAGGCTCAGCAATGGCATGCAATGCCAAGCTGCTGCTAACAAAGCAAACAGAATATTGGCATTGAAAAAAGGATTAACTCCAGAGATAAAACGATAACTCTCCCGCTCTACAAGACTATGGTCCGGCTGCACCTGGAGTATGCTGTCCAGTTCTGGGCACCAGTCCTCAGGGAGGATGTATGGAAATGGAGCGATTACAAAGAAGGGCAACAAAGCTAATAAAGGGACGGGAGGATATTAGTTATGAGGAAAGGTTGCGAGCACTGAACTTATTCTCTCTGGAGAAGAGACGCTTGAGAGGGGATATGATTTCAATTTACAAATACCGTACTGGTGACCCCACAATAGGGATAAAACTTTTCTGTGGAAGGGAGTTTAATAAGACATGTGACAACAAACTGAAATTGGAAGAAAAGAGGTTTAACCTTAAACTGCTTAGAGGGTTCTTTACTGTAATGCCCCGTACACACGGTCGGATTTTCTGACGGAAAATGTGTGATAGGACCTTGTTGTCGGAAATTCCGACCGTGTGTAGGCTCCATCACACATTTTCCATTGGATTTTCCGACACACAAAGTTTGAGAGCTTGCTATAAAATTTTCCGACAACAAAATCCGTTGTCGGAAATTCCGATTGTGTGTACACAAATCCGACGGACAAAGTGCCACGCATGCTCAGAATAAATAAAGAGATGAAAGCTATTGGCTACTGCCCCGTTTATAGTCCCGACATACGTCACCGCGTTTAGAATGATCGGATTTTCCGACAACTTTGTGTGACCGTGTGTATGCAAGACAAGTTTGAGCCAACATCCGTCGGAAAAAATCCATGGATTTTGTTGTCGGAATGTCCAAACAAAGTCCGACGTGTGTACGGGGCATAAGAGCGGCAAGGATGTGGAATTCCCTTCCACAGACGGTGGTCTGAGCAGGGAGCGTTGATAGTTTAAAAAAACTATTGGATAAGCACCTGAACAACCGCAACATACAGGGATATACAATGTAATACTGACATATAATCACACACATGAGTTGGACTTGATGGACCTGTGTCTTCTTTCAACCTCACCTACTATGTAACTTTGTAACAGGTCAATCTCCTTAAAATCCTGAGATCATGGCAACAATATCCAAAGGGACGAGCGCAAAAACTTTGCTCGGACGATAACCCAGCAAAAGACAATCGTTTAATCAGTACAGTAAGCGCCAGCTAAAAATCGTTAGACAAACACCACGCATGATCGGAAACACAAAAATAACCCGGAAGGAGATGGGAGAACAATACGAACGGAAATAACCACAAGGCGTGGCAGACACAGGGGTCACACATATTTCACATCATTTCCGATACATAGCTACGCAACAAAATGCGAACGATAAGTCGTACGATTATCTGATCGAGTGTATGAGGCATAAATGTAATTTCTGTCTGTTGCCTCCTTCCTCTATCAGCATGAGTCACTTCTGACAAGTTTTGCTGACACCAAGATAAAAATGGTATAAACAGAAAAGTCAGTGCTACTACCCATACGACACATAGATAGCAGAGCTCCCAGGTGCTCGATCCACAGTCGCTGGCTGAGTAGAGACATGTAGAAAAAATGATCCACACTCTGGTTGTTGCTCTTAAAATGTTATCATTTTATTCAATAGCCACAGTGAACAAACGCAGATTAAGTCAGTTGACGCGTTTCAGCCTATAAGGCCTTAGTCATAACCAGAGAAAAATAGTGATGGGGAGGGAGCTCTGTTCTGTATGCTGTGTGGAGGGGGGGTGTGTCCTTTCCCTCCAATCAGCTCTCAGAGCTCTCCTGGCTGAGCTCTGCAGAGTGTAATTTCAGCTCTCCACCCCCTTTTTTTTTTTTTGGAAGCTCAGACAAGCTTTAATTATTCTCACTTTGAGCGTATGTAGAGAAGAGAAGACGGCGTAAAAAAAAGTAGAACGTATGCAGAAGGATTTGTTTCATTTCAGTGTATCACCTGAGGAAAGTCACTTCACTGGTTATATCGAAGGGTTTACAACCACTTTATTCAGAGGGTGTGTGTTTTCTTGTGTGGCTGTAGTTAGGATAGTTTAATAAGGCCCCTTTCATACGGGGCAGATCCGTTGGACAGACTCTGCTTGCTCAGCAGGGGGATCGTTCCGTTGATCCCCGCTGAGCAGGCGGATGACAGGTCTGTCTCCACTCACTGTGCAGGGACGGACCTGTCAGAGTCCCGCTCTCCTCTATGGGGAGATCGGATGAAAATGGACCGCCTGTCTGTTTTCATCCGATCCCATCTGATCCAATCCGCTGGATGCATGGATAAGGTATCGCTATCCGTCTGTTTTGAGTGGATCTTGTCGTATCGGATAGCAGGCGGGTGTCAGTGGACACATCTCCACTGACATAGGCCTGCCCACAGAAGTCAATGGGTGGCCCGCTTGGATCCACCTGAAAAACGGACAGGCGGATCCGATCGGGCCGATTGATTGAAAGGGGCCTTATTGTATTTTTTTTTTTTACTGTTTTTTTTTTTCTGTGAAAATAAAATTAAACAACGAGGCTGAGGAACCATTTTATGGAACCATTTATAATCCATTACACTCTTTAAAAAAAACACAGAAAACATTGATTTCTTCCTCCCAGTTCACTACAAAGCATTTTGACAAAAGTTAGGCAAACTTTTTGCTGAAATCTCCCAATTTTCACTTAAAAAATTCCGGGAAAATGTAAAACAATTTCATTCATTGCTGATAGCTACTCAATGGGCCTGGTCACACCATCGAGTTGCAGTAATGCGCATTAAGTGTGTTGGTGCACTGCGCTGCCACTCATTCTGAATGATGTCCTAGTGGACCTTGCCAGCATGCATGCATTACAGAACATGATAATGCACAGTATTGCCCTACATGTCCCCAAACAAAATAGTACATGCACCTTTTTTTGGTGCATTCTGGTATTTTAGGCGGCCCATGTAAATGAATGGGTACGTAGCAGATTTTAACGTGCATGCGCTAAACACAGTGCAACAGTGTAAATGGTCCCTTAAAAATTATGTGATAGAATTTTTAGTTTTAAAAAATTCTATTTGTCATAATCATTAACATGGTCTATTTTTTTTTTGTTCCCCTTCGTTTTATAGCTCACTTTAGCCTCACCATGGTTGCCATGAGTCCTTTGTTTTATTTCGGAATCTTTGGTCTCCTTTTTGCCAACCAAGTCTCCTCTTCCTGTGTCACAGAGGATAATCAAAGGGGCATGAAAGAGACGTCTTGCATTGGACTTGCCTTAACCGATGTCCCCATGAAGGAGATACCCCAAGATATCGGCATTCTTACTCTGAGTTTTAATAACCTGAAGGCCATCTCTACCTCGACCTTCAAAGGGATGAATCAGCTGGTGGATCTGGACTTATCAGACAATGCTATGACTAGTTTTAAGGTGGACCTTCCGATTAAGTTAGAAGTATTAAATCTAGCCAATAACTCATTCAAGAGTATCCCAGATCTGTCCCAACTGTCCAGCTTAACCAACCTAGTTCTGTCCAACAATAACATTTCAACCATCCCTGACTCGGCCTTTAAAGGGCTGAAAAACCTGAAGGTGTTGGAGCTTCAGAAAAATACCATCAGCTCGCTTTCAGAAGAGGTGCTAACATGTATTTATAATTTGCTGACCTTTTCCTATTTTCTGTTTGCTTCATTCTTACATGGCAAAGTAAAGTGAACCTGTCAATTATGAAACCTTGAAAGTCTTCTGATTTGAAGTGTATAGTTTTCTGCAGAATGAATATATAATGTGTTTTGCAGGGGAAAACGTAGGGAAATGCCCTGGAGGGAACAGGAAGTAAAATTGAACTTTATAATGTAATGTAATAGGTTCACTTAAAGCAGAAATAAGGAATAATTGTTCTCTTCCCCCATGCAGTGGGGCTGTGCCCACACTGAACGGGTTAACTGCTTGTTTTTGTCTAGGGTAGAGGATTTCTGAGATGCTCACCTAACCCTCCGATCCTTCAAGCACAAGACCGATCCCTGTCGCCCCTGCACCCTCCCCCAGTGCTCTAGCAGTCATGTGCGGTGGACGGTTCCTGACGTAATCGCACCCATAGACTGGCTCTGGACTTGAGGACGGCAGGAACAGTCCACCGCTGGACGTGGGTGAGTGCTGTTTCCTAGAGGATCGAAGGATCAGGTGAGTATAAGCTCTGTGATCACCCCTAGACAAAACGAGTTCTGATTTTGAAGCCCAACCCCAGCCTAAGCCTAAACTCTGATGGGGAGATTTAATCTCATAGGTTCCAAGAGCTAAAATAAGTCTTAGGTGGGATTAACCTAGCCCTACTTTTCTACAGTGGGCTGTTCAGTACTTCTGTTTGGCTGCAAGCAGCTTAAGCACTCGCTGACCACATCACAAGGATGTACAGTGGCAAGTTGGCTTTTCCGGGTAGAGGGGCGCGTGCCGCTTCTGTTGTGATTTGTCACAGCAGAAGCCGATTAGTGAGTGCCGGCGAATGGATGGCCACCGGCACCCGCTGGAAAAACACCTTGTAAGCAAAGGGTATAAAATCCATCACTTCCCTTAGTAAAAGCACATGACATAGTGCACACAAACATGGGTTAGGCACACATTTAACCCTTTAATCGCCCCCGCTGTTTAACCCCTTTCTAGCCAGTGTCATTAATACAGTGACAGTTCATATTTTTAGCACTGATCACTGTATTAGTGTCACTGGTTCCCACAAAGTGTCAAAAGTGTCAGATTGTATGACGCAATATCGCAGTCCATCAATAAGTCACTGATCGCCGGCATTACTAGTATAGAAAAAAAAAATTCAGTATATATATATATATATATATATATATATATATATTTTTTTTATATATTTTTTTGTTTATAGCGCAAAGAATAAAAAACGCAGTGGTGATCAAATACCACCAAAGCAAAGCTCTATTTGTGGGAAAAAATAACATACACTTGATTTGGGTACAGCGTTGCATGACCGCGCAGTTGTCAGTAAAGTAATGCAGTGCCGTATCACAAAAAAATGGCCTGGTCATGAAGGGGGGTAAATCTTCCGAAGGTCAAGTGGCTAACCTGTAACAAATTTGGCCATCCAAACTAATGTGGCAAGTTTGATCAATACAGGCATTTAGCCAAGGTTGGGATCCCCCATAGCATGTGAGGGCCAGCAGATTCAACAAAACATAATTTGTGTGCCATTGCAGCTTTGTATTACTAAATCTTCCATCTGAACCATTACATATATCTGAGCAGTTATCTGCCATGCAACCCAGATAAAGGCCAATTATTTGCAAAGAAGGTCTAAAATTAACATAAGGCCAATAATGGGCCTGTGTGTCGTCTCCTTCCACCTATAGTTCAAATGCTGACATCACAAAGAAATCACAAAATTAGGTGCCAAACAAAAAGAAGTGACGTCTATTTAGGTGAATTCAGCTTATGTTTGTGTAGTGACTGAATAAAGAAATATGTTGTAAAATATTCCTAAGAAAAAAAGTTTTCAAACATGATTGTTTATTTGTTTAAACAGGTTTTTCGTGACTTAGACCTAGAACATCTGGATTTATCAAACAATCAGCTGTGGGAACTTCCAAGCCATCTCATCCGCAACCTTGTCCATCTCAAAAAATTTTACTTGGCAGGAAACCTACTAACAAACATTCCAGACGATTTCTTTGATGGACTGAATGTTCTTGCTTATGTATATCTTGACAAGAACCCGTGGAACTGCAACTGTGCCCTCCACTATTTTAAGATATGGGTGGAAGATAATGGGCATAATATCTATACTATACTGCCTGATGGAACTCCAGATAGTGATGAGAATAGTGTACGCTGCTCTGACCTTGACAAGACCCCACTTATTGATTATAATATCGATGCATGTAATCCCGGGGGCCGTGGTGATGTGGACCAACATATCATGACACCAAAAAGTAAAGTCACACAAGCGCTGCCAACCACTGCCAAGACAACAGAACCAATGATAACGACAAAGAAGACTTCAATGGTGTCGTTCGCAAAAACTACACCTGTGCTGACCACTGAAGAGCATCCAACATCAGTTGCTACAACTACAAAAAGCAGAAGACTGACAACATCAATCGTGACTTCAACAAAATATACAGAGACCACTCCAACAGCCATGCCAGCTTTGACAACAAGAAAAATGACCACAAAAACATATAAGACTACTATGATGACAACTGCTGAACAAAGGAGAACAACTCCACAAACCACAGAAGTGCCAACTTCTATTTCCGCAACGACCATTTCGCACCCAACTTCTACTCTTCCCACCACAGTGAAGGTGGAACCCAGTACAATGCTAACCACCTCCATTGTGTCAACGCAAAAGCATCTTACAGAAACTTTGCTGATGTCTACTGAGATGCAGTTATTCAACACCATGCCACCAGCAGAAAATTCCCGAGCAGAAGCCCACGGCATGTCATGGCTGGAGTACAAGATTCTCAAAAACTGCTGCTTCCTCCACCTTATCATCTATATTTTTGGTATACTCCTACTTATAGCCCAGATGATCCTATCAGCATGCCTGTTGGTTTGGACCCATACACATCTCTATAGGCATTATCAGGCCCTCACGGAGAAATTACCGAACATACGGCTGATCCGGTACAGCCTGCGGGCCCCAGAGAGTGAGGATACAATACTGCTTGTCCACGATAAGGCTACTGAATCCAACTTTAGTGACCAGTCATTCTCTGGGGTGACAAGAATGTTGGTGCTGGAGGCCAATACCAGGGACCAAGAGAGATTATACACCTCTGCCATTTTGTAGTGATTGAATATATATTATAGCAAAAGGTTTATATATGCTGAAAACACAACTACTTATTAAAAATGTTACCTCACATGAACGCATCTGTTTTGTGGCCTGAGCTGTGAATCGATTCATAAAAAAAAGGCTTCCATCGTTCCATATGAAATGTCCTAGTTAGGTCATGATGATGAGTGTCAGTGATGTCACTGGTCTCTAGGGATTGGATGAGCTGTTTTCATTGAAGTGATAGTGATGTCACTGGTCTCTAGTGATTGGACGGGCTGTGTACTCATGAATATGAAGGGTCAGTGACGTCACTGGTTTCTAGGTGAATGGATAAGTTGTGTACACAATAATATGATTTTACACGGAATGTAAAAATGTATTGTTCAGGCGCCACACATGGCTCTTTACTTCAATTCCCTGCGGGATGGAGGTGCGGTGCCTTTGGATGAAAATAAGGCCTATATTAGTGTTATTCCTTAGTGTTATTCCTCAACCCAAAGGGACCCTACTGACGTTCTTAATTACTGCCCAATTTCAAATTAAATTAAATTGCGATTTAACCGATTGCCGACCGCCTCACGCAGATATACTGCAGCAGAAGGGCTCATACAGGCAGAATCACGCGCCTGTACATTCCCCTTTAAGAGGTGGCTGGCGCCCGCGGCAAGCTCCGTGAGTCGGGTCGTGGGTCCCGCGGACTCTAACGCCGCGGGGATACCCGCGATCGCCTCACAAGGAGGAAGAACAGGGGAGATGCTAATGTAAACAAGCATCTCCCCGTTCTGCCTAGTGACAAGTGTCACTGATCTCTGCTCCCTGTCATGACTTGTCATACACAAGCACGTTAGAAACACGCCCCTAGGACACACTTAACCCCCTTCACTGCCAGTGTCATTTACACGGGAATCAGTGCATTTGTATAGCACCGATTGCTGTATAAATGACAATGGTCCCAAAAATGTGTCAAAAATGCCGGATGTGTCCGCCATAATGTCGCAGTCACGATAAAAATCGCTGATCGCCGCCATTTAAAAAAAATTAATTATTAATAAAAATGCCATAAAACTATTCCCTATTTTGTAAACGCTATAACTTTTGCGCAAACCGATCAATAATCCCTTATTGCGATTTTTTTACCAAAAATATAAAGAATACGTATAGGCCTAAACAGAGGAAAAAAAATGTTTATTTATATATTTTTGGGGGTATTTATTATAGCAAAAAGTAAAAAATAATGCGTTTTTTTCAAAATATGTCGCTCTTTTTTTATTTATAGCGCAAAAAATAAAAACCGCAGGGGTGATCAAATACCACCAAAAGAAAGCTCTACTTGTGGGGAAAAAAGGACATCAGTTTTGTTTGGGAGCCACGTTGCATGAGCGCACAATTGTCAGTTAAAGTGACGCAGTGCCGAATCGCAAAAAGTGCTCTGGTCAGGAAGGGGGTAAAATCTTCCGGGGCTGAATTGGTTAAAGACCCTTACAAAACGTTTGGCCTCTCGCCTTAATACCTTTTTAGCACAATATATCCATAAGGATCAGTTGGGATTTACTGTACGCTCCAATTGGGATACTCCACTCAGACCTCAATAAGGCTTTTCATAGTTTAAACTGGAATTACCTTTTTGTTACTCTAGAGACCCTAGCTTTTGGCTCTTCATTCCTTTCCTTGCTGAAGACATTATATAGCTCCCCAGTAGCCCAAGTCTCCATTAGAGGTCATAAATCATCACTATTCCCTATTAAACGGGGCACAAGTCAGGGCTGTCCACTCTCCTCTTTGCATTGGCCATAGAACCCATGGCTATGGTGATTCGTTCCCACCCTAACATTCAAGGTATTCATTGTGGACAACAGGAACATAAATGTGCTTTATTTGCAGATGATGTCCTTATGTATATCACTAACCCTCAAGTGACTACCTAATTTGCTATCTTTGTTGGACCATTTCTCAAATTCTCTGGCCTGTCTCTAAATTCTCAAAAAGCAATGGCTTTTAATGTTTCGCTATCCCCTGCTATATTACAGACCCTTCAGAATACTTATAGTTTTTAAGTGGACCCACCACTCCCTTCCATACTTAGTTTCAATAGAAGATGTCAACTGAACCACTATCATTAAGGTGAATTACCCCCCATTATTTAAAAAACCTAGGGAGGGCCTTCGTTGTTGGGCGGACTATTCCCTTACATGGTTTGGCAGAATCAACTCAATCAAAATGACGTTCTTACCCAGACTCCTTTACTACTTTAGAGGTGGAAATCCCGAGGGGAGATTTACAACATCTACAAGCTGAAGTCCAGCGCTTCATGTGAGGTAACAAGAGGCCTCGGATGCAAAAACGAACGCTTTTGGGTTTGGTCTTCCTAATCTACAGGCATATTTGCAAGCAGCCCAGTTTGCCCAAAAGGCTTACAATACCGCTAAAGGCTCAGTCCCCCATTGGGTCTCTATTGAGGCACTTTCTTGCCATCCTTTTGCCATAGTGGCTTCCTAGCCATTTACGCCTATATTATGTCCCTCTCTATCACATTCTTTAGCAGTTTGGGACAGAACACGTCACAGCAGCCCTTTATCATCCCCACCTACACCACTAGCTCCCATTTTTTGTAACCCAGATTTTCCACCTGGCTTGGTACCAAGATTATTTCAATGGTGGCTCAATAAGGGGTTATTTAATGGAGATCAAATATACACGTTGCTACATTTTAGGGATACGTTGCAAATGCTTCCTAGTGAAATATTCCAACACAATCAAATTGAATTCTTTGCCAGATCTAAACTTAAGCTACTGGTGGGACCCCTTACACTCACAACCTTTGAACTATCTTGCCAAGCCAGGGGGTTCCAGAGGGGGCGTGTATCTGCGGTATATGCCTCTCTCACTGAGCCAGACTCAAAACTTGCCTATAAGAATCAATGGGAAAGGGACCTGAACCTTACCTTTGATCTGACTGAGTGGCAGGACATCGCTTATAATTTATCTAAAGTTTCCATCAATACAACTCTAATAGAGGCTAATTATTAAACACTCTTGCGTTGGTACCTGGTCCCAACTAGGGTAGCAAAAATGCATCCTTCCACTTCGCTGAATTGTTTCCGACGGTGCGGCCAGTTGGGGACGATGCACCATATTTGGTGGCAATGCCCTCTCGTGACTAGGTTCTGGATAAGGATATTTAATTGAATAAATTCGGTGACGGGGGTGAACATTCGCAGGTCTCCAGAAGCAGCTCTTTTTCACAAACTGCCTGATGAAGTGCCCAGAAAATCAGTGGAATTGATTACTTATATATTGCTGGCATCGAGAATTACAATTGCTAGGCATTGGAAACAGGTCGGTTATTCCTCTTGATTACGTTAGACGTAAACTCAATTGGATCATGATTAATGATAAACTCACTCATATACTTTGTAATAATTCCAAGAAATTTTATAAGATATGGGAACCGTGGATTGGTTATATCCCGACTCCCTAATGAACTCTGGGATGACCCTCTCCTTTTTCTTCTTCTTCCTCTCCTTTTTCCTCATTATTTCCCTCCTTTTCTGGTATCTACATGTACGGTACATTTGGTTGCACAGTAGTGAATCCTACGATAATCTCAAAGATCACTGCCGGGATTTCTCCATGGCTCCTTACCCATTACTTTCCTCCCCCCTTCCCCTACACCATGCCCTTGTTCCTGCTATCCATCATACAGTAGTAGTAATATTACTAATTACCGATGAGAAGCAATTGTTTGGTTTCCATTACTATTCAGGATTATGTTTGGTTTCCTTTTTCTTGATGATGATTGTTTTGTCTTGTTTTTTGATGATGATGGGTACATTCAACCCTCAGAGGTTAACATGACATTATTTTTTTTAATTTAATTTTCTTTTGCTTAAAACATGCTTATTTGATGTAATTTTGGATGACAATTATCTTTTGTGGTCATATATTTCATGTCTTTGTATTACTATGTTGACAACCTTTGTTCCAATAATACATCTGTTCCTACCAGACTTTGTTTCTTTTCCAATAAAAACATTGAAATAAAAAAAAATGTATTGTTCACCAAGATGTTTTTAGACTTTTTGATTGCCAACGAGATCAAACAGATCAGGAAAACCTTTCACCCTTTGGCGGAACAAGATCTTCTAGCACCCAAAGCAAAAAGGCCAAAGTGCACCCTCCATGACCTACAGAGTAGGTTGCAGGTCCTGACCCTCCTGCTGAAGTACCCGAGGTGACTGTCTCTTCTGCCTACCCCTTGCCCCAGCTCTGCCACCATAGTTTCCATGGAGTCACAGTTCTGAAACTGTTGGTGGCAAGTTGGCTTTAAAGCGGGGTTCCACTCAAATTTTTAACTTAATCTTACCACCTTCAGTTAATTGCATAGATGTTCAAATGGCGCACGAAAATTTTTTTTATCGCTGCAATTATCTTTATATTGTACTTTATTGTGGCACTTCCTGTCTCTCCTCCCATGGGAGTAGGCGCGTTTATTGCCTTTCCCCGGCGCCGCACTGTCTCCTGGGAGCTTAGTGTTAGCCCCGGTTCACACAGGGGCGGCACGACTTGCAGGTCGCCTCACCGAGGCGACCGGCACACGACATCCACGGCGACTTGCAAAACGACTTCTGTATAGAAGTCTATGCAAGTCGCCCCAAAAGAAGTACAGGAACCTTTTTCTAAGTCGGAGCGACTTGCGTCGCTCCTATTAGAACGATTCCATTGTACAGAAGGGGAGGCGACTTGTCAGGTGACTAGGTCGCCTGACAAGTCCCCCCTGTGTGAACCGGCACTCAGGCTTCCCAAGATTCAGTGCAGAAACAATGATCATGCGTGTGAACAAGCTGTGAATGAACAGCATTCACCGCATCCAGGAAATCAATGCTTGTGGGCTTCACATGCCCACAAGCAAGATGGAAACAGCCAGCATCACATTTTTTAAGTTATTCTTCAGTAGGAAAACAGACAGAGGCAGAAATATTAGACCCAAATTGTGAGTATTATTTCGGGATTAGCAAAGTGTCTCAATGACCTAAAAAAAAAAAAAGATTGGTCGCCGTATTGTTACGTTTAAAGCTAATTTCAGCCACTTCATCGACTAAAGATCTTTGCACTCTTTTTGGGGATTTCTCCACCTCACTTATTCTCCTAACGATAAATAAAATAAGCGATTATAACCCTTTTGTCTATATAAGAATCTAGCCAATGCTGTTGTGGCTATTACCAATAAAATCAATAACAAATGAGAACTGTGCTAAAAATATAAAGATCTAATTTTATTTATACAGAAGAGAAGCTAGCCATTAATCAAACGCAGCTGGTAAAACTTTAAAAACAATAATGTTACAAATTAAATACAAAAAAAATGTTGTTGCAATGTAAATGAAAGAAAGTTACAGTATAAGGAACAAAGAATAATGGAGATACAATACGCAGAAAACCTTACGTCCCCCATCATGCTCAGAGATCAAAAGGGACGCCATAAACCACTATGGTGTTTTATTTATCTGACAAAAGCCTCCTCTCTTGCCATTTGGTAGCATAATTTATGGACTATGTGGAACTTCACTTCAAAGGAGGCGCGAATGGAACAGGAATTACTTGACTATAAATGACAGCTGGTGTGTTAAAGATGACCTATATTATATTATAAGATTTCTGTCATAGCTTATGAGTGCCCCCCATTGACTGAATGTGGCAAAGTCTTAGGATATGTGAGAGGGAGCGTCTCTACCTGGAAGGGGGTGAGGAGGGGTGGTCTTTGCAAGAAGATAGAACACAAAAGCAAGACCCTCTGGGCCCTTTTGATCTCTGAGCACGATGGGGACGTAAGGTATTCTGTGTATTGTATCTCCATTATTCTTTGTTCCTTATATTGCAACATTCTTTCATTTACATCATAACATCATTTTTTTTTTTTTTTATTACCGGTACTTACTTTGTATTCTATTTGTAACATCATGGTTTTTAAAAGTTTTACCGGCTACATTCTATTTGATTAATGGCTAACTTCCCTTCTGTATAAATAAATTATATCTTTATATTTTTAGCACAGTTATCATTTGTTATTGATTTTTTTTGGTAATAGCCACAACAGCATTGGCTAGAATCTTATATAGACAAAAGGTTGTAATCACCTACAATATTTATTATTAGTGATTGTAAAGTCTTGTCTTTAAAAAACAAATATGTTCTACTTACCTGCTCTGTTGCAGTGGTTTTGCACAGAGCAGCCTGGATCCTCCTCTTCGCTGGTCCTGGCCCCTCCGTCCTGCTGAGTGCCCCCCACAGCAAGCAGCTTGCTATGGGGGCACCTGAGTCGAGCTGCAGCTCTGGGTGTCCATTCAGATACAGAGCTGCTGTTAGGCCCAGCCACCTCTCTCTCCTGATTGGCTAACTAACTTTGATTGACAGCCCTGGGAGCCAATGGCACCGCTACTGTGTCTCAGCCAATCAAGAGGGAGAGTCTCGGATGGCCGAGGACATCGCTGGACAGAGATGGGGCTCAGGTAAGTATTAGGGGGGTCACTGCTGCTTCTCTCTCCCTGTGCAGGGTAACTGGTCTCGTCTCCCCCCCACTCCTGTATTTTTTGCAGACAGTCTGTAGCCTCCTGGGGGCCCTCCCACAGCTCAGCTCTCTGCACAGGCTCTGTACAGCACAGTGATGAGGTCTCTGTTACGTTTACAAAGTTATATCTGGATTTGGAAAGGAATTCGGTACACACAAAATGGATTTAATATATTTAAGTTTTTGTACCCGAGTTCAGCTTTATTCATAAAGTAGGATTTTTTTTTTTCCCCTTTTTATTAAACACATCCCACTTTTCTGCAAATCCATGAAAGCAGTAGGTGGCATTAGGTGCAGATTTAAAACCACAAAAATTTAAAAAATGCAAAAGAAAACAAAAGAATGCCAGAATAACATAACAAGGACAAATTGCAGTTTATATACCAGAATCTCATTGTTCATAAGAAGTTATAGGTCTGCATTTCGCTTTCCATAAATATAATTTATCAGCAAATAATAATATAATACCCCAACAAAGAAACCGTCTCCAGAGAAAACATGATAAAAATAAAATGGCTTTGGCTGAAGTCACTCCAAAAATAACAGTTTAAAGGAAAACTCCATTCTGATTATTCTAACTGTGAGGATTTGGTAGAGCCGGGGTAGGAGAAGCCGGAGTAGTACTGTGGGTAGATTACGCTCACCTCTTTGCCCTCCATCTATGGTAATATTGCTTTAATGGTGCTCCTCTCTCACTTTAGGAGGCTCCTCTCACCCTGTGGGAGAAGACAGTAGCTTGGTAGATTACACTGACTTCTGTGTCCTCAATCTATGGTTAATCCTGCATTAACAGTGACCCTCCCTCGCTGTGGAAGGCCCCTCCCTCGCTGTGGAAGGCCCCTCCCTCGCTGTGGAAGGCCCCTCCCTCGCTGTGGAAGGCCCCTCCCTCAAGAGATCCCTCCCATGCTGTAAGAGGCTTTGCCCACCACGTGGGAGAAGACAGTAGCTTGGTAGATTACGCTCATCTCCCTTTCTTCGATCTTTGATAAATCTTGCTTTAACAGTGACCCTCCCTCGCTGTGGAAGGCCCCTCCCTCACTGTGGAAGGCCCCTCCCTCACTGTGGAAGGCTCCTCCCACACTGGGAGAAGCTAGTAGCTTGGACTGCAAATCTCAGAAGTCAGTTTTGAAAAATCAGATTGGAGAATCACCAGAGGTGCCAATAATTTACACACTATGCTTTTCCTGCTTCTCCTGCCCACGTGTCATGTCAGGATAGAGTTCCCCTTTAAGTTTTGTTGACTCTTTGCTACAGAGAGAGAACCCCGTGTAATTTTGTGATAGAAAGCAGAACACCAGTCTAACTAGAGAAAAAAAAAAGCAAGATATGTTTTTGAAAACAAAAAGCTTTGGATGTCACGAATACTATAGCTCTATCTCCTTACAATATAGGAGAGTATATAAATGAAATTTCTGTATCTGACACCTTCACAAGCTATGTATCTGAGCCCATGCCCCCCCTAAGTAACATCTACTCCTGAAGTGGGAAGTTTTTTTTTTTTTCCTCTGGTTCACATCCGCACATGTATAACATGATGGGAAAGAGTTCCAAATTTACGAACGTGTGCCTGGCTGCTAGTGTCGTCACAAAAAGATTTGTCATCTATCCCCCACAGAAAGGGGGTTGTACATTTTCTATGAAAAGGTAGCAGTGTTGATGTATGCATATGTACCCGGCAGTTAAAGCCATGAGAGCACCATAAAATTTTGGGGGTTACTTAAAAAAAAAAAAAGAAAAAATACAATGGGGGTCACATTAAGTGCTTTGTGGAGTTCTTCTTTAAAGCGTTGTATTAAGACAGAGCCTTCCCCCTCCCCTATTGCACACTTGTTACACAATGTAAACCAGAAAGGGCCCAGGGGATGTTTTGGGGCTCCGTTTTGTCATTTTCTCGCTAGGAGGAGGAGGAGGAGGGGGGTTTGGCTCCAGGATTTGGGTCTGTAAGCCAGATAAATAGACGGGGGGTACAAAGTCTTATCATCCGCTCAGGAAAAACTGCTTATAGTATTTGTTCATCTGTTCGAGGAAGATAAAGGTCAGAACAGTGTGGGGTCCCAGCCGGGCGTAGTAAGGGGTGAAGCCTTTCCAGAGGCTGAAGAATCCTTCATACCGCACCACCTTCATAAGGACATCCTGGGAGAGGGGCGAGAGAAAATACATGAAAACAAATGTTTGTTAACAGAGAGGAGCCTCAGATTATGGCTTTTTGCTGCTGGAGGACTCTGCTCCTTCCATTATCTAACTATCCTCTCCTGAAATACTACTCATTGCTGAAGAACTCTGCTCTTTCCTCTATCCAACTCTCCTCTCCCAAAATACTATGCATTGCTGAAGAACTCTGCTCTTTCCTCTATCCAACTCTCCTCTCCCAAAATACTATGCATTGCTGAAGAACTCTGCTCTTTCATCTATCCAACTCTCCTCTCCCAAAATACTATGCATTGCTGAAGAACTCTGCTCTTTCCTCTATCCAACTCTCCTCTCCCAAAATACTATGCATTGCTGAAGAACTCTGCTCTTTCCTCTATCCAACTCTCCTCTCCCAAAATACTATGCATTGCTGAAGAACTCTGCTCTTTCCTCTATCCAACTCTCCTCTCCCAAAATACTATGCATTGCTGAAGAACTCTGCTCTTTCGTCTATCCAACTCTCCTCTCCCAAAATACTATGCATTGCTGAAGAACTCTGCTCTTTCATCTATCCAACTCTCCTCTCCCAAAATACTATGCATTGCTGAAGAACTCTGCTCTTTCATCTATCCAACTCTCCTCTCCCAAAATACTATGCATTGCTGAAGAACTCTGCTCTTTCTTCTATCCAACTCTCCTCTCCCAAAATACTATGCATTGCTGAAGAACTCTGCTCTTTCCTCTATCCAACTCTCCTCTCCCAAAATACTATGCATTGCTGAAGAACTCTGCTCTTTCCTCTATCCAACTCTCCTCTCCCAAAATACTATGCATTGCCGGAGAACTCTGCTCTTTCCTCTATCCAACTCTCCTCTCCCAAAATACTATGCATTGCTGAAGAACTCTGCTCTTTCATCTATCCAACTCTCCTCTCCCAAAATACTATGCATTGCTGAAGAACTCTGCTCTTTCATCTATCCAACTCTCCTCTCCCAAAATACTATGCATTGCTGAAGAACTCTGCTCTTTCCTCTATCCAACTCTCCTCTCCCAAAATACTATGCATTGCTGAAGAACTCTGCTCTTTCCTCTATCCAACTCTCCTCTCCCAAAATACTATGCATTGCCGGAGAACTCTGCTTCTTCCTCTGACGCTGGCCATAGATGACAGAAATTTTCTTTACGATGGAAGGAAAGAAAATCACTTGATTCCCCCATTAACACAATTAGTGTTGACGGGGGAATGCTTCCCATTGCGCTATTGTATTCTGCCAGCGGGGAGTATTCCCGGCCAGCAGAATACAAAGGTTACTGCTGGCGGCTATAGCCCTCGGCAGTGACTGTGTGCAGAAAAATCTGACATGCTGGTTGTACCCAAGTTAATAGATTGATCAACTTGGGTACAATCAGCCTACCCATACACGGATCGAAATTTGGCTGGTCCCTGATGAACCGGCCGAATTTCAACCCATGTATGAATGGCTTAACTCTCCTCTTCTAAAATACTCTGAGCTCCTGGAGGACTCTGCTCCTTCCTGGGACTCTCCTCTTCCAAAATACTCTTAGCTCCTGGAGCACTCTGCTTCTTCCTCTAGCTAACTCCCATCACCTGAAATACTCCACGTTGCTGGAGGACTCTGGAGGAGGAGGGGAACTCTCCTCTCCTAAAATACTTTAAACTGCTGGAGGACTCTACACCTTCCTCTATCAAACTCCCCTCTCCTAAAATACTGTGTTCCCCGTGACTAACCTCTGAGGAGCGGAGTGAAACAGGTTGGGGGGGTGGCCTGGCGGGAGCCCAGGCTGAGGTTTCTCTCCCATAACCATCACAGGACACCGTGGATGTGCGGCACCAGGGATCCTTCCTCTCTTCCTTCTAGTGCCTCTCCTAAAATACTCTGTGTTGCTGGAGGACTCTGCTCCTTCTGCTGCTTTCCAACTCTCCTCTCTTAAAACACTCTGTACTGCTAAAGGACTGCTCTGCTGGAGTAAAAATTCGACATTCCATATTCACTCACCAGTCCATTCCTGTACTCAGGCTTTCCATCTATCATCCGCATATTCTGTATCCTGAAGGAAAGAAGAATAATTTAGTCTCTGCTTACATCAGTAAGAGTTCACAGTCCATTCCAGTTTTATTACAAGTAGTTTATGGTGAGCTGTACAAAAAAAGGAACTGTAACCCTCTCTAAAAAAAATATAGTGCTTTCTCAAAGCTGAATTCCAAGAAAAACGCTTAAAGCACAAGTTAAAATACGTAAGTGGCAACTGTTATCTTCAAGAAAAACTCCCTGATCTTCCCTGTATTAAAGGAATATGTTCTGGTCTAGGAGCTGCCCCGGCCTGTCAATTGGATAATGAAGTAGCTACAGCACACAGACAAGGCCATCTTTAAGCTACCACCTGAGCAACGCGTTTGAGCGTTTTGTTTTTTTCCAGGCATGTGTATGCACGTTTGAGCATTTTTATTCGTACAGCGTTTTTAAAGCGTTTTTTTTATTAGCCAATAGAGAAAAATATCATCTGTATCATCATTAATTGCTATGTTTTTCAGATTTCCCTTTTTTTTTACTTGCTTTGTAAGGGGTTAAAGGTTATGGGTTAATTATTTACTTATTTTGTTAGGTTAAGGGTTAAGATAAGGGTTAGGGGTTAATATTAGGCTTAGGGGTTGGGGATAGGGTTTATTTATTCTACGTATCTTTATTGATTTATGTACCGTATATACTCGAGTATAAGTCGTTCCGAGTATAAGTCGAGGCCCTAATTTACCACAAAAAAAATGGGAAAAACTTAGTGACCCGAGTATAAGACGAGGGTGAGAAATGCACAGCTACTGTAAGTGGAAAAGAGGGTCAACAATGCCCATTTGCAGCCTCACTGTGCCCATTTGCAGCCATAGGTCCCCTGAACTTCAAACTCGGTAGTTAAGGGTTCCTAGATGCCCCCTAGCTGCAGCCAAAATTTGGGGTCTCTGAACCCAAAGGGTCCCGAAATGACATTGCTGCAGATGGACACAGTTGACCAAATTTGGGGCCCCGTATCCTCTTAGTGTTAGGAACCCCAAATTTGGTGTGCAAACCCAGTGGAACTAGCACCATAAAATATCCAATGCTGGGGTTTCTAGCACCAAGTGTCCCCGAGATACAGGGCCCCAAATATCGGTTCAGAAAATGTCAAGCACTTTTCTGCAGCAGAGAATGACATTTTCCAAACTGGGTTTGGGGCCCTGTATCTCAGGGCCACTTGGTTCTAGGAACCCCAGCTTTGGATATGTTGTAGTACCAGTTCCACTGGGTTTACACACCAAATTTTGGGTTCTTAGCACTAAGTGGCCCTGAGATACGGGGCCCCAAAATCGGTTCAGAAAATGTCAAGCACTTTTCTGCAGCATAGAATTACATTTTCCGAACTGAATTTGGGGCCCCGTATCTCGGGGTCACTTAGTGCTAGGAACCCCAGCTTTGGATATGTTGTGGTACCAGTTCCACTGGGTTTGCACACCAAATTTGGGGTTCCTAGCACAAAGTGGCCCTGAGATACAGGGCCCCAAAATCGGTTTGGAAAATGACATTTTTTGCTGCAGAAAAGTGCTTGACTCGAGTATAAGTCGAGGGGGGCACTTTCAGCACAAAAAAATGTGCTGAAAAATTCGACTTATACTCGAGTATATACGGTATTTTTTTATTTATTTATTTTTAAATTATTGCATTTGAGCAGAAAAATGCTAAGAGCACTAAAACACTCAGACTGATCAAGCATCTCCATGGAACAGAAAATGCACCGATCTGCCCGATTCGATCTACAATAAAAAGCTCTATAACTTTTCTGAGCTTCAGGTAACTTGTAGTGGAGATGTGAACCATCTCCATAGAGAATAATTTATTCTTTCTCCTCCAGCGTTTTGGAGCTTCAAGCTACTGTACAAAACACTGAGGTGGGGCCTTAAGGTCTGCCTAAAACACAGAGAGATGGTGGAACAAAAAGCTGATGAACCTTTACAGGAAAACTCGATGAAGCCATGGCTGAGAGACACTCTCACAGCCTGAACTACTTCCGGTCAATGGAGGGAAACTTCTATTTTGGTAAACTGGAGCCCAACATAGGAACGAAACAACACGGTCTTGATTAGAGGTTAAAGGCAGAAACTAGCTTAGGCAATAATGAAGTCCTTGGCCTCAGCACCATCTGGTTCCCATGGAAAACTAGAAAGAGGATTGGCCAATTTAGACCCTGTCCTCCCAGAGATGGCTGCGAGAAACACCACTTTTTGAGTGAGCACAGAAAGAGGAATGTCTCTGGTGGGTTTAAATGTCAGTTTCTGAAGTACAGAGAGAACTAGATTCAGATCCTGACAAGTTACAGCAGAAAGGATGAGAGGGAACAAGAAGGCGACCCCCTCTACAAAGGATCTCGATCAAAGAGTGGGAAAGCAGCGTTCTGGATTTGTCCTACAGAGAAACTCCCAGGGTGGAAGCCCCAAGACTCACACCAAGTGAAGATTGCCTTCCACCTACAATGATTGTACTTGAGAGAAGTAGAATTCCTAGCTTTTAGCACCGTAGGCATAGAATGCATGAAGGTAAAAAAAACCTTCAGCCTCTAAAACCCCTTTAAAGGCTACAATTATTTGCTCCTAAGATTCTATAATTGGGGAAGCAACCATATTAGTAAAAAGATCCCTTCTAATGGGCTCAATCAGCCACAGTTTTCCAAGCAAGGTCACGGCTAAGGTGTGATGAGGAGCAGGACCAACCAGCGAGAACAGAGCTCTAGAGAGGGCTTCCAACTTCTTATCAGTTGGGTCCGTAAAGACAGGTGCAGATTCCCGTGCCAAGATGGCCGTCTTGTTAGTTAGGGACAATGCTGTGAGGGTAGAGTAATTTTTTTTTTTTTTTTTCAAACTGATTCTAAGGCTAATAAGTGCTTGGGATAAGCAAACATCTTATCAGGGTGTTTCCAATCTCCATAGAGGAAGACTTGGAACAGCAGGTGCACCACGAAAGTCTTTGAGGTCTCGAGGGCTCCAAAATACCCAAGACTAGGGATAGCCTATAACCTTTACCAGCGCTAATGCTCTCATTTCAGAGCCTTGCCTGATAGGAGCTCAGTAAATCAAACTCAGAGTCTTAGCCACCAATGGCTCAAAGGAAACAGGCAGATCTGATAAGAGATCTGCAGGGGAAGGCGCAAGAGTGCACTTCTGGCCCCTACGGTTAGAGTCAGCAAATAGCTGGGTGATTTGGAGCAGAAAATCTTGCATGACTGTAATGAAAATGTTAGAGAAGTTGGTCATACCCAATATAGCTAGGGAAGACCCTAAGGATTGGAGAGTAACATGATGACATGCTGCAGACGCCCTGCAAGCAGCACCGGATCCATTAACAGTGTGTGAGCTGGGGGCACCTGTTGCTGCAGGACTGTCCACATCGTGTCTGGAATTATACATGTTATGACCGTGTTGTATTTGGGTAACGTTAGGCTCAAGACACGAGACAAAGCCTCAAGTGCTCACAAAACCTAGACAGTTGGTAGCAGCTGAGGGTGGGGTGGTCGGAGGTGACCATGGTCACTGTAGGCAGGCAGCAAGAACAGACTGAAGATTGAAGTTCCACACGACTATTTGCAATGCAGGAGCAGCAGCAGGGAGATGCTTCCTGGGTGCTGGATGGCATGAAAGAGAGCACAGGGGGCGACACTCCACCCAACAAATGACATGAGAGTCCAGTCTCTCAGCATTTACACCTTCCGTGGTGGAGGCCTGAAGATTGGCTAAAGTTTTATCTGCTTGCCTGTGTCTAATCCTCCTGTAGATGACAACCTGACTGCATTAGAATTTCTGTCCCCCCCCCCCCCCCCAATGGAAGAGAAAAAAACTATGTTATGGGGGACCCAGAAATACAAAACTGATGTGTCAGTGCTAATGACAACCTGCATCATGTGTGTCATTTTTTTATTTTGCCCATAAGTACACTTTAAGGATTCTCTCCATCTGTCAAGCACTACAAACGGCTACCCCATTTTCTATGCAAGTGGTTATTAGTTACCTATATACAGGGCTTTTTTTCCCTCAGAGAATAGGTGCAGGGACTCCCCCCTTCTGAGTCCCCCCCTTGTCTCCGCCCCTTACCCACCTCCAAGCATCGTGCCTAGATTCCACCCCCTACCCACCTCCCAGTACTGCCCCAAGTATTATTTGCTAAATAATTTGTATGGAATTTGTTCTCGTTTAATAACAAGAAAAGCAGTAAAAATAGATGCACTGGAGCCAGCAACAAAAGACCCCACCCCAGTAATAATAGATTCTCCCAAGCAACAATAGATTCCCCTCCCACCAATAATAGACCCCACCCTAACAACAATAGGTCCTCCCCAAGCAAAAAAAATTCCCCTCCCAGCAATAATAGACCCCATCCCAGCAACAATAGATCCCTAACACAATAGACTCCCCCAGCAACAATGGTCCCCACCCCAGTAACAATAGTTACCCCCAACAACAATAGAGCCCACCCCAGCAACAATAGTTCTCCACACAACAATAGACCCCCCCCCCCCCCCACACACACAGAAACAATGGACCATCCACAAGAAAATACCACCCTCAGCAACAAAAGATCCACCCTAGCAACATTAGACCTCGCGCCCCCCAGCAGCATCAACAGATCTCCCAGCGGTCAGCATTAATAGACCCTCCAGCAGCCAGCAACAATAGACCTGTCCCTCAACAGTAGATCCCTACAAGCACCATAAGACACCCCCCCTAGCAACAACAGATCCCCCACAAGCAATAATAGACTCTCACATAAATACAGATCCCACCAGTGACCATAAATCCCCCAGCAGACAGCATCAATAGACCCTCCAGCACATCCCTTGCTATTACATACATTTAATGCTGGAGGTGCCGGAACTGCGTTCCCTCACGTTCCCGCTGAAAAAAAAGAAGCCCTGCCTATGTATATTGTATTGTCTTCAGTCTGAGAGACTTGCGGTGAAACTAAGGAGTACCAGTCATAACACAGAACTGGTGTATGTAATGTGACATTATGGCTGACCAGGATTACATACTAGATCTTTACAGAAACAGTTTTTAAAACATCAACATGCCCTGAAACAAAGGCCGTAACAGAACGTCTTTTGGTCCTCTACCTGGTTTTTGCGATGTCAACTGGCATAGAGGCAGCCGTGGTGACCAACCCGCTGATCATACTGGAACAGAAGTGACAGAGGATATCATCCCGGAAATATCCTGTAAGAAATCAAACACGGATTATTCTTGCTGAGCTGTGATATTATCATGAAATGTACTGTGTGCGCCCAATCCTTACTACACATATATTTCACAGAGCTCAGCGGCTCCTGATTGGTGTTTCTTTAACGCCAATGTCACAACGTCAATTCCACTGAAGCCGAGGTATCTTCTCTGCTAAGCGGGAGACTTTGATGCACAGAAAGACATAGAGGCATTAAAAGGGGTTGCAAACCCTCTGCATTTTTCACCTTAACGCATTTTATGCATCAAGGTGAAAAACCTCCTTTACTGCAGCAGCCGCCCCGAGCCCCTCTTATACTTACCTGAGCCCAGTAATTCCCACGACGGGAACAAGCACACAAGCTTCTGCCGGTGTCTCGTGTGCTGATTGGATAGATTGATAGCAGCGCAGCCATTGGCTCCCGCTGCTGTCAATCAAATCCAATGACGCGGGAGCGGAGCCGAGTCCTGCTGTCTGTGTCAACAGACACAGCAGAAGGACACGGGAGCGTGTCCGCATGAGTGCCCCGAGGGAGAGCACTTCTCCGATGGGGCACTCGAGAAGAGGAGGAGCTAGGAGCGCCGCGGAGGGACAACAGAAGAGGAGGATCGGGGTCACTCTGTGCAAAACCAACTGCACAGCGGAGGCAAGTATAAAATGTTTGTTTTTTTTTTGTTTTGTTTTTTTAAACCTGAACCTTTACAACCCCTTTAAAGGAATGATTTATATGCCTCCACCTATTATCTATAACCGAGGAATATGCTCCCCTTCTTTTGGATTTGTAGTGGAAGTGATGATATATTACTTTTTTTCTCTTTTTTTACATAATTAGTGCAACCAAAAATTATATTTCAATGTCTGGTAAGTGGTAGCCTGTGGTTTCTTATATCTTTCAGGCGTTCTATTGGTGACATCTCTGTGCTTGAGCACCTTGGAGTGTACACCAGCCATGGCCATTATGAGTGGGACCACTGCTGCTCCTAGGGGTCTTTGTTCTCCCCACAATCCAGGGGTCTTCAAACGTTCTAAGCAAAGGGCCAGTTTTGTATACTCCAGACTTTAGGAGGGGCCAGACTGTGGCCATTGTGAGTGGAAATTGTCCTGGCGTCAGTGGGAGTAAACAATGTATCCTTTGGTTTTAGGGGGAGAAATAATGTCCCATCTCTGGCGTCAGTGGGAGGAAAAGTGCCCCATTATTGGTGTCAGTGGGAGTTCTTTTTCACATGTCACTTGATTTATTTCATTACTTATATGATTAATCATTACTGTTTTTTATTATTTCACTTATATTATCATATTTGTGTCTACTGGTTAGCGCTACATCACTTATCACCTCGATTCTTTTATGTTTGTCAAATTTTTATGGCGCCGCTTGTTTTTAGGGTATTTGGGGTTAGCGCAGTAATATCCACATTTCCAGTGGGAGGAATAGTGCCCCATCATTGGTGTCAGTGGGAGGAATAGTGCCCCATCATTGGTGTCAATAGTGAGAAATAGTGCCCCATCATAGGTGTCAGTGGGAGGAATAATATCCCATCATTGGTGTCAGTGGGAGGTATAGTGCCCCATCATAGGTGTCAATGGTGAGAAATAGTGCCCCATCATAGGTGTCAATGGTGAGAAATAGTGCCCAATCATATGTGTCAATGGTGAGAAATAGTGCCCCATCATAGGTGTCAATGGTGAGAAATAGTGCCCCATCATAGGTGTCACTGGGAGGTATAATATCCCATCATTGGTGTCAGTGGGAGGAAAAGTGCCCCATCATTGGTATCAGTGGGGAGGTATAGTGCCGCATCATTGGTGTCAATGGGAGGAAAAGTACCCCAGTCATTGGCGTCAATGGGAGGAATAGTGTCCTATCGTTGAGGTCAGTGGGGAGGTATAGTGCCGCATCATTGGTGTCAATGGGAGGAATAGTACCCCATCGCGGGTGTCAGTGGGTATCAGTAGCAGGAATTCTGCCCTATTGTTGGAGTCAGTGGAAAAGTGTCCCAATGTTGGGGTTAGTGGGAGGAAGAGTGTATTATTAGTGGAAGGAAAAGTGCCCCAAGGGCCAGATAAAAACATGCAAGGGGCCACATCCGGCCCGCTGGGCCACAGTTTGGAGAGCACCATGCTAGAGGGCCATATATATATATATATATATATATATATATTGGGGCGGCACAGTGGTGTAGTGGGTAGCACTCTCGCCTAGCAGTAAAAAGGGTCGCTGGTTCAAATCCCAACCACGACTACCTGCCTGGAGTTTGCATGTTCACCCTGTGCCTGGGTGGGTTTCCTCCGGGTACTCCTGTTTCCACCTACACTCCAAACACATGCTGGTAGGTTAATTGGCTTCTGTCCAAGATTGGCCCTAGTATATAAATGGGGACCTTGGAATGAGGGTAGGGACTGATGTGAGTGTGTAATGTACAGGGTTAGGGACAATTGTAGACACGCACACACACTCACTCAGGTTGAACTGGATGGACTGGTGTCTTTATTCAACCTTACTAACTATATGAGTGTAATATAGATGGTTTAAATGTAAAAAAAATGTATAGTGGATTTACTCATCAGTAAGTCTTACCAGAATCAAGTAGGAACTGCTTGGATTGGGAGTAGGATGCCAACTGTGCAGCATTTACAACAATAGCGCGAGCCATGGTGGGTACACAGCCCTGGAAGACAGAATACAATTAATATCTGGATAACATTTTATATATATATATATATATATATATATATATATATATATATATATATATATATATATATTTATTATATATACACATACATGAAAACACACACCCACACACACACACACTATACAGTGGGGAAAATAATGATTTGATCCCCTGCAGATTTTGTAATTTGCCCACTTACAAAGAAATGAAGATGATGATAATGATTTTGACTTGTAATCAACAAATGTCAGAAAAGGTTTGGTATTTAAAGTGGTTGTAAAAAAACTCTATTGAAAATTAAAACACAAAAAAACAAAAACCTGCAAGACAAAGGCATAATGAGCTAGTATGCATAGCATACTAGCTCATTATGAATTACTTACCCGAGATGGAAGCCCCCGCAGCGGTCCTCGTTCACCGCTCTGGCGGGCGACATCTCCCCGGGGACTTCTGGGTATCGCAGCTCCGGCGCTGTGATTGGCCGGAGCCGCGATGACGTCACTCCCGCGCATGCTTACGGGAGCCGCCAGGAACAGCACAGTACAACTGAAGCGTACGTGCCGTTGCTTCAGTTTGCTTAAGTGTGCATGTGCCGATGACGTTGGCACGTAAAAAATACAGGGATATCTCCTAAACCCGTGCAGGTTTAGGAGATATCCAGTGTAGCTACAGGTAAGCCTAAATATAGGCTTGCCTGTAGTTTAAAGTGGTTGTAAACGGTTTACAACCACTTTAAATGGATAAACTTTCCTTAATTTACACGCTGGAGTTCTTACCTTTGATAAAAAAAAACGAAAAGATACTTTGTTTCTACTTATTCGTGCGTTGCGATTTAAACTTAACGGGCTGCTCGGATTTTTTTTTTTTTTCCCAGCTGTGAGAACTCTCTGCACTTGTTAGAAAGAATTGTGACATGCTGTTTTGAAGATCGGGAAGAGAAAAAGATTGCGATTTAGATTCTTAACAGCTCTTGCTCCCTCCATAAATCTTCTATGGGATTAAGGTCTGGAGACTGACTAGGCCACTCCATGACCTTAATGTGCTTCTTCTTGAGCCACTCCTTTGTTGCCCCGGCGGGATGTTTGGGGTCATTGTCATGCTGGAAGACCCATCCAAGATCCATCTTCAGTGCTCTGGCTGAGGGAAGAAGGTTCTCATCCAAGATTTTACAATACATGGCCCCCGTCCATTGGCCCCTCAATGCTGCCAAGTCGGCCTGTACCTTTAGCAGAGAAACAGCCCAAAAGTATCATGTTTGCACCCCCAATCTTGACTGTAGGGATGGCGAGTCCCCCTCCTCAAGAAGGCACATGTACAGTCATGCCAATGAACATCTAAATGATTCAGAGAATGACTGAAAGAAAGCGCTGTGGTCAGAGGAGACCAAAATTGAGCTTTTTGGCATTCACTAGCCATGTTTGGAGAAGGAAAAATGCTGACTATGACACTAAGAACACCATCCCTACAGTCAAGCATGGAGGTGGAAACATGATTCTTTGGGGCTGTTTCTCTGCTAAAGGTACAGACCGACTTTGACCCCAGATCTCTCCATAAAGAGTACCTGTCACTGCCTATTACTGTTTACATTCCTTTTGACAGCAATAGAAGTTATCACATTTTTTTTTTCTCAAAGGGACAGTGAAAAAAAAACAAAAAAAACAAAAACAAAAAAAACACTAAACTTTTTTTTTTTTTTGAAGCGCCCCAGACCCTGCGCACCAAAGAAAAATCATATGCAAGTCAGGTCCAGAAGTGTAAACAATGTTCAAATCACACATGTGAGGTATCGCCACGATCGTCAGAGCGAGAGCAATAATTTTAGCAAAACACCTCCAACAACTCAAAACTGGTAACCGTAAAAAAAAAAAAGAAAAGAAAAAGGGAAACCATTCAACATGTCACCATTCCACAAGTGTGCGCAATTTTAAAGCATGACTGGTTAGGTATGAATTTAGTCAGCATATTATCTTTCACAATGTACAAAAAAAAAAAATTGGGCTAACTTTACCGTTCAGTATTTTTTAAAATTGAGTAAAGTGTATTTTTTCCCAAAAAATTGTATCCGAAAGACCACCGTGCAAATACTGTGTGACATAAAATATTGCAACGGCCGCCATTTTATTCTCCAGAGTCTTTCCTAAAATATATATATATTTATGTTTGGGGGTTCTAAGTCATTTCCTAGCAAAAAACTCTGATGTTAACCTGTAAACAACAAATGTCAGAAATAGGCCTGGTCTTCAAGTGGTTAAATTACACCTATGATAAAAATGATAGATCCTTAATTTCTTTGTAAGTGGGCAAACTTACAACTGCAGGGGATCAAATCTCTCTCTCTCTCTCTATAATATATATATATATATATATATATATATATATTATATATATATATATATATATATATATATACACATACATACACATACATATATATATATATATACATATATACACACACACATACATACATACATACATACACTCACAGGCCACTTTATAAAAGGTACACCTTGCTAGTAGCGGGTTGGACCCCCTTTTGCCTTCAGAACTGTCTTCATTCTTCGTGGCATAAATACAACAAGGTGTTGGAAACATTCCTCAGAGATTTTGCTCCATAGTGACATGATAGCATCTATTTCTCACTACTTTGAAGAGGAACATCGTTGTTATGGCAGCAGCTAGCGGTCCGCTTTCAGATAAAAGTGGTCTCTGTGGCGGAATCGCCGCAAGATCACTTTTAAATCAGCAGCGGGAGAGGGCCCCCTGCGCCAACCTCGCTCCGGGTGCCCTCCGCCGCTTGCCGGAGTCGTCAGTAGTGGCGGAGGCGATCGAGTCTGAACCCTGGCTTGGAATGGAGACGATCCATATCATTGCAGGGCGGAAGCAACGTCAAAACATCACTTCCGCCCATAGCTCTCAATGGACATTTTTTGTTTTTTTCCAAAAGACATTTAATTATTTTATTTTCTTTATAAGTCTTTATAAGTCTTTTTTACCCCAGATCTCATATTTAAGAGGTCCTGTCATGCTTTTTTTCTATTACAAGGGTTCTTTATATTCCTTGTAATAGGAATAAAAGCAACACAATTTTTTTTAAAGTAACAGTGTAAAAAAAAAAAAAAAGGGTAAAATAAATGTAAAAATTTTTTTTTTTTTAAACACGCCCCGTCCCGCCGAGCTCGCATGCAGAAGCGAACACATACGTGAGTAGCGCCCGCAAATGAAAACTGTGTTCAAACCACACATGTGAGGTATCGCCGCGATCGTTAGAGCAAGAGCAATAATTCTAGCCCTAGACCTTTCTCTGCAACTCAAAACATGCAACCCGTAGGATTTTTTAAACGTCGCCTATGGAGATTTTTAAAAGTAAAAGTTTGTCGTTATTCCACGAACGGGCGCAATTTTGAAGCGTGACGTGTTGGGTATCAATTTACTCGGCCTAACATTATCTTTCACAATATAAAAAAAAAAAAAATTGGGCTTACTTTACTGTTGTCTTATTTTTTAATTAAAAAAAGTGTATTTTTTACATTCTCAAAAAGTGCGCTTGTAAGAACGCTACGCAAATACGGTGTGACAGAAAGTATTGCAACGACCGCCAAGTTATTCTCTAGGGTGTTAGAAAAAAAATTATATTATATAATTTAACATATATATATATATATATCTATCTATCCAAGTAATTTTCTAGCAAAAACAAAAAAACTGTTTTTAACTTTTAAACACCAAATCTCAGAAAGAGGCTCGGCCCTTAAGTAGTTAAACGATGCTCAATTAGTACTAAGGGGCCCAAAGTGTGCCAAGAAAACATCCCCCCCACACCATTACACCATCACCAGCCTGAACCATTGATACAAGACAGGATGGATCCATGTTTTTTTGTTGTTTACGCCAAATTCCGACCCTACCGTACCATCTGAATGTTGCAGCTGAAATCGAGACTCATCAGACCAGGCAACGCTTTTCCAATGTTCTTTTGTCCAATTTTGGTGATCCTGTGCGAATTGTAGCCTCAGACTCCTGTTCTTAGCTGACAGGAGTGGCACCCGGTGTGGTCTTCTGCTGCTGTAGCCCATCTGTTTCAAGGTTCGATGTGTTGTGCATTCAGAGATGGTATTCTGCATACCTTGGTTGTAATGAGGGGTTATTTGAGTTCCTGTTGCCCTTCTATCATCTGGAATCAGTCTGCCCATTCTCCTCTGACCTCAAGGCATTTTCCTCCACACAACTGCCGCTCACTGGATATTTTCTCTTTTTCGCACCATTCTCTGTAAACCCGAGAGATGGTTGTGTGTGAAAATCCCAGTAGATCAGCAGTTTTTGAAATACTCAGACCAGCCCCATCTGGCACCAACATCCAGCATCCGGACGACTTGCCGACTTGTTCCTAGAAGCAAAGCTGTTCTGGTCTGATCAGGAGCCTGCGTGCGTTTCAACTGGCGGAAACTGAATAGCCAGGAGTCCCCGCCCCCTAAGCGTTTCGTCACTTCTTGGATATCATCTGGAGGTATGGCTTCGGCCGTGTGGTACGCAACTTATATAATCGGCCATTGGATAATAAAATCCTATAGTGTTATGTCTGATTTTGCTTTAAATTCCTTAATGAATGTTAATCAGCAAGTGCTGAGAGTAAAAATTGGGGGGGGGGGGGGGGGGCATAGCTTATCTGCCGCTCACTGGATATTTTCTCTTTTTCACACCATTCTCTGTAAACCCGAGAGATGGTTGTTTGTGAGGATCCTAGTAGATCAGCAGTTTTTGAAATACTCAGACCAGCCCCGTCTGGCACTAACCACCATGCCACGTTCAAAGTCACTAAAATTCTCTTTCCTCCCTATTCTGATGCTCAGTTTGAACTTCAGCAAGTCGTCTTCGCCACATCTAGGAGGTATAAATACATTGAGTTGCTGCCATGTGATTGGCTAATTTTAAATTTGTGTTAGCAAGCAATTGAACAGGTGTACCTAATAAGGTGGCCGGATAGAGATATATATACACACACACACACACACACATATATACACACATATACACACACACACACACAGTTACACTGTGACTTTGATATGCACACACAGTAGACACTGCTTAACCCAAATCTTTACACAAATCTATACAATAATATCACCAGCATCTGACAAATGAAGGTGGACATGTCACCCAGCACTCACCCTCCACAGTGTGGTGATCCCCTCTTCTCTACTCATCCTTACTAGAGCATTAAACACATTGCTGTAGCCTCTCCTCTGGTCAGGAGGTAACCTGCACAAGAACAAGGGTTCAAGTAGACATTTTTTGGGGTAAAAAAGAAAAGATGACATGTAATAGAAATGGGAAGATTTTATTCATTAACTTATTAGCATGTTGAAGGGAGGGGGAAAATAACAAATTAGGGCATAAAAAAAAATTATGCAGATAAAACTTTAGCTTTAATAGCCCTAAAAAAAAAAAAAAAAAAAAAATGTTTTGCTGTGTTCTGCATGGGGCACTTCCACTCACATCCTGTCTCAGATACACAACAGGGATGGATTGGAGCAGTTCTGATTTGTCGGCCAAGTGCTGGTGCTGACCAATCAGAACTGCTCAGATCCTTTCTGGCATCCCTAGGGAAAAAAGGAAAAGAAGAGGAAAAACAGCAGGAACCCCAGGACTGCTGCACCGGACTGTGTGGATGGTAAGACTCGGGGCTTTTTTTCAGCAGGAACTAGCAGGAACTCCGTTCCACCACCTCTGGTTCAGGTCTTCTGCTCCCTGCTCACCACTATCACTTGGTAACATTGAAGTCCAGCTTCTGCGTTTACAAGTGATAGCTTATCTCCCAGTAGCTCCCACAGGTCAGATCCCCTGCACAGATCCCACTGAGTGCCGGACAGGGACAAGGGAGATACAGAACAGGTGACCAGGGTTCAGTGCAGTCATGGGCAGGAGAGGGTGCGTGGTAGGCTTCACCCTCTGTGGTCTCCATTTTTTCCCCGGTGACCAGTTGTTGATGCTCCTACTGCATGATCTCCCTTGCAAGTGACTGTAGTATAGTATAGTATGCTGGGGGGTACTACAGGCGGATAGGTGCTTCAGCTTAATATTGCAACAAAGGTAAGAAATATGACAGATGGTGGAGCTTTTAAGGAGGGGGGAGAAGATGAGGGCAGTGGAGGGAGGGGGTTGTATGCAGAGGGAAGAGCCATTTGATGCCATTTGGCAGGTATGTGTGTGTGGTGGGCATGGTTGAGTTCCTGCACCTATTCTCTGAGAAAAAAAGCCCTGGTAAGACTGTATAACTCACAGCGGGAACCAGGGAAGGGAGTTTTCCCCCCACTCTCTTTTTTTTGTAGAATCGGAGGTTTAAACATGTTTTTTTCTTGTGTTCACACATCTTTATGTGTGTGACCTTGCATTAAAGGACATTTATATTGATTATTCTCCGATAACTATCTGAATGTATATATTTTTTCCCTTGGCATATCCGATACAATATGAACACTTTTTCATTCATAGTTTTATATTTTTGTGTTTATTTTTTTCATTACATGCTTCTTTGACAATAATATACTATACTTTATATTATTTCTATTTGAATGTCAGTTTGTGTCCGATTAGTCCGTCGCAATATCGCAGTCCCGCTACAAGTCGTTGATCGCCGCCATTACTAGTAAAAAAAAAAAAAATCATATAGTTTGTAGACGTGATAACCTTTGCGCAAACCAATCAATATACGCTGGGATTTTTTTTTTTTACCAAAAATATGTACAATACATATTGGCCTAAACTGATCAAGAAATTGAGATTTTTTTTGTTCAATTTTTTATTGAGAATGTTTTATAGCAGAAATTAAATTAATATTTTTCTTTCAAAATTGTCGGTCTTTTTTTTGTTTATAGTGCAAAAAATAAAAACCCGCAGAGGCGATCAAATGGCAACCAAAAGAAAGCTCTATTTGTGGGGAAAGAAAAAAACATTGATTTTATTTGGGTATAGCGGCACATGACCGCGCAATTGTCAGTAAAGTAACGCAGTGCCGTACGCAAAAAATGGCCTGGTCAGGAAGGGGGGGGGCAGAATCTTCTTCTGCAGCCATGTAATCAGTCAGTAATTAAACATTTAGTTATACATAAACTCTTTAGTTCTACTATTTAGCCCTGTAATATGCAGGCTTTGGCTCGCTCTTATCTTCAGTAGTGAGGTTACTGTCTAATATTATTATGTCTTTTAAAGATTAACTCGTCCGTCTTGCTCTCCAGCTAAATCCGTAATGTCAGAAAATCCTTGAGGCAAATTAGGAGATTACTACTACCTGCAGAGTCCGATCTGTGACTGCTCACACCGAGTTGTCTCTAAGGTGCAACTAAGAGGGGAATTTCCCTCACTATGTAGATATTTCTTCCTACTTCCTGTGGAAACTCTGGGACAGGAAGTGAAGGGAAATGTCCCCAACAACATACAAACAGCAAAAACAGTGGTTGTAATGCTTTTTTTTTTTTAATATCCAAAACCAAAAAGCAGTATGCAGTAAAACAACACAGCTGAGGTACAAGGGAGGGGAGGACCCTTTTAAACACTTGTTTCCTGCAGAGGGCGGAACTAATCATCTCTCAAGTAAGCGGCCCTGGGAGACGATGGGAAAAATTGCAATTAAGTGTTGTTGCTCCACAATCTATATTGGTTATATAGTTAATACAAATATGCACGCACAGTGTATGGTGCCTCCCCAGCATCCGGACGACTTGTCGACTTGTTCCTAGAAGCGCCGCTGCTCTGGTCTGATCAGGAGCCAGCATGCGTTTCAACTGGCGGAAACTGAATAACCAGGAGTCCCCGCCCCTAAGCGTTTCATCACTTATCGGACAACATCTGGAGGTATGGCTTGGGCCGTGTGGTACGCAACTTATATATCGGCCACCGGGCTGCCATTGGATAATAAAATACTATAGTGTTATGACTGATTTTGCTTTAAATTCTTTAATGAATGTTAAATCGACAAGTGCTGCGTGATAAAATTAGGGATAATGGGGGTGGGGGCATAGCTTATGAGTGCATATTTGTATTTAATATTTGGAGGGAGCAATTTTAATTAAAAATACTGCACTGTGTTATCAAATTTGGTTTCTTCTTGTTGATGAACACTATGGGACACAGTATTTTTGGCCAGTGGAGTGTGCATAATGGATCAGAGCTAAAAAGCGTTATTTGACCTTCCCAGGCATAACCTTAGGGGGTCAACTATTTTTGGTGCTATGAGTGCTATGGGAGACAGGTGTACTTTTGCTCTGGATTTCTCTGGCTTCGGGTTCTATACACCAGCCCCAAAGGTAACAGAAAATGTAATTTGGCATTCTGCAAAATCCTCACATTTTTGTCATCCCATAAGCGATTATGTACCATGCACTGTCTATATCTTACCTTCCATCTGCGGTCATTCTAATAAGAGCCACTTCTGCTGGTGTCCCTACAAAGGCTCCGGTAGCCCCTGCCGTCATCCCAATAGCAGCTTTCATGAAGAAGTTAGGGGGTGTGCCATCAGCCTTTGTCAGCTTCTCGAACAAGATGGTGTAAATACCAAGACGTGTAGTGGTATAGGTGGCCTGGCGCAGAAGACCAGCTGATAACCTGTGAAATACAGAACATGCAGGGATTACAGAAGAGGGTACACATTTCCTTGATCAAAAAACTACTCAAGAAATCTATGAGTCTGTCCTCCTCCTGCAGGGTGATACAGACAGAAGGGGGCTATGAGTCTGTCCTCCTCCTGCAGGGTGATACAGACAGAAGTAAGCTATGAGTCTGTCCTCCTCCTGCAGGGTGATGCAGACAGAAGGGGGCTATGAGTCTGTCCTCCTCCTGCAGGGTGATACAGACAGAAGGGGGCTATGAGTCTGTCCTCCTCCTGCAGGGTGATACAGACAGAAGGGGGCTATGAGTCTGTCCTCCTCCTGCAGAGTGATACAGACAGAAGGGGGCTATGAGTCTGTCCTCCTCCTGCAGGATGACAGATTAAGAATGCTGATAACTAATTCTCACCCTGTATAGATGCCTCTCACGCCTTCCTTTTTCAGGATGCTGCCAACAGCATGGAAACTGGTTTTGTATTCCTTGGTTTTGGCTCCTTCTCCGCTCAACTGCATCCGATTTTTCACCAAATCCAGTGGCTGTACGAAAACTGTGGCCCCCATCCTTAAGAGAGAGACAAAAGCAACATATAAGCATTAATATTTGCTGACAGTTATAAAATGCTCTTCTTAATTTCCTAAATAAAAAGAAATTAAAAGAACCTTTGAATGGAACAAAAAGAAATGCAGTTTTTCCTGCAAAATGCAATTAGCACCCAGTCAGTAAGTTCCCAGTACAGCCCCCTGAGATTTAAAGCATCCAGACTTTTTTTCTATGACGGTTCTCCTGTGCAAAGTGTCATTCGGTGCATGACCCATATCCTCTGACCTACAACAGATAAGGGATCCACATCCTGTGACCTACAACAGGTGCATGACCCATGTCCTCCGATCTACAGCCCGAGTAGCAGCAATGGTCAGCACCCAGTAGGGTTCCCATTAATCATCAACTGTATACCATTACCCGTCACTCATGCATTTTACACTAGCTGTAAAATTTCAGATTAAATTTTGTTGCCTACATTTGGATGGCATAGAGAAAAGATAGAGGCTGTCTTGTAAAAAAAAAAAAAAAACGTTGTCACTAGAATTGGAGGTGAGAGTAAATCTTCCAACGGGGGGACGACTTTCCTTAAACTTTGTATGAGTTGCAATCTTTCCCCACTGCATCTAAAAATAAAAATAAACCCAAAATGTAATATATTGCAGCTTACTGGTCCTTTGATGTGGTGGAAGCATTCATTTTTTTTCCTCATTTATTGTAACCTGGTGATCCTGCCAGTAGCACACTTTTGAGTTGACTTACTAAAACTGGAGATTGCAAAATCTGGGGCAAATGTTCATGGTAGCCAATCAGCTTCACACTTCAACTAAGCTTTGAAAAAAAACCTGGAAGCCGATTGGTTACTATGCAAAGTTTCACCAGATTTTGCATTCTCCAGTTTTAGCAAATTAACCCCTTTCTATCCTAGTGTGACAATGTTCACCCGCTGTACTGTAGCTATGGAAGCGCAGCATGGTCACTCTGGGACAGGAAGTGTGTCAGTTAACGACAGGAAGTCACCATAACTCCAATTAAATTCTCCCATGCAAGTGGAACCTCACACACGTTGATGTTTTACAGCCTTGTAGGGTCCCTGCATCAAGGAGACACCCAAGAAAAGGACTCTATGTCCCGAAAGTCAACAGACGTTCCACAAATAAATGTAGGAGAATTTCAATAGTGTGCTGATGACTCCTTTTACCTTGGTTTTCCTTGGTACCATCTGTTGCAGTAACAACAAGCACCCTCCTGCTGCATTGGCTGGTGCAAGGAGTGCAGCTCAGATCTGCATTGTTGGGACTACAGAACACCTCCTCATCTCATGAAAGAGGTTTATAGAAAGAGCTAAAAATAATTCTAACAAATACCAGTCCAGAAAGTACTGTGTTGCTATGGATATTTTAGTGATTTTTTTTATAGCTGAGATATAAATGAATTGTTATATTTTAGTTACATTTTTTTTGGAAGCTAGGCCTCTCCCATTCATATGCAAATAAACTTGTTGAACTGGTTTGTGAAGCTCAGGACAGGAAATGCTATAGGAAATGATTTACAGGAAGTGGGGAGAAATTGAACCACCATGTCATAAGAGAGAGACAAAGAAACAGTTGTTTGGAGGACTTCAAAAAAGCAAGAAACCGTCTGGAAAGAGATCCTGGAAGATGACTCCAGTCAAGTAACTGTTTAGTGTATGCCTATCACAGACATACATTGTACATGCTTATTTGCTAGGAAGGAGATGGCTTATGCATGTTGTAGGCATATTTTGTATGTATATCCTCCAGTCTTGTACTGTTTTCGTATATTTGTAATAGTTTGTATGTACAGCATTTTTGTTTAATAAACGCATAATAATATACTATAGAGGTCTAAGTTGCCTTGCTTATACCGCAAAGAACCTTAAAAAACGCAAAGCAAGTACAGGAAGCTATCAGGTCAAGCTTTTTGGAAAGGTCAGCAGGTTTTTTGCACTTATTGAGCAGGTAAAACAAAAAGCATCCATTGATACATTTAACAGATCAAAAAGGGATTCATTGGTCGTATAAACCTCTTTTTCTTTTGTAGGTGAAAAAGACGACACGTGGCCAATTTTCGGCATACGGCTGTATGGTTAGAGTCTTGGAGGAATTTTAGGAGGCTTTGCTACATTTGCCAATTAGAGTCCAACAGCCCTTTACTGGAATGTTCATCAAAATGGTCAGCAAATCATTAACAGTTCTCTGTTCTACTGCCAAAACAACAATGTCTTCATTACGGCACTGTACAATATTTCTCTGAGAGGCTCTTTGTTGAGCGCTCTGGACAATGGCCTGTGAAATCTGGCTGACATCAACGACATATTTTACGACATTCATGCTAAGGTCACCAGCCTCTTTTGTCAGAGCAGAGGAACGCAAGAGGCCGTATAGAGGCCCATCACAACAAATCAAACATTGCTTGGGACAATGGGGCTATGCTCTGCTTTCAATATGGGGCAATAATGAGCATTTCCAACCGTTGGAAGCACTTTTCACTGTACATGGTGATTTCCCAACTTGTCCTTGATCTCAAAAGTTGGAGAAAAGAGGACAGTAAGTGTCAGAGCAGATGGAACAGAAGCCGGGCTGAGAGGTGGGATGGAGCCCATTTATTCGTTTGTGAAGGCTCTCATTTATACAGGTCATCGTATATCTAGTCATAGCTGGAAACATACAACTAGACTTGTTTGGTAATGTTAAAGATATTTTGCAACTTCTCCAATCAACAGTTCCAATGAGCGATAGGAACACATCCCAACATTTATATCCACACAGGTAGCACAGACACATTAATCCAATCGCCATAGAATGTGGCAAGGCATATGTTGGATGTCCAAGAACGCGTTGAGAGTTTTTGGGCAATCAACATTTGACTTGGCACATCCCATGGTAATTACATCAAGGTCTCAATGCTACATGTGTGGATACACGTGATGATTGTGACGGAACCGCTTGGCACTCTGATTAGGTGCTTCCTTCTGCCAAACAGTGCCTCCTGCCCTTCGAGAGCTAAAACCAGCCTTTTACCCCAAGCATTGTACACAGACAAGATGTTGAGGTAAAGGAATGATTCTTTATTGAACAGAACTACAAGTTTTTAGACACTTCAAAAAGGTAGGTCAGCCACCACATGAACAATAAAACCACATATTTACCCAAAACATCAAACAATGGTTTAGATACCGAGGTAGAGCTGAAACAAGGCTAATCTCATAAGAGCCCCCAAGAGTTAGTCAAATTAGCCAACAGACAGAAACAATAGGTGATTGGGAATTCACACCTAGACAATGCTTTGATTAATCAGGAATCCCAGACTGTCCAGCAACAGCATTCAAGACGACCCAGGGCTGTCCAAATCTCAGTAGCAGAGCTTCCAACACAAATCCAATTCCACAATTTTGGGTTTGAGAAATAGCATATTCTCTGTAGACCACTGTGGTTCCTCCAGCCAACCATTCAGTCACTATTGTGTCCTGCAGTGACTAGGGGTCAGAAAAATAAACCACAACAAGTGAACCTGCTATCTGACCAGCCAGAGGAGTTGGATTGGCACCAGGAACTCTGCTGGTAAGTTTTTGCAAACAGGCCAATGGACAGCAAAGTACAAAGCTGCTTTCTTCTTAGGGTAATACCCGTGTAATCTTTGTTGACACCATGACAGGGTCACTTTAACTCTATGGTCAGCTTTGGAGGGATACTTTGGGTGACAACAATACAGGAGAAAGTACAGGTTAAAGTATAAACCTAATAACATAGCGATGATTATTTCTTATCTTGAAAGCGATATACTTTGACCTGTGTAAACAAACCTGAAAAGCCACTTAAAAATTACAATCCATTACCTCGTCAAAACGATTAACTTGCAACAAATTGCTTAATGACCATTTGTCTTCTACTATCGTGTTACTGGCTGAATCAGTGGGAGGTTGCCCTGTCGTGGATCCCTCATTAGCAGAAAACATTTCTGCAGTGGCAATGAGGCAAGGACACCCATTAAGGAAGGGATCAGTTGCACCATGGCGAATCTGCTGCTGGGCTAAGGCTTTGGGCTCTTTCATACCGATGCATATCCAGTAACATGGTATAGCCAGTAACATGCATTTTTTAATTGACAAACGTGAAAAATATGAAAAAAAAAACAAATGTGTTTTTGCACATTTCACGTTAATTTCAAAAGGGAAGTGTGCAAAAGGGCTCACCTTAAATGCAGCATGTTTAAAAACTCACTTATCTGCATTGCACAGATGTGAACTAGCCGCTTCGAAATGAATGGGATTTCTCCTTTAAAATGTATGTTCATGGAGTAAAAGGTGTGCAATTTACTGAAAGACAACGGTCAAGTGTTAAGGGGGTTACTGTTATGGGCCTTGGTTGGCTCTTAGAACAAGATATTGAGCAGGCAGCACTCTGGAACCCATTGGCCCGATATGGCTGGACTTCTTAATTCCTTAAGTGAAGTGTGCATCTAAAGCAGTTAATTTTTTCATTTTATATTTTTTGTCTGTTTTGAATAGAGTAGTTAAGGGTTAGAAGCCCAACCTGTGGCCCGAAGGGTCACGTACAGGCCTTTGATACATGCTATGCTTCACTTGGCAGATACCAGTAGAGGGAATTAAAGCATTGATTTGTAGAGGAGCTATAAATGGCAGTGACCTCTAGCAATCTCACCTTACATGTTCCAAGACAATGTCTTCTGCAGCAGGTTTCCAGTCTGCGGCCATTTCCAGGATGGCGCCGGCAGCCCCTGACCACCTCCGGGATGGCGCCGGCAGCACCTGGCCATCTCCCCCATCGTGTCGGCAGCCTCTGGCCATCTCCCCCATCGTGTCGGCAGCCTCTGGCCATCTCCCCCATCGTGTCGGCAGCCTCTGGCCATCTCCCCCATCGTGTCAGCAGCCTCTGGCCATCTCCCCCATCGTGTCGGCAGCCTCTGGCCATCTCCCCCATCGTGTCGGCAGCCTCTGGCCATCTCCCCCATCGTGTCGGCAGCCTCTGGCCATCTCCCCCATCGTGTCGGCAGCCTCTGGCCATCTCCCCCATCGTGTCGGCAGCCTCTGGCCATCTCCCCCATCGTGTCGGCAGCCTCTGGCCATCTCCCCATCGTTTCGGCAGCCTCTGGCCATCTCCCCCATCGTGTCGGCAGCCTCTGGCCATCTCCCCCATCGTGTCGGCAGCCTCTGGCCATCTCCCCCATCGTGTCGGCAGCCTCTGGCCATCTCCCCCATCGTGTCGGCAGCCTCTGGCCATCTCCCCATCGTGTCGGCAGCCTCTGGCCATCTCCCCCATCGTGTCGGCAGCCTCTGGCCATCTCCCCCATCGTGTCGGCAGCCTCTGGCCATCTCCCCCATCGTGTCGGCAGCCTCTGGCCATCTCCCCCATCGTGTCGGCAGCCTCTGGCCATCTCCCCCATCGTGTCGGCAGCCTCTGGCCATCTCCCCCATCGTGTCGGCAGCCTCTGGCCATCTCCCCCATCGTGTCGGCAGCCTCTGGCCATCTCCCTCATCGTGTCGGCAGTCTCTGGCCATCTCCCCCATCGTGTCGGCAGTCTCTGGCCATCTCCCCCATCGTGTCGGCAGTCTCTGGCCATCTCCCCTATCGTGTCGGCAGTCTCTGGCCATCTCCCTTATCGTGTCGGCAGTCTCTGGCCATCTCCCCTATCGTGTCGGCAGTCTCTGGCCATCTCCTCTATCGTGTCGGCAGTTTTTGGCCATCTCCTCCTTCGTGTCGGCAGTCTCTGGCCATCTCCCCTATAGTGTCGGTAGTCTCTGGCCATCTCCCCTATTGTGTCGGTAGTCTCTGGCCATCTCCCCTATTGTGTCGGTAGTCTCTGGCCATCTCCCCTATTGTGTCGGTAGTCTCTGGCCATCTCCTCCTTCGTGTCGGCAGTCTCTGACTATTTCCTGTAATATATCTGCTGTCTAACAATCTTCTGTATTAAATATACTGATAATTATGAGAAGCCTTTTGCTGCTTTCAGGGGCCACATATGAGATCTATTTCCAGTAAGTTGACAACAACTAGGCAATTCTAGAGAATTCTGAAATTCAACAGATGTCACCCGAACAGAGGGTGAGGGGAAATCCTCCAATAGGGACAACGTTTTGGTGACCAAAAATGAAAGGGCCTCCTATCAGGAATCCTATCAGGAATCTACACTCAAAAACCTTCACTTCTCTGCCAATCCCGGAAGTGAAGATATGAAGAAGCACATGACCTTCCCAATGTTACAGTGCTTGGGTCTGAGTGGCCAATTGCCAGGCCTGGCATGTCAGTGTGCAGTGATGAACTTCACCCAGGTTACTTCCATCACCAGAGCTTACCCATGGTGGACCCCTGCAACAGGGAGGTAGCGAGGGAAAGTGGATCGGTGAGCCGACCTTTACCAGATACTGTCACTTTATTCTGAATGGAAAGGCGAGATGACCCCTTAAAGTGCATTTAAACCATAAAAAAACATGTAATATAACTCATCTTACTGGTTCTTAGATATGGTGACTGCATTTGTAGAGAAAATACCCATTAACCCCGACAGAAATCCAGCGTCCTTGTAACTTTCCATGCCCTGAACTAAAGTCTCAATTTTATCAACCTTCCTAAATTTTTTCTAGGAACTACAGATCCTCCCTCTATGTTATGGAAAGGAGGAGATCGAAAGGCGTACTGTAGACCTACCACACCTCTTGTCCTAGGGTGACAACGCTGCTGCTCTATAACAATGAGTGAACAATGTCACCATAGATGTTCACCAGGTGAAGGGAAAAAAAAAAAACCTTAAAAAAAAAAAAAACTAATGCAGCCACCACAGTCAAAGTTTAAAGTAAAAGCTCCTTCAGGCTGAAATAAAAGCTCAAATGCCTGTAAAAGCAGCTTTTTTCTTTTTTTTTGAGCTGCAGTGTGCTGCAACATTACATTTTTGTTCAAAGGTTAAGATAGTCTTTAAAAACACTCTGCCATAGGGCTTGTTACCCCACTTCTCCTCGCTACTGATATGGTTCTTTAACCTCACATCTCCTGGAAGAAAGGTTGCAGAGTTTACAGTCACAAAACTTTTCACCAGCAGAAGTCTCACTAAAAACAGAACTCATCCAGCTTTGAAACTCACAACAAAGGGAGAAAACGATAGAGGATCACTTTCACTCCCAATTATAAAGATCATTGCTTTACTTCCTTCTCCTTTCTTCGGCTCTAAATTTCTCACACGTCTTCCCCAATTTACCCAAAACATTGTGCTCCCAATTATAAAGATCATTGCTTTACTTCCTTCTCCTTTCTTCGGCTCTAAATTTCTCACACGTCTTCCCCAATTTACCCAAAACATTGTGCTGTGCCAAGAAAAAAAAGACAGGAGGACAAGACTGGCCAAAATAAAAGAAATAATTAAAAAAAAAAAAAAAAAAAAAAAAAAAAAAAAAAGGACTCCAGCTTTAGGAAAGTTGTAGCTTGTGGTGGTCACGTGCCACTGGACCTGTCCTGTAACTTAAGACATTTTGGAGCTCCTCCAAGCCACTTCTTCAGTTCTGAGTGATAAAAACATAACTCAACATTTGTAACCAAATAGGTAGCACCAATAGCTTCATCTAATCACCATGGAATGTGGACATCTCCAAGAACAGGATGGGAGATGTGAAAGTCATGGAACACCCACCCCCCGTTCTAGTTACATCATCCCATCCTTGGTCTCAGACAAGCCACCAGGGGTAGGGCCTTTAACAACATCTGCCTTACATATGCCTTCCACATATAATGCCATTTCAGTTCTGAGTGATAAAAACATAACTCAACATTTGTAACCAAATAGGTAGCACCAATAGCTTCATCTAATCACCATGGAATGTGGACATCTCCAAGAACAGGATGGGAGATGTGAAAGTCATGGAACACCCACCCCCCGTTCTAGTTACATCATCCCATCCTTGGTCTCAGACAAGCCACCAGGGGTAGGGCCTTCAACACCATCTGCCTTACATATGCCTTCCATATATAATGCCATTTTAACCTCTCTATGCATAGAGAGGTTAAAACGGCATTATACGTGGAAGGCAGATGGTGTTGAAGGCCCCACCCCTGTTAAAGATTGGTTACTGTTTTATTATCTCCACCCTGCCCATTTGACAATAGTTCACACCTTCACACATGAAGTCAAGGAAGTCACACCTACGCAGATCTCCTGACACCAAAGATGGGATGATGTAACCAGAAACAAGGTTTTGCAACTCCCATATCCTGTTCTCGGACAACCAACATCTGCCTTGACACATCCCATGGTGATAGGACTAGGATGTCTGTGCTTGTTGGTAAAAATATTAGAGTATGTTCATGACACTCATTAGAACTGAAGAAATGGCATGGGGAATTTACGAAACGTCTTCAGCATTGCAGGACAAGTACAGACGAATATGACCAACAGCAAACATCATAAACATTAAACGTTCCTGTCTGTGAAGGTGCCCATTTTTTCCAGGTCATGGTATATCTAGTAGTAGTTGGTCACATTCACCTATATTTCTTCTGTAATGTTGAAGACATTTTTTAGCTTCTCCAAGCCACTTCTTCAGTTCTAAGAAAAATGGCAAGAACATAACCCTAACATTTGTAATTTAATATGAAGCACCAACACCTTAAAGCAGAGTTCCACCCAAAAATGGAACTTCCTGGACAGGCAGGGAACAGCATTACTATTGGTTTCATGGGGGGCAAACAGAGTCAGTAAGTGCCAGAATATATGGTTGAAATATTTGCTGTAATGTTCCTGTGTTGTTATTATTGTTCATGTTAGTCATAAGCGAGGGGTACTAAATACCTGTATCATTTTATATTCACATTTTAACCCGGTATATACAAGTACTCTATGTTAGTTCACACACTCATACGCAACTATAGGTTTGTGGGGGTTCGGGGGACGGCAGGGACCTCCATACTTGGCTCCTGCTAGACTCACCTCCACATAGGCATACGCTTCCACCTGGGTACCCCTGGTGGGCGTTGAAGCAATAATTTGCTAAAACTTTTAGTCTCAACTTTCGCTGGCTGGTGCCAATTGAGGGCGCCGCCCTCAAGACACACCAAACCACTAACTCTCTTTACCTTTCTAACTATCTTTTCTCTGTTTACTACACTCTCTCCCACCCTACTCCCTCCCCCGCCTCCCTTAATTCGCCCGCGAACATGGAGGTACTAAATGTGATCACTCTTAATGTAAAAGGGCTCAACGCCCCTGAGAAGAGACGTATGCTACTAAATGATATGAAGCGAATGCAAGCAGACATTGTGCTGCTACAGGAGACACACTTTAAGGAAAACAAACTCCCGATACTTAAAAACAGACACTACCCAACAGTATACCACTCCACTCACTTAGCAGCCAAATCTAGGGGGGGGTCTCTGTTCAGATTTCAGCAAAAGTCCCATGGAACTTGACAGACACGATGGGGAGGTTCCTATTTTTAAAGGGCCTCATAGGTGGCGCTAAAGTGACCATCGCTAACTTCTATGTCCCAAACGTCCAACAGGACTCTTTTGTGAAGAGACAATTAGACTCGCTCCAAAACTTTACGGAGGGCCAACTCATCATCGGAGGTGATTTCAACATCCCCCTACTTCCCACAGAGGACACCTCTACAGGGTCCTCATCAGTCTCCAGAGGTACACGCAAGGGGATACACTCTGCACTCAATGTAACACAACTAGTAGATGTTTGGTGTCTTTTTTACCCGGGCGAGAGGGACTACACCTTCTTCTCCCCCCCCAATCAAGAGTATTCACGCATCGACCTTTTTCTAATCCCTCAAAACCAATTGCACGCTGTCAAAGGTTCGACAATTGGGTCTATCACCTGGTCAGACCACGCTCCAGTCTCAATGCAATATGCTCTGGCTGACTACTTTAGGGGACAAAGAAACCCATGGAGACTTAATGGAAGTCTTTTACAAAACCCAGACGTAGTTGCGGACGTGACTAAAGAAATTACACAGTACTTCCACGCTAATACTTCAGCTGACGGAGACGGGGGTCTGATGTGGGAAGCACACAAGGCGGTGGTCCGCGGGGTGCTTACAAAGCATGGCGCACGGTTGACGAGACAAAGAACTGCACAATTAACAGCACTCAAAGCTAAGCTACGTAGCTTGGAAAAAGACCACAAACAGACACCGACCAGAGCGCGGGGAAGTGAACTGGACACGATACGCACACAGATAACAGACCTCCTCCACTATAAAGCGAAGGCGGCACTCCAAATCTCCCGAAAGAGGATATACGAAACGGGCAATAAATGCGGTAGATTACTTGCACAATCGCTAAAAGCGCAGAAAACGGCGTCATATATACCACACATCTACAATCCTACGGGACAGAAGAGGACTCTACCCCAGCAGATTACACATGAATTTATGTCTTACTACAAGACACTATACAACCTACAAATGACACCATGTCATTTTGGGGGGGGGTATACCCTCTTTCATCCCGGCGCACCGCAAGGGAGATCACCTCTCCCCCCTCCCACGTCACAGATGATTGCCCGGCCAGGCGCGGCGCGGATTGCGCATGTGCAGTGGGTACCTGGCTGTGAAGCCACAGCCGGGCGCCCACACTTACAATGCCGGCGCCGCAGAGAGGAGGGGTGAGACGAGCGGGGCTTCGCTCCCCCGCATAGCTGGACCCTGGGACAGGTAAGTGTCCAATTATTAAAAGTCAGAAGCTGCAGTATTTGTAGCTGCTGACTTTTAAAAATTTTTTTTAGCAGAACTCCGCTTTATGGCCCCTTTCACAGACTCCGTTTGCTCAGCGGGGATCGCTCCGTTGATCCCCGCTGAGCCATCAGATGACAGGTCCATCTCTGCACATGAAATCGCACATTGCGCTGAAGTAGCGCGACTTCAAAACTGCACTGGTGTGAACCAGGGCTTATCGTCAAAGCTTAATGCAGTTAGAAGCTGATTGGTTATTATGCACAGCTGTACCAGATTCTGTGTGCACTAGTTTTAGTAAATCTCCCCCTAACTGACACTGGGTAGGAACTGATACTGGCATCCCCAGCGACAATAAGGCTCCGTTCACACCATCACTAAACGCCGGATGCGTTTGTGATGCCATCACTTCTAATAGCACCCCCAATCGCACCACGATTTTGCTGCAGAAAGAGAAAAATATCCTGGACGGCCGCACACCATAGAAGACATCTTTATTGATATGAAGAAATAAAATCCAAATGCAGTCACCTCATGTACAGGGAGGAACAGGAAAGATAGCTAACATGTTTCACGCCCCATCATGGCGCTTATTCATAGCTGCATTTGGATTTTATTTCTTCATATCAATAAAGATGTCTTCTATGGTGTGCGGCCGTCCAGGATATTTTTCTCTTTCCACAAGCTTGTGCAGAGCCAGCACCTGTGAGTTCCATTAGGGCGGGTGTCTTGATACGGATTTGAGAGATTGGAGCGGCAATCTTTTGCTTGCGATTTTGCCGCAATCATTGCACGGCAAATCGCGAAAGGTGCCCAAAAGCAGCTCACGTTCCTTTTTGAGCAACAAGCGTAGCGCGTTGGGATTGCAGTGTGATTTACCATGCGATAATCGTGGGAAAAAAAAAAAATCGCTGCGCGATTGTGGTGACATTAAGACGTAATGGCATCCCAAACGCGTTTCGAAAATTGCAGGCGTAATTGCCACAATTCCAGATAAAGTGTGAACGGAGTCGAATACAGTGATCAGTGCTAAAATTATGCACTGTCACTGTACTAATGACACTTAGCTGGGAAGGGGTTAAACAGAGGTGATCAAAGGGTTAACTTTGTGCAAGATGTGCTGCTTTCGACTAAAGAAAATCTCTGTTTCAGGTAGAAAAAAAAAAAACAAAAAAAAAAACACAGAGATTGTTGCCTCTGTACACAGCCCTGTGTTGATTGTCAACACTGAGCTCTGGGCTGTGATTGGACACAGCCGATCAGCAGGTCCCAGCCATGAATTATGGCCCAGGACTTGCAGACAGGCTATTGCTGTGTACAATCACAGTGGGTGCCAATGAGGGGGTGCCCTAAACCCGAAAGTAGGCAGTGACATACGGGTACGTCCCTTTGCCTGTGTGGGCCGCCCATCTGCAGTACAATGGGGGTGGGCGGTCTGCAAGTGGTTAAAATCTTCCAATGAGATTTATTACTAGGCTGGCGGGTCCAACTCATAAATCCTACATGAACACAGTGACAGCTGCTGGAAGGGAAGGACACAAATTTTTTCACTGTAGCTGCTGACTTTAAATAAGTACACTTACCTGTCCTGGGTGCCCGCGATGTCGGCCGCCCCAGGCCGACCCGTCCCTCGGCTCCCGGCACCGCCATCCTAACTAAGGGAAACAGGCAGTGGAGCCTTGCGGCTTCACTTCCAGTATCCTACTGAGCACGTGCGAGCGGCGCGGTGCTCTGTGAATGGCCCCGTGGTTTTCTGGGAACACACACAGTTCCCAGAAGACAACGGGGCCGCTCACCAAAGGAGCAGAACACAATGCGGAACAGGAAGAGGCAGATTAGGAAGACTGCCTAGCAACAAGTGTTCAGGTAAGTTGAAAAAAAAAATTTTTTTCAAATTTTTTTTTTTTTTTTTTTAAAGATTTTTCATGCTTTTTTTTATTTTAGGGTGGCCCTCCACTTTAAAAGTTCCCTTCACTGAAACTAAGGGGCCAAACCCAACCCCTGAGAAACAACCCCACACCATGATTACCCCTCCACCAAATGATTTGGACCAGTGCACAAAGAAAGGTCCATAAAAGATATGGATGAGCGAGTTTGAGGTGGAGGAACTTGACTGGCCTGCACAGAGTCCTGAACTCAACCCGATAGAACACCTTTGGGATGAAATAGAGCGGAGACTGCGAGCCAGGCCTTCTCGGCCAACATCAATGCCTGACTTCACATATTCGCTTCTGGAAGAATGGTCAAACATTCCCATAGACACACTCCTAAACCTTGTGGATGGACTTCCCAGAAGAGTTGAAGCTGTTATAGCTGCAAAGGGTGGGCCAACTCAATATTGAACACTAAGGACTAAGACTGGGATGCCATTAAAGTTCATGTGCGTGTATAAAGGCAGGGGTCCCAATACTTTTGGTAATATAGTGTATAATAATGCACTCCGAGGTCGGCCTGAGCCGCGTCCTACGTTATACAAACTGACACTTCTAGACGAGAGAACTTTGATGCCTCCTCCCAAACCCTGACAGTTCATCCTCAGCTTGGAGCGGCACTTCAAGTTACTTTATGATCGCTTACGAAAGGCATGTCGCGCTGCTATTCGCCCCAAATGCAGCAAGTAGGCATGGATTTTCCCTGCGCGGAAAAAAAACAAAACAACCTACATGAGCTACTCTGCCGCGTTTGTGATGCGTAGGCCAGCCCACCCAAATGAATGGGCCGCCCCACACGTACAGCGCGAGGACGTGCGCAAAACGTGCTCAAACCGGCCACGCATTCTCAACACACCTCAGTGTGAACGCAGCCAGACATGGTCATGTAATACCGGAGGTCTCCAACCACACATCCCATGGACAGGATCTAATGGGGGACCTGTGTATAGTAATGACACATGCTGTCATCTCATAGAATGGCGGAGGAGACCATCATAGAGAAGATGACACAAAAGTCATAATAGCCATTGAAAAAAAAAAAGTGATTCTTATAATACGAATAATAAATAAAAATGAATAAAAAAGTGATCACAATACTAATAAAAAAAAAAAAAGAAGATGATGATTATAATACTGAACAAAAAAATATTTTATATACAGTATGTCACAAAAGTGAGTACACCCCTCACTTTTTTGTAAATATTTTATTCTATCTTTTCATGTGACAACACTGAAGAAATGACACTTTGCTACAATGTAAAGTAGTGAGTGTACAGCTTGTATAACAGTGTAAATTTTCTGTCCCCCCAAAATAGCTCAACACACAGCCATTAATGTCTAAACCGCTGGCAACAAAAGTGAGTACACCCCTAAGTGAAAATGTCCAAATTGGGCCCAGAGTGTTTTGTGTGGCCACCATTATTTTCCCAGCATTGCTTTAACCCTCTTGGGCATGGAGTTCACCAGAGCTTCACAGGTTGCCACTGGAGTCCTCTTCCACTCCTCCATGATGACATCACAGAGCTGGTGGATGTTAGAGACCTTGCGCTCCTCCACCTTCTGTTTGAGGATGCCACACAGATGCTCAATAGAGTTTAGGTCTGGAGACATGCTTGGCCAGTCCATCACCTTTACCCTCAGCTTCTTTAGCAAGGCAGTGGTCATCCCGGAGGTGTGTTTGGGGTCGTTATGTTGGAATACTGCCCTGCGGCCCAGTCTCTGAAGGGAGGGGATCATGTTCTGCTTCAGTATGTCACAGTACATGTTGGCATTCATGGTTCCCTCAATGAACTGTATCTCCCCAGTGCCGGCAGCACTCATGCAGCCCCAGATCATGACACTCCCACCACCATGCTTGACTGTAGGCAAGACACACTTGTCTTTGTACTTCTCACCTGGTTCCCGCCACACACGCTTGACACCATCTGAACCAAATAAGTTTATCTTGGTCTCATCAGACCACAGGACATGGTTCCTGTAATCCATGTCCTTAGTCTGCTTGTCTTCAGTGAACTGTTTGTGGGCTTTTTTTGTGCATCATCCTTAGAAGAGGCTTCCTTCTGGGATGACAGCCATGCAGACCAATTTGATGCAGTGCGCAGCGTATGGTCTGATCACTGACAGGCTGACCTCCCACCCCTTCAACCTCTGCAGCAATGCTGGCAGCACTTATACGTCTATTTCCCAAAGACAACCTCTGGATATGACACTGAGTACGTGCACTCAACTTCTTTGGTTGACCATGGCGAGGCCTGTTCTGAGTGGAACCTGTTCTGTTAAACCGCTGTATGGTCTTGGCCACCATGCTGCAGCTCAGTTTCAGGGTCTTGGCAATCTTCTTATAGCCTAGGCCAGTGATGGCGAACATTGGCACCCCAGATGTTTTGGAACCACATTTCCCATGATGCTCATGCACTCTGAAGTGTAGTTGACCATCATGGGAAATGCAGTTCCGAAACATCTGGGGTGCCAATGTTTGCCATCACTGGCCTAGGCCATCTTTATGTAGAGCAACAATTCTTTTTTTTTCAGATCCTCAGAGAGTTCTTTGCCATGAGGTGCCATGTTGAACTTCCAGTGACCAGTATGAGAGAGTGAGAGCGATAACACCAAATTTAACACACCTGCTCCCCATTCACACCTAAGACCTTGTAACACTAACGAGTCACATGACACCGGGGAGGGAAAATAGCTAATTGGGCCCAATTTGGACATTTTCACTTAGGGGTGTACTCACTTTTGTTGCCAGCGGTTTAGACATTAATGGCTGTGTGTTGAGTTATTTTGAGGGGACAGCAAATTTACACTGTTATACAAGCTGTTCACTCACTACTGTACATTGTAGACAAGTGTCATTTCTTCAGTGTTGTCACATGAAAAGATAGAATAAAACATTTACAAAAATGTGAGGGGTGTACTAACTTTTATATACTGTATATAAAATATTTTTTAGTTCAGTATTATAATCATCTTCTTCTTCTTCCTTTTTTTTTTTTCTTTTTGTTGAGATGTGTCATGATGTAGCGTACTACCCTGTTTCCCCGAAAATAAGACCTAGCGTGATTGTCAATGATGGCTGCAATATAAGATAGCATAAAATATTTACAAAAATGTGAGGGGTGTACTCACTTTTGAGATACTGTAAAAATTATATATATATACACACACACACACACGTGTGTGTTTTAAGGAGTGGAGATATAATAAATTATAATAGTAAAAAAATATATATATATATATATATATATATATATATATATATATATATTACACACACAGCTTGGTTTGAGAGTAACTTGGTTTGAGAGCGTTTTGCAAGACAAGCAAAATTTTTAAATACATTTTGAATTGATATACAAGCGATGTCTTGATACAAGAGTAGCGTCATGTCACAAGTGAGTATAAAAGAGAAGACAGTCGCCTCTAAGTGTAGCAATATTGTTACATTTAATGAAGGTACAACATTTAGCAACATATCACTACACTTAGAGGCGCCTCTCTTCTCTTTTATACTCTGTATCTCCTGCTGGATTTTGCTTCCAATTCCCTTGTGGAGGCTTCCATCTGTGGACGGACATTTTATGGTTACACAACCTATCACATTGCTATAATCTTTTTCTATGGACTATAAAGGATTTATGAATAAATGGTTGTGGAACGAATCAATGGAGTTTCCATTATTTCTTATGGGGAAATTCGCTTTGATATACAAGTGCTTTGGATTACAAGCAAGTTTCTGGAACGAATTATGCTTGCAATCCAAGGTTTTACTGATATCTCTCTCTCATTCACACAAAATATATATATATATATAATGTGTGTGTGTGTTTTAAGGGGTGGAGATATAGATATAATAAATTATTAAAAAATAGTGTTTAACACAAGTAATTATAATAGTACTGAAAAAAAAAGAAGTTATAGTACTAAACAAAAAAATAGATTATATTTTATATATATTTTGTGTGTGTTCTGAAGGATAGGTATAATAAATAATAGTAAAAAAATATATAAAATTACAATAATAATTCTACATAGATTACTCATACCTATTATGATTGAATAAGAATGAATGACTATTATAATAATACATATAATATTATTTTATAGTAGGTAGAAGTAATCTATGAATTATATTACACATATTATAAATATATTACATATGACTCTCTCTGTGTTTTGTATATAAAGTATAATCATAAAAAAGGGGGGTTCTAATCGTGCTCCCCTCCCCCAGCAGACATGACCCCCATACATCCTAGTGGTGGTTGGTTGAGGGGGGTCTTGCACACACGCACACAGGGAAGGACATTACCCGGCCAGCCCCCCGAAGAGGAACTTGATGGATTTGGGGGAGCTCTTCCTTTCCGCCATCTTGCCACCGACTGACCGGAGAGACCCCCAAGGTGACACAGGAGGTGTGCGAGCACTGGCCGGGAGGCGGGGCTGCTGGGCTGGTCGACGTCACTTCAGAGAGGGAGCTAGAGAGAGAGAGAGGCGGGGAGGCGGACATTTTGGAGAAGGGCGGCGGCCATGTCAGATGTGGGCAAAAGCCGCGAGGAGCTCTTTTTTTTTTTTCTACCCAAACCTGACTTCGTTTCCACGCTGGGTTCATATATTGTGAATAAAAAGTCACATTTTGCAGGTATAATTTCGGCAGCTGCTGCATACTGCGAGACATAGCAAGGTGATAGAGTGTCCGCCATAATGGCGGTGTTCCGTCAGATTAGGCGACCCGTCAGGATTGGTAACGGAAGTGACGCTCCGTTGCCGCCATCTTGCTACACCCCGTACTCGTCCACAGTAAGGATACAAAGAGAAGGGGGCAAGCGGACATCTTGTTACACCCACCTGAGTTTTGCATTTCACAGTTATTATTAACAGTAAACGCAGCTTATAAGATCAAATACAGTATTTCGAAATCCGAAGAACTGTTTAGATGTTGAGTTTTAAAAGCAGTGGCGAACCTGCTGATCTCACAGGTTTGGTAATCTGACAGAACACATCTGCTTTTATCATTCAACATTTAAACAGTCCGATGGATTTCCAAACTGTTATTTCACCTATATGCTCCATTTACTGTTAAAAATAACTGTGAAATGCAAAACTCCAGTGGGTGTAACAAGATGTCCGCTTGCCCCCTTCTTGGTGCATCCTTACTGTGGAGAAATGCAGGGTGTAGCAAGATGGCAGCGAGGTAACATCGCTTCCGTTACCAATTCTGACGGGTCGCCATATCTGGCGGAACAGCAGAAGCCATGTTGGTTGTGGGTAGAAAAGAAACAGCTCTTAGTTTTTCATTTGTATTCCCTTTTTTTTACGTCAAAGATAATTTCTAAACGTAGGGAAAATGGTTGATTTTTTTTTTTTAATGAAATAAAACGTTATATTATGTTTAAGCGCTAGACGCTGCCATGTTCGGTGTTGGCAAAACGCATGCTGTGAGGGTAGACACTCTGAAGGTAGACGGCCATTTTAGATTCCGGAAAACAAATTGAATAAAGTTATGTAAATACTGATTGGTTTTACACATATAGTTTATGATTATGTCACAACATGTATAGCAGTAATTGTATTCACAGTGACAGTAAAACTTCTGATGTTAAAGTAGAACTGAAGTCGAAACTCATTTAGGAAAACTCCTGACCTGTCAGTTTTTTGTTTTTTTTGCCATCTGTGTCTCATCTTAAAGATTTCCCTTCACTTCCTGTCTCATAACCAAAACAGGAAGTGAGAGAAAATCTCTCTAAAGTGAGGGAAACCCTGGCTGTCATCAGAACTAGTGCCCCCATTCAAAGATTATTCCTTCAAGCCTGGTGTTCACACTGCCGCGACTTCGAATCCGACATCCCTGCACGACTTCATCGCGGCTTGCATACGACTTCTTTAACAGAAGTCAATGCAGTAGTTAGCAGGAAACCTTTTCCAAGTCGAGTCGCACCGATTAGAACTAGGTTTGCCACCTTTTCTTCAAGCCAAACCCGAACACTTTAGCGGCCTGGGACACCTTTGGGTGCCCTAAGGAGAGTAGTAATGTGGTGCTCATAGCGTCCCGCAGCAAAATGTGGCTGTGGCTAAATTGCTCTTTCTGACATCATCACCCGGCGCCCAGACAGCGGCCCGCAGCACCCGGATGGCAAAAGATTTGTGTGTGACTATTAGTGATGCCACCTTTTCTTCGAATCAAACCCGAACACTTTAGCCGCGCGCAGCATTTTTTTTTTATAGTATAAACTATACATATTTTTTGCTATTAAATAACATTTCTAATCATATGAAGGTAATAACAAGAGTTCCCCTTTACATCAGAGTCCACAGAGTTCCCCTTTTACATCTGAATCCGCAGAGTTCCCTTACATTGTAAGGGGGGATTCTGCAGACTCTGATGTAAGGGAGAATTCTGGGGACTCTGACATAATGGATGCTCTGGGAACCCTGATTTAAGGGGGAACACTGAGAACTCTGATGTACGGAGAGGACTCTGATGTAAGGGGGAACACTGTGGCCTCTGGTGTAAAGGGGAACTCTGATGTAAGGGGTGCTCTGAGAACCCTGATTTACCTTAGTGTACTCACTCAGAGGCAGGAGAGAGAAGGGGGGAGACCAGTCACAGGCAGGGATGGATGATGAGCTCACTCACCCCTTGGCAGTCAGCACCTCTCATCCAGATGTATCTGAGGCTGCTGGACTTCAAATTTCCGGCCCCAACTTTCCTTTTCTGAGGCACAGCACCGGGGATTGAAGTGCGGGCAGACACAAGAGGGGTAGGGGCAGGAGGAAGAGGAGCAGATCGAGCCCGCTCTCCTCTCCTGTCTGTGTGTGTGTGTGGGGGGGGGGGTTGTTAGTGTTGGCTTTGGGCAGTGTGAAAGAGAGTGTAACCGACACTCTCAGTTTAGACAACTGCAGCCAGCAACCTTGCTGGGAGGCCATAGTCCAGTCTGAATAATGTGTCCTGGTTTCAGGCAGTTTGAAACCCGGACACATGATTCCAAACCCGAATTGTCCGGGTGAATCCCGGACAGGTGGCAACCCTAGCTGACTATCTTGGTTACTTGGGGAGCCACAGCCTGGTCTGAATAATGTGTCCAGGTTTCAGTCCACCTGAAACCCGCACACATGAGTCAAAACCTGGACTGTCCGGGTTAATCCCGGACAGGTGGCAACCCTAGTTAGAACGGTTCTATTGCCGTTAATGGAGGCGCGACTTCTCATGCAACTTTGAACTCTCAAGTCGTGGCAGTGTGACCCCGGGGCTAAGACTATTCTGGGGACAACCCAAAAATGTGAGATTTCCTTTCACTTTCACTTGTGGTGATAACAGTGAACAGGATAAATAGAGAGCCAGTTTCATGGGTGCACGCAGCTTTAAGGCTTGTTGGGTATCTATTTACTCGGCACAACCTCCTCTTTTTATATTTTACCATAAATTGGGTAATGTATTGTGTTTGTGTGCCCGAAAATTAATCTTTTTCTTTTTTTTTTTACTGAAAATTTGTGCTTAATCATTGACAAGAAATTGTATGCCACTTTACATCCTAAGGCCATTTTAAAAAGTCCTGGCCTCCAAGTGGTTAAAACAATATGGCTGCAGCCATCAGCTTGGTGTCATTTTTTTTTTCAGCTGGTGATTGGCTGTTCAGTAAAATGATCCAGGCAGCTCTACAGCCACCCAATCACTTTCAGAGTAGTGAGAAAAGCTGCCCACTCCCCCCACTACCTGCGGTTGGTTCCCAGACTCCCCCTTTCTTCTGGGGAGCCCAGGACCACAGTAAACAGGCCAGACAGGAGGAGATCAAAGAACATCCCATCGCTGATCTCCTCTGAAACGAATGAATGCGGAAGCAAGGAATGTTTCATCGCTATCCTGGCTAACAGCTGTCATTCCTCTGTAGCTGGCGAAGCAGATAATTGAGCACGGTCTATGCTTGATTAGCTGCAGTGGAGGGCAGGGGAGACATAGGGGGGTCTAATAGACCCCAGGTAGCTCCATAAGCAGTGCCTGTCAGTTGTCTAATGCTATCACATAGGGGGCTTGTTAGCCCCCCTTTGTGATAGCAATAAAGTTAAAGCGGACCTTCAGTAATTTCAGTAATCAACTTTCCATCTATTAAATCTTCTGCCCTTGTTGTTGTTTTAACTTTGGATAGTAAAACATTTTTTTTCTGCCAGTAAATACCTTCTACAGCCCACTTCCTCCTCCTTGTCTGGTCATTAGCCTCGGCTTATGACATCATACACAGCTCTCTCTCCCACGCTCGTGAGATTTTGCCAGGAAGGGAGGGGGGATGAGTCATAAAAGGGCCAATGAGAGCTGCAGAACTGGAGGAATGCCTCTGTGGGTCTGTGTAAATCCAGGAAGTGAACAGGCAGCAGCTTCAAGCTGCCCACAGTTAAAATGGCTGCCGCCAGACTTAGTGGAGGGGAGATTTCTGCAGCATATTTGGCAAGTACAGAATCACAGTACAGTAATACCTCGGATTGCGTGCAAAGCGGTTAACGAGCGTTTCGCAATATTTTTTTGAAATCCTGACTCTGTTTGCGAGTGTCTCACAAAACGAGCAGGATTCCAGTCTCTGCGGTGTGCAGTACCGCATTTGGCCAGAGGTGAGGGGGGCGCCGGGGACACTCTGATCCGTTCGTAGCCGCTCAGATGCACTCCGAAACACTCGGAAATACTTGGTTCCCGAGTGTTTCTGAGCCTTTCCGAGGGTTTCCGAGCGCATCCTAGAGGCCCCCGAGTCTTTCCGAATCTCTCCGGCGCCCCCCTCACCTCTGGCCACATGCAGTATTGCATACAATAGAAGGAATTATCTTAGTTTCCATTGACTTCTACGGGGAAACTCACTTTGATATGTGCTTTGGATTACAAGCATTCTCCTGGAATGGATTATGCTCGTAATCCAAGGTTCCACTATATATATAAAATAATATGCAATGTGGTTGGAGGGAAGCTTCGGAATGACAAAGATGTTTTTATTAAAAATTATGTGAGCAGACTGCAGTTCCTCTTTAGATGAAAAAAAAAATGTGGAAAAAAAATTGTAATAAAATAAATTCAGATAATTAAAAAAATAAAATAAAACAATTTAACCACCATCATTCAAAGTCCCAAAATCCCCCCCCCCCTTTTTCTTTTTCTATCCAAGCCGGGATGGAGGCACTTACATGCGCCTCATTCAAAGTCCCAAACTCCTCCCCATTTTTATTATAACAATTTAACCACTTGTCTATAGGGCCCTTTCACCTCCTTCCTGCCCAGGACAATTTTCAGCTTTCAGCGCTGTTGCACTTTGAATGACAATTGCGCGGTCATGCACCAATGTACCCAAAAGAACTTTCTATCATTTTTTTTCACACAAATAGAGCTTTTTTTTGGTGGTATTTAATCACCACTGTTTTTTTTTTTTTTTGCTAACTAAACAAAAAAAGAACGCAAATTTTGAAAAAACATTGTTTGTTAGGCACTAAAAGTCTGCACAGATGGGCATTGATGATGCAGCACTGATAGGCGGAACTGATGGGCACCGATAGGTGGCACTGATGGGCACTGATGAGGCAGCACTGATAGGCGGCATTGATGGGAACTGATAGGCGGAACTGATGGGCACCGATAGGTGGCACTGATGGGCACTGATGAGGCAGCACTGATAGGCGGCACTAATGGGAACTGATAGGTGGCACTGATGGGCACTTGTAGGTGGCACTGATGGGCACTGATGAGGCAGCACTGATAGGTGGAACTGATGGGCACCGATAGGTGGCACTGATGGGCACTGATGAGGCAGCACTGATAGGTGGCACTGATGGGCACCGATAGGTGGCACTGATGGGCACTAATGAGGCAGCACTGATAGGCGGCACTGATGGGAACTGATAGGTGGCACTGATGGGCACTTGTAGGTGGCACTGATGGGCACTGATGATGCAGCACTGATAGACAGAACTGATGGGCACCGATAGGTGGCACTGATGGGCACTGATGAGGCAGCACTGATAGGCGGCACTGATGGGAACTGATAGGCGGAACTGATGGGCACCGATAGGTGGCACTGATGGGCACTGATGAGGCAGCACTGATAGGCGGCACTAATGGGAACTGATAGGTGGCACTGATGGGCACTTGTAGGTGGCACTGATAGGCAGAACTGATGGGCACCGATAGGGGGCACTGATGGGCACTGATGAGGCAGCACTGATAGGCGGCACTGATGGGAACTGATAGGTGGCACTGATGGGCACTTGTAGGTTGGCACTGATGGGCACTGATAAGCAGCACTAATAGGTGACACTGATGAGGAGGCACTGATTGGCAGCAACGGTGGGCACAGATTGGCAGCACTGGTGGGCACTGTTGGGACGGCACTCATAATTAGGATACTGATAACCGGTGCCCTAATTTCACGCAAGCCGATTACCGGCTCTCCTCTCCTCATGCTGTCAGTGTGAGGAAAGGAATGCCAATTTCTGGCTTGTGTTTACATCGTGAACAACTGTGATTGGACACAGCTGATCACGTGGTAAAGAGTCGCAAATTGATTCTTTACCCCAAACGGCGGTCAGCTGTGTGCGGAGGACACAGCGATCACAGAGCGCGCCACCCGTGCACTGCAGCAGGCGCGCGGAGGGCACGATCACAGGGGAGGGGGGGGTATCATATGACGCCCTTCCAGAAAGGACTGGCCACGCTGTAGCCGTCATTCAGGCTTTAGCGTGGTCAGCAAGTGGTTAAAAGGCTTTTAAAGTGTCACCAATGAAAAATTTTAGGCTTTTAAAGTGTCACCAATGAAAAATTTTAGGCTTTTAAAGTGTCACCAATGAAAAATTTTAGGCTTTTAAAGTGTCACCAATGAAAAATTTTAGTTTTTTGCGGGGTGCACACAATTTTGTGTATTAACATGTTGGATATCTATTTACTTGACACAACCCCATCTTTTATAATTTACCAAAAAAAAAAATTGGGTATTGTGTGCAGTAAAATTCATTTTAGTGCATTGTCTTTCCTGATAAGCAGCCGTGCAAGTATCATGCAGCATAATAAAAATGAAACGACCACCTTGGTATTCTCCAGGGCCCCTGCTTTCAGAAAATGTATAATGTTCTAAGCAATTGTCTAGCAAAAAAAAAAAAATTCGGCTTTTACACGCATTTGGAAACGAAAAAATTGCCCCGGATGCGAGGCAGTTAAACTCATTAGAGGATGAAATGACTCATACAAAGACTTCAAAGTTTTCGAGAGACAAACAGAATGACAATGACTCAAACGTGTCCAATTGCAACCGGAATAACGATAAAAGGTTCATGTTGTATCACTTAGATGGTCATAAGGGCCCTATTTTGTCATCTAATTCCACCCCCAATTAATTCCAACAAAAGAGTCAGCTCTTCAGATACTGGAGGAGATTCTTCTTTTTTGTCAACGTTCTCACCTGGATCACATTTGGGAATCGGGGATAAGAAAAGGAAATTGATGGACACCTCTTTAGGTGACGTGGAACAGAAAGAGACAAAAAAAAAACCTCTATACATCTAAAGCACAAAACACAATAAACAAAAAGGAAATGATTGAGATGGAGGGGAGAGAAAAAGAAGAAGGATAAAAGATGCTTCACTTGATGGGGATTCACTCATCACTAATTGTTTGGATTATTCCAATTTAGCAGGTTCAGGTTTTATCTTGATGTTTGAATTTTAGGTAATTTTGGTTTATTTGCCACATTAGCAGATGTAAAGCATTTTACTAGGAAGCTCACTCTTAAGAAACATTTAGGTGATGGCACCACTGAGCATTAAAAATTGTGACCCAACATGCCCAAGATGTTCTAGTTGGCCCAAATACTGTTGCTTCACTCGGTGTAAAGCCTCGTACACACGGTACGATTGTTGGTAGGGGATTGTCTGTTGACATACTGTTGTCCTAAAAATCTTACCGTTAGTACGCTCCTTGGGACAATTGTTGTCCAACAAATGGATGACAGGCTAGTAAATTTTTGACGGACAACTATTTGGTGCTTGGCTCCATCCATCTTCCCATCAACTCTGACCAGCTTCCCTGTCCCTGCTGAATAAAATCATGCCCACAACATAATGCTGCCACCACCATGTCTCACAGTGGGGATGGTGTGCTCAGGGTGATGTGCAGTGTTAGTTTTCCACCACACATAGCGTTTGGCTTTTAGGCCAAAAATTAAAAATTTGGTCTCAAAAATCCGTATGGTCAGTACACAAATCCGTCACACAAAAGTCGAAAGTACAAACACGCATGCTCGAAATCAATGCTCACCAAACACGAAATTAGCAGAAGGGGCCCAAAGGGTGGCGCTCAAGAGCTGAAATTCCTCGTAGTACATCACTACATTCGTGTTTGTGGCACGACAATTGTGTAACGTTAGTATGGAAGACAAGATCCTGGCACACGCCCTCAAGACAAAAATCAGACGCTCGGTTGGCCAACAATCGTACTGTGTGTATGAGGCTTTAGGAATACTGGTGATAATATGAATTTTGTAGATATTTGTGTGCTTCACAATTTAAGTAAGCTTGAGCCTTGAAACTTGCTGGTTATCAAGGTTTAAATAGCATGCCTAAAATAAGTGAACACCCTCAATATGAAACATCAGCTGGATCCAGATCTATTCTATCTCATTCATGACCAGGGCCTCTGATAGGGCAGTATAGCCAGCTCTCCTTTACTGGGCACAGGCCCCATCAGTTCAAAGGGGGGGGGGGCAGGCACCTGTTGAGCAAGAGGGATGGCTGTACTGTCTTATTGCTGACACTGATCCTCTTCTGCCTTCCCCTGCAGTGCTGCCAGCTTATACCTTCAGCTGCACTGCACCGGAGTGGTTGTAGCACATGCACCCCTTCCATCCGCTGTCTGGGCCCCCCTGTGTGCCCCTTTCCCGGCAGCACTGCCAGCTTCCCTCTTCTCCTCTACTGCCGGCAGCTGCTGCTGTGGGCACAAAGGTGAATGTTTCAGGATGGAGAGCGGGCGGAGGGGCTGGTAAATATTTAATTTATTGGCCCCTTCCTTTCCTGAATGAACGCAGTGAGTGATTGGTACGAATTACTCCTGTGTCCATTCATCACTGAAGCATAGTCAACTGTATCATTCAATTTTGTAACTGAGGCTGCAAAGAAAGGGACTGTCAGGTAGGCTGTATGGGGCCCTGTGATTTCTAACAGCAGTCCTGTTCATGACACAAGTAATGCCGTGTACACTCGGGCGGACTTTTCGACCAGACTGGTCCGAGGGAACGAATCCGTCGGACAATCCGACCGTGTGTGGACCTGCAGCGGACTTTTTCAGTCGAAAATCAGACGGGCTTTAGATTTAAAACATGTTTCAAATCTTTCCGACGGACTTGAGTCCGGTCAAAAAATCCGCTCGTCTGTATGCTAGTCCGACAGACGAAAACTGACGCTAGGGCAGCTATTGGCTACTGGCTATCAACTTCCTTATTTTAGTCCGGTCGTACCTCATCACGTACGAATCCGTCGGACTTTGGTGTGATCATGTGTAGGCAAATCCGTTCGTTCAAAAGTCCGTTGGAAGTCCATCAAAAGTCCGTTGGAAGTCCATCAAAAGTCCCTTGGAAGTCCATCAAAAGTCCGTCGAAAGTCTCCATTGGAAAGACCGTCGGACCTTTGATGCCGAAAAGTCCGCCCGTGTGTACACGGCATTAAAAATTGGACCCGTTTCATAAATATGCTGAATGAGATTTAATGTCTCTAGCTGAGTCTTTGGTGATGTTGGACTTTTATTCAGAACATCCAACCTCAAACAGAAAAGGAAAACTTTGAAATCCCTTAACTGCTTAAATACCGGGCACTTTCACCCCCTTCCTGCCCAGGCCAAATTTCAGCTTTCATCACTTACACATTTTGAATGACAATTACGCGGTCATGCAACGCTGTACCCATATGAAATTTTTATCATTTTTTTTAACACAAATAGAGCTTTCTTTTGGTGGTATTTAATCACCACTGGGTTTTTTTATTTTTTACTAAACAAAAAAAGGCCAAAAATTGTTTTCTTAGTTCCTGTTATAAAATTTTGCAAATAAGTAATTTTTCTTCCTTTTTTTTTCTGATGTGCGCTGATGAGACCATGGTGATGGTCACTGATGAGGCTGCAATGATGGGCACTGATAGGCACTGATTATCAGTGTAAATGTCCCGTCACACTTGCCAGCTACCGGATCTTCTCTCCTCATGCTGTGATAGCGTGTGAGGACAAGAATGCCGATAACCGTCAAGTTTGTTTACATGTGATCATCTGTGATCATTGGTTATAGTTTAATTCCAGATGTGGAAATTCTTATATAGTTACATTGGTCTTGGAAGCTAGTGGAGATCATCACAGTGATTTCGAACTGCCACAGGTATCCCACAGGTAGGGCACATACATACTTATATTGGTTCAGCTTGGACCAAGGTAACTATTTAAGAATTGCTATACCTAAACTTCAGGTTTAAAGTGGAGTTCCATGTGTTAAAAAAAAAAGGTGGAGTTCCACCCACTTTTACAACTCTTCAGCATCCCTCACTAAACTGTGCACTGTAAACGAATTGGATATTTAAAAAAAAATGTTCTCAGCACCTACTGTATATCTGCTGTATTCACTTTTCACTTCCTGCTCCCTGGCCGTGGCCCATCGCATCATTTCCTGCCTTCTGGGAAGGGGTGGCAACTTCCTCTGACACTGCCGTTGCTATGGAAACCTGACCTGAAACCTATCACACTGCTTGTGCTGCACTGAGCATGTGCGAGATCTGCAAGGATGAGATCCAGGAAGAAATACAGTCTGGCTTCAGATGCCCAGACTTAAGATGGCCATGGCCTGTTGCAAGTTTATAAAATAACAAACTACTGCTATAAACTAACAAAACAGACCTTAGTTTACAGACTAACTTTACTAGAATACATTAAGCTTGTGTATTATAGGGGTATTTTTATTTAAAAAGTATAATATTGGCCGGAACACCACTTTAAGGAGAATTCTGAGATTACCATCACAATGTTTGACAAAGGAGAAGCTGTGGTGGTCTTGAATACCAGGCACTACCACTGTAAAGCCCTACAGCCGTCCATAGCCGGATCGAAATTCATCTGGTTCAGCAGGAACCAGCCAAGCTTCAACCCATCTATGGGGTGGCTGGTTGTACCGAAGTCAATCTATGGATTGACTTCGGTACAACCAGCCTGTTGGGGTTTTTTTTCATACGATTATTTCCGCCAACTGTAGCCAGCAGCAGTAATTATTGTATTCTGACAGAGGGGAAATCTCCTACCGTCAGAATACAAACAGCACAGCAGGAGGAATTCCCCCATCAACACTGAATGTGTTGATGGTGGAAACAAGTGATTTTGTTTCCTTCAACTCAATTTGTAACCTTAGTGGCTATCCTACTAGGAGTTTTAGAAAGGAACTTGAGATCATTGTTTGAGAATCCACAGGCTTGAGTATTGTTTCTGCGAGATTGACCCAAAATTGACTATCTGAATTTTTAGTTGTTCCTGTATTTCCTGACCACCCAAAGATTTACAAGGGTCCTGTTCCAATGATGGGTAGACCCATCATGGCCAGCACTGAGGTCCTGTGTGAGCCCATAAGATATATGATGGATAGACTTCCCCAGCCTCTAGTGTGGAATCTACCTGTTAAATTACATAACACTGAGCAGAAGTTGTACTTGTAGGGTCACTTATGGGATGTCAATAGCAAATGGCTTACATGTGAAGTTCCCTCCTCATGGGTGATTCCTCACAGATTAGGGCCTTAGGGCTTTATAAAATCACCTTGATTGTTATATGGACAAAAAAAATCATTTTGAAAGGGGTATATTTTTTTACTGGCCCATAATTATTTGCTGTTTCATGGATTTTACTTTCTGTGGTGCTTCAATGGGCACTAAGTTTGCACCCACTTATACCAACCGATATATAGAATGGTGGGAGGAGTATAAAATATATGGAGATATTACCCCCATTGGAGCCCAAATCAGTTTTCTTTTCCAAGATAAAATAATGATCTTATCTTCATTGTAGATCATGATATGCCAGTAGAGTATTTGAATATCAGAAAAAATATGGAACACAGTGCAGGTAAGGGACGCCCCTTTGGATTTTAAAGGCAGAAAGGGAGTAAGAAGAGTAGATAATGGTAAAAGGCACAAGCAGTGCCAACTGAATATCAAAGCAGTATTTGAATATCAATGAATATAATGAATATCCCTCTCTTGAAGAACATGAGCTACATATTAACTATTTGGATCTGACTTTGGGTGGATCCTACAGTGCCTTGAAAAAGTATTCATACCCCTTGAAATTTTCCACATTTTGTGATAGACCAACACAAAGTGGCACATAATTGTGAAGTGGAAGGAAAATGATAAATGGTTTTCAACATTTTTTACAAATAAATATGTGAAAAGTGTGGGGTACATTTGTATTCAGCCCCCCCGGAGTCAATACTTTGTAGAACCTCCTTTCACTGCAATTACAGCTGCAAGTCTTTTTTGGGGATGTCTCTACCAGCTTTGCACATCTAGAGAGGGACATTTTTGCCCATTCTTCTTTGCAAAATAGCTCAAGCTCTGTCAGATTGGATGGAGAGCGTCTGTGAACAGCAATTTTCAAGTCGTGTCACAGATTCTCAATTCGATTTAGGTCTGGACTTTGACTGGGCCATTCTAACACATGAATATGCTTTGATCTAAACCATTCCATTGTAGCTCTGGCTGTATGTTTAGGGTCGTTGTCCTGCTGGAAGGTGAACCTCCATCCCAGTCTCAAGTCTTTTGCAGACTCCAACAGGTTTTCTTTTAGGATTGCCCTGTATATGGTTCCAACTATCTTCCCATCAACTCTGACCAGCTTCCCTGTCCCTGCTGAAGAAAAGCATCCCCATAACATGATGCTGCCACCACCATGTTTGACGGTGGGGATGGTGTGTTCAGGGTGATGTGCAGTGTTAGTTTTCCACCACACATAGCGTTTTGCTTTTAGGCCAAAAATGAAAATTTTGGTCTCATCTGACCAGAGCACCTTCTTCCACATGTTTGCTGTGTCCCCCACATGGCTTCTCGCAAATTGCAAATGTGACTTCTTATGGCTTTCTTTCAACAATGGCTTTCTTCTTGCCACTCTTTAATAAAGACCAGATTTTGGAGTGCACAACTAATAGTTACCATGGGCCTCTTGGCTGCTTCTCTGATGAATGCTCTCCTTGCCCAGCCTGTCAGTTTAGGTGGACTTGGTAGGTTTGATGTCTTGGTAGGTTTGCAGTTGTGCAATTCTCTTTCTATTTTCGGATGATGGATTGAACAGTGCTCTGTGAGATGTTCAAAGCTTGGAATATTTTTTTTAATAACCTAACCTTGCTTTAAACTTCTTCACAGCTTTTCTCCCTGACCTGTCTGGTGTGTTCCTTGGCCTTCATGATTCTGTTTGTTCACTAAGGTTCACTAACAAACCTCTGAGGGCTTCTCAGAACAGCTGCATTTAGATTAAATTACACACAGGTGGACTCTATTTACTAATTAGGTGAATTCTGAAGCCAATTGGTTGAACTAGTTAGGGGTATCAGAGTAAAGGGGGCTGAATACATATGCACGCCACACTTTTCAGATTTTTATTTGTAAAAAATTTGGAAAACCATTTATCATTTTCCTTCCACTTAACAATTATATGCCACTTTGTTTGTCTATCACATAAAATCCCAATAAAATACATTTATGTTTTTGGTTATAAGAAGACAAAATGTGGAAAATTTTCAAGGGTATGAATACCTTTTCAAGGCGCTGTATATAGATATCAGGATTTTTGTACAAGTGACTTCAGGGACTTAATACCCTGTTTCCCCAAAAATAAGACCTAGCGTGATTGTCGGTGAGCCCTACCCCCAAATAAGCCCTAGTTAAAGTCCTTGTAGGTCTTATTTTCAGGGCAGGGCTTATTTTCGGGGAAACAGGGTAGGGCTTATTGGGGGGGTAGGGCTTATATTGCAGCCATCACCGACAATCACACTAGGTCTTATTTTCGGGGAAACAGGGTATGTACAGTCTGGAGGAAAGAAGGGAAAGGGGAGACATGATTGAAACCTTAAAATACAACAAGGGGGGGAATACGTTTCAGGAGGGCAGTATTTTTAATATGAAGCCAAAATCAAGAACACGGGGACATGATCTCAAACTAACTGGAGGGAAGATTAAAACGAAATTTTAAAAAGTATTATTTTACAGAAAGAGTAGTTGATGCTTGGAATAAACTACCAGCAAAGGTAGTGAGACAGTCAACAATAAATGGCTTCAAACATGCTTGTGATAAACATTAATCTATAGTCAGACAACAAAGTTAATGAAAAAAAAAAACAATAAAAACAAAACAAAAAAATAATAAAAATAAATAAATAAAAATGGGCAGACTCGATGGACTACTCCGTCTTTTTCTGCCGTCGCTTTTCTATGTTTCTATAAGTCCATCTCCAGGAATTCTCTTCCCCATGGCAGTTGCCATGCTGCTCATGTGAATGGGCCATACCTAAATGCCAATTCATTGGAGCTCGGCTCAACTGCTTCACTATGGAAAGTTTTAAATTAGAGGCAGTTGAGATGACGAGCAGATTTTTGAAAAAGGACTATGAAAGTTCCACAACAGAACAGCATATACAGTACAGTGACTACACCCCTCACATTTTTGTAAATATTTCATTATATATTTTCATGTGACAACCCTGAAGAAATGACACTTTGCTACAAATGTAAGTGAAAATGTCCAAATTGGGCCCAATTAGCCATTTTCCCTCCCTGGTGTCATGTGACCTGTTATGACCACAGGGTGAGTGCATGGGTTGAAAACTGGCTGCAAGGGCGAGTTCAGAGGGTGGTGATAAATGGGGAGTACTCGGAAGGGTCAGGGGTGGGTAGTGGGGTTCCCCAGGGTTCTGTGCTGGGATCTTATTTAATTTGTTCATAAACAACCTGGAGGATGGGATAAACAGCTCAATCTCTGTATTTGCAGACGATACTAAGCTAAGCAGGGCAATAACTTCTCCGCAAGATGTGGAAACCTTGCAAGAAGATCTGAACAATTTAATGGGGTGGGCAACTACATGGCAAATGAGGTTTAATGTGGAAAAATGTAAAATAATGCATTTGGGTGGCAAAAATGTGAATTAAATCTACTCACTGGGGGGGAGAACCTCTGGGGGAATCTAGGATGGAAAAAGGACCTGGGGGTCCTAGAAGATGAAAGTTTAGGAATCCCCTTCCCTGCCAGTGTCATTTTTACATCGATCATTGCATTGTTATAGCACTAATCAATGTAATAATGTCACTAGTCCCCAAAAAGTGTCATTTGGGGTCAGATTTGTCCACCTCAATGTCGCAGTCCCGCTAAAAATCGCAGATCGCCGCCATTACTGGTAAAAACAATAAAAAAAATGAATAAAAGGTCCCTAAATCTATCCCATAGTTTGTAGACGTGATAACTTTTGTGCAAACTAATCAATATACGCCTATTACGATTTTTTTAACCAAAACGTTTTTTTAACTAAAAATAAGAGTATATAATCGGCCTAAACTGATGAATAAATGTGTTTTTTATATATATTTTTTGGGATATGTATTATAGCAAAAAGTAAAAAAAAAAAAAAAAAATTGTTTTTATTTTTCAAAATTGACGCCTTTTGTTTGTTTATAGCACAAACAATAAAAACCACAGAGGTGATCAAATACCACCAAAAGAAAGCTCTATTTGTGGGAAAAAAAGACATCAATTTTGTTTGGGTACAACATGGCACGACCACGCAATTGTCAGTTAAAATGACGCAGTGCCGAATCACAAAAAATGTCCTGGTCATTAAGGAGGCAAATCCTTCCGGTCTTTAAGTGGTTAATATACTCAGTTACTATGGTCAACATTACTAAAGATCCTTGGCTGGGACAAGAAGTGGGTGGGAGTGGTGGCTGCCCTGGGCACAATGGTTTACTGGGGGGGTGCCTTCCTTCTCTTTCCTTACCCAAACTGTTCTTGGATGGTTGGGAGAAGTTGATCTCGGAGGAAGTTTGTAGCATTCTTTATTCATGGCTGTATTTTTTGGCAAAATTGTGAGTGAGACCACTCCCTTGGAAGAAGCACCCCCACACATGAATGGTCTCAGGATGCTTTACAGTTGGCATGACACAGGACTGATGGTAGCGCTCATCTTTTCTTCTCCGGACAAGGTTTTTTCTTGATGCCCCAAACAATCAGAAAGGGGATTCATCAGAGAATATGGCCTTACTCCAGTCCTCAGCAGTCTAATCCCTGTACCTGTTGCAGAATATCAGTCTGTCCCTGATGTATTTCTTGGAGAGGAGTAGCTTCTTTGCTGCCCTTCTTGACACCAGGCCATCCTCCAAAAGTCTTCTCCTCACTGTGCATGCGGATGTACTCACACCTGCCTGCTACCATTCCTGAGCAAGCTCAGCACTGGTGGTTCCCCCGATCCAGCAGCTGAATAAACTGTAGGAGACAGTCCTGGTGCTTGCTGGACTTTCTTGGGCACCCTGAAGCCTTCTTCACAAATGCAGTGGAAATGTTTTTTTATGAGATTAAGTTAATTTTCATGGCAAAAAGGGACTTTGCAATAAATTGCAATTCATCTAATCATTCTTCATAACATTCTGGAGTATATGCTAATTGCCATCATAAAAACCTGAGGCAGCAGACTTTGTGAAAATGTATTTGTGTCATTCTCAAAACTTTTGGCCATTGCTGTACAATATTGGACTCCTAACAGTTGACCGAAGGAAAAGCACAGATGCCTTCTAAGTGTAGCTTAGTAGCAAGAATTTATTACAAGATAAAAGGAAACTATTCATAAGTGTAGTTCAAAACAGGCATGTACAGTAGCTAAGCACTGTGTCAGGTAGGGTCCTTAGAAGCACTGTCCGGGGGGTCCCCACAGGACATGGTCATCCGTCCAGTGGTGCAGGTGGTCGGCGCCGGTGGATTCATTCTAATTTTATTTTTATTTTCTTATTCTTACCCATATAAATATTTGTTGTTCATACATTCCCTTCTAATGTCCGAATTTTTTTCTTACATCTGCCAAAAAACATTCCATGTTATCTGCTAGAGAAGTGGTTCTCAACCTTCCTGGTGCCGTGGCCCCTTGATAAAATTTCCCAAGTTGTGGGGACCCCTAACAGTAAAATTATTTTCGTAGCGTGGGTTGTCAGCACCCAAGGCAAGACAAATAATTTGCGCCCCTATCCCGCGGACATTTAGCGCTCCCTGACTCCCTTCCACTCGTACAGTATTAAAACCCCTTATGGTACAATTTAGGATGTACCACTCTCTTTGTTCTTTTTTCTTTCCCTTTTATCCCTCTCTATCATAATTTCTTGTTTTTTTCCCCCCATCCCTCTTTCTAGCCGTCTTTCTTGTTCTCTTATTCTTTTTCTCCCTTTTTCTTTGTTCCTTCCCCTCTTTTGCTCTCCCTTCCATATATTCTCTATTTTTATTCATTCTCCTACTCCTTGGTGGGTGGGGGTAATGGGATGAGTGGCAGTGCTGATGGAGGTGGGATGAGTGGCAGTGCTGGTGGAGGTGGGATGAGTGGCAGTGCTGGTGGGGGGTGGGATGAGTGGCAGTGCTGATGGAGGTGGGATGAGTGGCAGTGCTGGTGGGGGGTGGGATGAGTGGCAGTGCTGGTGGAGGGTGGGATCAGTAGCAGTGCTGGGGGGGAGTTCTGATCAGCCAACTTAGGTTTTCTTGATCAAGGTCATCTGCTGATCCGAGAACTGTAGTGGGGACTTTTAATAACAACTATAATCACAGGTAGACTGGGAGAGCCGTGCGGGCTTCAGGAACAGCCCAGGAGTCGGTGACCCCTGGCAAATCATCATCCGACCCCCAGGTTGAGAACCACTGTGCTAGAGTCTATCACCACCAGTCTTAACGGAAGATATGTGTATTTTTATACTGCTATGTCTTTTAAACATTAAGTTCTTTTAAATACCGTTACATTTTTTTAAAAATCATTATATGTACCCTAGTATTAAGGTTTCAGCCCCCATTGTGTCAATCCCCCTGGGGTGGAGCCCGCTCAGACACCGCCACGATTATGCCCATATAAAGCCCTCTTCTAACATGGCTTCATAACGGCCTGAAGAAGGAGTGCATGCTCCGCAAACACATCGCCGATGCGGAGACATTCCAGCGTTGCATCCGGGAAGTGACCTCAGCCCGCTAGTGTGTTCCACGGACCAGGAAGCACCGGAATCCACCCGCGCCAACCACCTGCACCACCGAACAGATGACCATGTCCCGCGAGGACCCCCCAGACAGTGATTCTAAAGGACCCTACCCGACACAGCGCTTAGCTACTGTACATGCCTGTTTTGAACTACACTTGTTAGTTGTTTTTATTTTATCTTGTAATAAATCCTTGCTACTAAGCTACACTTAGAAGGCGCCTGTGCTTCTCCTTCTGTTTCTTCTAGGACTCTAGAGTCACTTCTTGCGTCTACATGGAGCTGCCCCTGGACCTCTATGGACTTTTATAATTAATAGACTCCGTTCTATGAGCCATTCTTTTTACAGCTTGCCATATATATATGGTTTATGAACTGGTTCCTTTTAAACTTGGACAGTGTTTGCAAAGCCAAGTGCCCATCTTGTGCCAATAATCACCCCGTTTTCCTAATATTTATTGCTTGACTTTCAATGGGATGTTGATTAACCCCCCCCCCCCATTCATTTGTGTTGGTCACCATTTTTATATATACTGACTATGATGGCAGTTCCTTATAGTACTTGACATTGCTACTTTATATTGTTTTTATTTGAAGTATTAATAAAAAGACTGAAACAGAATATCTCGGGAGAGGACTTATTGTGGTTCTGCCCATTGATCCAGGCCTACACAGGTAATGCTCATGTTGTTCAGTCATATGCTAATGGTACTTTCAACCACAGTTATTCAACCATCACACAAGATACAGTGGCGTCCGTTTATGAAGCAGTGAAAATTTTTCACTGCTCCATTCTCCAGCATTCACAGAGGAGATTGTTCTCCTCCGGAAGCCAGTTTTTGAAGCGGTGTAGATTGCTTCACTTCATAAAAGGAGAATCAATCTACAAGCGCTTCGAACAGTGGAGCACGCCCCCCGATACTGGAATCTCGTGAGACATAACGAGATTACAGTACCAGAAATTCACAAAATACACTGAGATGTCCATTTAATAAGCATTGATAAATTATCACCACTCAGTACACGGACATTCCCGAAGGAGACCGTCCACCTAGTTAATAAAATTTTGGTCCCCCTACACTATATATATACACACACACACATAGACATGGCTGGGGGACATGGTTACTGTCCTGGGGGGGGGGGTCTGAACTAGGAAGGAGGAAGTCCAAAATCTTCCTTCTTCCCTCTGGATTCTCTCTTCACTCCCCGATTCTCCACCTCTGAGCTGGTGAATCGGGGAGGTGAATTCTTACACAGATCACCAGTGAAGTGCTGAGATCGCAGCTTCATAAACAGGTCGTTTCTGTGTCAGTCAGTTACAGCTTTTCTGTGTGCGGAGAACATGTTCTCCCCCGATCATCTCCGTTTCAAAAACGGTTTATGGACTGTGATCAGCAGTGATCTTCGGGACACCACAATGTGTCCTACATTATCTGGTGGCTGTCAGGTCACGTGCAGTGTGTGGGTAGGAAGACCAGACATTGTTCTGGAGACCACCTGTCCAACATTAGGACCAATAAGAATGAAAAACGTAGCAGAATATTTTGTTAATAGACACGGGTCAAACACTGAAATATTTGGAGTACAGGTTATAGAAAAGATTGATACCCCATATCAGAGGAGGAGATGGGTTCTCTGTCGAGGAGAAAAGAGATCAGATCTAAAATGAAAAAGGGAGATTTTTTTTTTTTCTTTCGCACAGCATACATTTTGATTTTATTTGTATTGCTTTAGGATTTAAGCAACATTATGTGTATTGGCTGTATTAATAGCTCTCCCCTCATCCCTTCGATGAAGACAATGCTCGGGTAAATCGTATCGGAGCTGGGAGGTTTCCAGGCACTACTTCGTGGTGCATGTTATCCAGAACAAAGCTTTGTTGAAACGCTGAAATCATTGGTGTGTTGCCAATTTGATCTGTTTTATTATCATAAGGAGAGCAAATCAAAATTTGGCAAACTTTACAGAGCCTTGTGCCTGGTAGTACCGTAATAGTCTCAGGACATGGCTGTTTACAAAGGGCCCTTGTTGGAATCATAACTCCCTCTGTTCATAGTGTATTAATTTCTTCTACTGTATATACAGGAGGTATCTGATGTATCCTGTGTATAATTCTTAGGGCTCAATCACATGTGTGGCCATTATTGCTGCCCCTCTGAAATGTGATCCGTGGCAGATCTCTTTTCTGGGGGTCTTTGACAGGTGGTGAGGAAACAATATCCCGCCTCACCGCCTGTTTTAACCCACCACATGCATTTCATATGGTTGCACGGTGGTGGTAGCGCAGCCCCACTCACTTGAATGGGTCGAATTCAGTGGTGGTAATGCTTTCCGAAGGCAACAATGCTTCATTTTGTGTACAGCCCTCAGTCGTCTGTGGCTCAACTGCCTGCTTTCATTTCCCCCTGGCTGCCCGTAAGGACAAGCCCTTATTATCTGTTCTTAAAGTGGAACTCTGGGCGCATCTAACCCTTCTCCCTCCCCCACAGGGGAGCACAATGCAGGAGTAGTGAGGGGGGACTAGGGTCCTCTTATCCTGCTTTTCTGTGTACAGCTCCCAGAACCTCACCCTCCTCCTCTGTGTACATGTCCAGTAACCTCTCACCCCTCTACTCTGTGTAGAGCTCCTAGAAACTTATCCCATCTTCTCTGTGTACATGTCCAGTGACCTCTCATCCCTCACCTCTATGTACAGTTCCAGGGACCTTTCATCCCTCTACTCTGTGTACAGCTCCCAGAACCTTATCCATTCTGTTCTGTGTACAGTTTCAGGGACCTCACACACCTCTGTGCGCTGCTCCTGGGACCTTTCACCCCTCTCCTGTGTACCGCTCCAGGAACCTCATATCGGTCCTTGGTGTACAGCTCCAAGGATCTTTCTTCCGTGTGTAGCACCTGGGACCTTTAACCCCATTCCTCTTGGTACAGTTCCAGAAACTTCTCCCCTTCTCCTCTTTGTACATCTCCAGGGACCTCCCCTCTGTGTACTAATCTAGGAACCTTGGATCTGTCCATGGTGTACAGCTCCAGGGACCTTTAACCCCATTCCTCTTGGTAAAGTTTCAGGAACTTCTCCCCCTCTCCTCTTTGTACATCTCCAGGGACCTCTCATCCCTCTCCTCTCTTTTTTTTTTTAAAAGTTGTATTTATTGCTCATTTAACATAACCGGTACATACAAGACCCATTGGGCCACACACACAAAAGAAACCATTTACATTTCTTCAGCATGGACTCTCTCCTCCTTCCTCCAGACCTTCGCTCAGTGAAAAAAACCAAAGATAATAGTAATTAGGCCACCTTTTCACAATAACAGTCAATGAAAGATTTAAGATATGTCAGATAGTTACATACATGTTAAAACCCACTGTAGGCATATTCCATTAGGTACCACTCAATCCGCCACCGTAGTTTCACTATTCATCCAACTGCCCCACACTATCAAATTTTTGTGGTATGCCCCTGCTAATGTATGTAGCCTTGTATAAAAAGGTGCAGCCCTATTCACTACACCCTTCCACACCGATACAGATGGAGGATTAGGCTTTTTCCATGACAACACTATCAATTTTCTAGCGTAATAGATCAGGATCGTCAGCAAAGTACGAGTTACTCTTTGGGGCTAGATTGTCCACCAGCCCCAAAAGGCACCTCTATTCTGGGCTGTATAGGAATGGCTGTTACTTCTGCTATACATTCTGTAACTCCCTTCCAAAATACTTGAATGTTCGAGTAATTCCAGAAGATATGCATGAAATCAGCAGTGAGGGAACTGCACCATCAGCAACCAGGTGACCGGGTAGGGAACATCCTAGCCAATCTAGCTGGAGTAAGATATATGCGATGAAGGAATTTAAATTGAACAGAAACCAATCTAGTAAAATTAATGTCCCATACATTGTCCCAGTCATCCCCGTCCATCTGGGGGAACACCTCACATCACCCTACACTTTGCAAGGAGATCTACCCCCTCACTGAACAGTTGTTTGTATATTGTAGACAAGGCCTTGTCCAAAGTGTCTTCCCTCAGTAAAGACTCAATATCACTCATTTTCGGGGTAATTCCATTATTTCCAAATTGGGCATTGTATGCATGCCCTAGCTGAAGATAACAGAACAGGCGAGTGTTGGGAAGATTAAATTTAGTTTTTAGTGTCAAACTGTAGAAGTTTCCCACCACCCACTATGTCTTTCAGTGTCTTAATACCAAATTTAGTCCAGATGATCGGATCTGGGTGCTCATAGAAGGGTGTTAATTTAGGATTCTCCCAAAGTGGTGTGTGAGGAGAAATCTCAGAAGCGCTGCCCATCTTGGTCACTTCTACCCATGCCCTACTGGTCGCAGGCATGGATATCATGAGTCTATACAGAGCCCTGAAACCCCGAAACAGGAGATGTTTCAGTGCCTCATAAGAACCAAAAACCGCTGCCTCTAGTGTGCTAGCAGTGTCATCCTCAGGCATAACAAACCACCTATGTACGACTACTAGCTGACCCGCTAAGAAATATCTGTGAAAGTCTGGGACCGCCAATCCCCCTTGTTTCCACGGCAGTTGTAGCACCCGAAGTTAATGTGGGGGTGTCGCCCCTGCCACAGGAAAGTCGTATCCCTCTCCTCTTTGCACAGCTCTAGGGACCTCTTCTCTTTGTACAGCACCAGGGTTCTCACTCCTCTCCTTTGTACATCTCCAGGTACCTCTCACCCCTCTCTACTATGCAGAACACCAGAGAACCACCTCTCCTTTGTACAGCTCCAGGGGCCACTCTCCCCTATGTACTGTGTATTTCACTGGGAACCTCAGGCCTTTTCCCTGTGTACAGATCCTATGTACCCTCTCATCCCTCTTTGTATACAGCTTCAGGAACCTTTCACCCCTCTTCTGTGTACAGATCCAGAAACCTCTCCTCTGTGCACTACTCCAAGGACATCTCACATCGGTCCTTGGAAGAAGGATCCCAAGAGCTGTACACCATGTATAAACACCTACAAAGGTCTACCCCCTCTCCTGTATATGGCTAATTAGACATCTGGCTCTTGATCTATGTGTACAGTCCAAGGAACCTCTCACCCCTTTAAAAATCAAACACATTAATTACACAGGTTCTGTGGCTGATTAAGGTTATAAATTAAACTCACTTGGTGCCTTATCATACAATTAGCCTCAGAACCTGTGAAATTCATATGTGTTCAGGTTTATGGTAACAAATAACAAAACATAATTTGGCAAGTTAAGATGCGACAAATTGTATTTTTTTTTTATCAAAATCTTTATTTTTCTCAGATTTATTAATATCACAAATTCACAAAAAAAAGAAAGGCAAAAAAGAAAAATTCGCTGGCTCAGTTAAAAATAAACAATAAGTCTTGAGTGATGGTCTTGAGGAGAAGGGAGGGGTGGTTGGGGGGGGGGGGGGGTTACAGACATAAATTAAAACCTGTGGAGTGGGGGGGGGGGGGGGGGGGTCTTGCCTTGTTGGCTTCCTGGTAGGGTGAAGTGCACTGCCCAACAATGCATAAGACACAAAATGGAAAAAAAACCTCAACATTTCCCATCAAGGCCATTGCCTGTTATTGGCTAGAACTCCGCGCTCGACAATTCAGTGCTGTGCTTTAGATACGATCTGTGTTGTGTTTAGCGGATCCAGCCATGTGACATGAAAGGGCATGCACTACTTTGACAGGTCCTACCAGACAAAGCCCCCCCACCTCCCATCAGCCCTCATTTACACACAAAGAAATCAGGTTTAAAAAAAAACACCATACAAGGTAGGTAATTAGCACCAGATGATCAGTTAAGAGCTTAACTACTCTGCAGACCTGGGATAACACGAGGGGGTCATTAGCACCTAAGACCTGCAGAGCATTAACACTTTTCAAATCTCACCCCCCCAAAAAAAGACAACTGCATTTGCCCCAAAACCCCTGAATGGCCAGGGCGCTGCAGTGTAACACTGTAACCCCCCCTCTCTTCCTGAAGTGTTGTCGTTTCCATTCCACCCTAGTCTCACTTATTTCGGCTAGCTGCCGACCTCCTTTAAAATCTCCATCCCACCACTGTCAACTGTAGAACATCAACTTGAAACCCTCTCCCACCAGCAAGTCATAGACTTTTCGCCTATACTCCACCTCCCAGGGAAGAAAAAAACAAAATGAAAAACAAAACAATGAAAAAACACCCCTTTTAAAAACAGCTACACCCACCACCGTTTTAGAAAAAATGTACAACAAGTTTAGGAACCATAGCACCATTGAAAAAAGAGATTTACCCTACAAATTGAAAAAAAAAAAAAAAAAAAAAAATTAAGGTAACAAATTTTGTTTTCTCAAAAGCACACAAAAATCTCACTTGAGGCTTGTGAGGAGGGAAAAAAATTGCAAGGAACAATAAATAAAGCAAAAAAATAAAAAAAAAAGGAATAGAAGGTTGTTAGCTGGATCTTCCCTCCCCCTTTTACGGTGCCTGGTAGCATGTCATGCAAGGCAACCGACTGACCGTGGCTGTGAAATGGTGTAGTGGTTACTAGAGAAAAAAAAAAAAACGGTTTAGACTGCAGCGGTGTCCGCAATAAATCGTATTTGTATTACCCATTTACTGGTTATAAGCAACGCTAAACATTAGCGACCAATATCTGAAAAACAGAGTCTGGGTGTCATTTAAAAAAATATATATAATATATAGATTCATTTTCTGTGAGTCTCCACCAACAACGCTTTCATTGGATGATTCAATCAAATCGTGTCTACATTTCATCCATTTTTATGTACCATATCAAATAGAAATGTAACAATTTTTAATTATCCTTGGGTTAAAAAGTTGGATAGCACCTAGGACCTTTGAAATGTTTCAGTAATTTGATGCACACAATTTTTTTTTTTTTTTGTCAATGTAACTTTTATTTCAAATATTTGATGTAAAAATAGATTGATTTTATGTTGAACATTTGGTATAGGGTAGCCACCGAGTCAGTGACCAACAAGGATTTGAAGCAACATTTACCAAAATTTTACAACCGGCTAGAAAATTTCTGTCATTAAGTTTGCAAAAGCAGTGAAAGCTTTGTAAAGAAATGGATCCCTTCACCGTGCGAGACTGGTGCTGTTTAAAAAAAAAAAAAAAAAAATAATAATGACACCCCTTGCAGGTTTAAATTGTTATTGCATCTTTTGGTCTCATCTGTCAAATGTTTTTGCTTTGTTGAGTTTATAAGGGTTTATAAATTCTTTATGTTTAAGTACTTTTTTTTTTTGGAGTGTCTTCAAAATAGCATTTTAAAAAGGAATTTTCAGTCTTTTTTTTCACATAAACTTTATTTGCAGAGCAAAAAAAAAAAAATATGAACAGTCCTCATACAGGACTGATACACACAACTCCACCAGAGGGAGTGTCTACTAATCAATGTAATGCAATGCTTAAAATACAGAAAAATAAAAGAAAAATGTAGGTCAAGTAAAAAAAAAGTACTTTGTTATCACAGTTAAAACTCAAAATGTATACTTAATGGAAACAAAAATGTAAATTTCCCTTTAAAATGCCATTGTAGACACAGCTTTAAAGGAAATAAATGCTTTATATTACACCCTATAGATCTTACGAATATCATTTCTATTCATTTTTTTTCATATCCCTAGATTTCTTCACTGGTAAATTGTGATTCTGTCTTTTTAAATGAACCACATGCAACTGTTCCCACCAACGGAGAACGTCTGGTGGGTGTAGGATAGCGCTTGACCGCTGTAAGTAGGGCTTAGTTAAGATGAAACGCATATTCTAAACCAGAGCTTAGTTTATGGTAGAGGTATGGACCAAGGTTTGGGCACTACTAGACTGTTGGCTCTCTGGTCACAATGGCCAAATCACTCAACTGATTAACATCTGGGAGTGTGTGGTTTGGATTGCCTAGTACAAAGTTCCATCTCGCTTGAAATCCAAATCTTCATTGAATAGAAACAACTGATACAGCCAATGTGACTCCCCTTCCTTTTAAGGGCTTGGGGCAGCGATTGTTGAAATGGTAATTTCAACAATCACTGCCCAAGCCCTGACGTAGGGAGGAGTTCTGCATCCCGAAACGCGTGGGATTGTTCCCAACAAATATTTTTAATAAATTCCAAGTCAGGGGGGGAATTTTGTATTAGGCACCCACAAGTGAGCTGGCTTTACCTACCCTGTTTCAAGGATCACGCCTGGTCCTGGCATATCCAACAAATTCCAGTAAATTGACAGTACTAGTTTACTTGGCCATAAGTTTATTGTAAAAGCGGCACAAAAAAAAAAAAACTGCACAAGTGAACAGACATAAAAGAAGAATCCTTGACGCATTTTGCACAATTGCAAAACGCGTCAAGGTTTTTCTACTGGATTTGATTTAAATAACCATGTGATGTTTTTGTAGTGTTAAACGCTTGGTGAAAGGATCATTTTCGTAACAATGGTACAGTTTCCACTGCTTGCAAGCAAGAGATTTTCCAGTATGGGTATAGTTTCCCTGTATTTTTTTTTTTAAGGATATTTATCTGTGTGCATCACCCATAAGGTCCAATAAAAACCTCAACTCTTCATCGTGGCGGCCAAACTCATCAGTCTGTCTTTTGGCCGGAATAAGTCAAATGTAAGTGCAGACAAAAGCCCAAAATTTGCTTTTCAGATATCAGCAAAGCAAACAAAAATAAAACAATTAATATCTTGCTTAGATCAGACAATGATAGCAATAGGAATTATGGGTAACACGAGTCGGACAATGCAATGTTTTGGTCTATACAACGTCATCCATTTTTCTTTTACAGCACACATCAATAAACGTTTTGTCTGAATATCTCTAATGTAAATTGAGCAATTCATTTACCCCCCCTTTGAATAATAATTACAGCTATGTACATTTTTTTCCTACTAGACTTCTTTTTTTTAACTATTTAATATTTTAATAATAAAAATAAATTTAATTTATACAAGCCGGCCCTGTTATATATTCTGAACTTTTGCTACGACGAACAGGCCGTGCAGTGGGAATAACAGTTGGGCTACAAGACATCTGTAATATCACTTGTAGATCTTTTGTTTTATATCAATATACAGCACAGCATAGCACTATATAAATATATTTTTTATTTAGGGATCCAGCTGTGGTGGTAGTGTGAACAGCTGGCTGTACAGTTTGTATCCCGAGAGGCCCAGAAATGGCCAAATAAATGACTACCACACAAACGTCGATCCATCCTCTGTATGAAATAGGGCTATCCTTCCAATCTATCTCTCTATGATGTTCGAAATCCATGAGCACTAACAAAATGGGGAACTGATGCGTCTATTAATCTGTGCATGCAATATAGCTGCTCTGCTAGCCAATATGGCTACCACCAAGACTCCCGGACATTTTCAAAATGGGAACAGTTACATGGATATCCAGTGCGCTGACATCACTAGATGCCCCCAATATGGTTTTTGTGATGTCCAAGCACAAAACTGATATCCAAGATCGACCACTATGACTTAATTAGATTAACATGGTGTTCACATCTTACAGGTTTTTCAAAACACATGGGCATTAGGACACCTATATATTAACAAAATAGGGCCAAGTGTGTGGACGTCTATAGATTAACAATATGGCCAAGTGTGTGGACACCTGTCTCATCACACCTAAAGGGGCTTGCTGGGTATTCTATTCCAAAACCATGGACGTCAATATCAAGTTGGCCTCCTTCAAGGCCCAAAACCATGGACGTTAATATCATCTAGTTGGCCTCCTTCAAGGCTGTACCAGCCTTGAACATCAGTTTATGGACACCTGACCATCACACCTACATGAGCTTTTGACATCCCATTTGAAAACCATTAGAACATCAATATGCAGGGCCCCCTTTTGAGGCCATGACATCTTCCACTCTTCTAGGAAGGCTTTTCGCACGAATTTGGAGAGTGTCTGTGGGAAATTGTGCCCGTTTAGCCAAAGTGGCATATGGGGAGTTGAGGCTGGATGCAGGGTCGAGTTCAGGCCAGGTCACTTAAGTTTCTCCATACCAAATCAATCAAACCAGGTCTTTATGGAGCTGACTGTGTGCACAGGGCCACAGTCGTGCTAAGGAAAAAGGGGCCTCAAAGCTTGCCGTTTAAAAGGGTTTTAGCATTCACTTGAAACCTAAACTCAATTTGGTGTGGTGTCCACTTTTGTCCATATACCACTGTGATGGTCAAGTGCTCACAAACTTTTGTTCATATAGTCCAGAAATGACCTTCGTCTCAAACTCAACAAACTACAAAAAGATTGTCAAGTCCTTGGCTCCATGTTTTATGAAAACTGTCATAATCATAATTCGGTTTCAAATGTGTGAACACCTTTAAAAACTGATGTAATCAAGAATTTGGGTTAGCTCCAGACAAAACGAGGAAGGCCATCAAGAAAGTTAGTCGAGCGCTAAACATGCTCTCTTCAGGCAGAAAAGGGACAGGAATTGTTAGGTGCGCGCAAAACCTTTGCAAATGAAGTAAATTATAAAATAAAAAAAACAAACTTAAAAAAAAACAAAAAAACAAAAAAACAAAACAAAAAACACAAGCAAGACGACAAATTTATAGACAAGCAAAAACAAAAATAACCAGCAGATGGGAACTTTCCATAGCCAACTTAAACCAAATCTCTCTATATATATTTATATACTTATATTTATTTATTTATAAAATTTCTATTTTACAGAGGAAAAACAAGGAGGGAAAAAAAAAGGGGGAGTGAAAAATGTCCAGGAAAATGGTTACAAAGGAGAAAACAAAAAATAAAACTTGGTGAATAGATATTCATCTCTCTCTCTCTCTATATATATATATATTTATAAAAACCCGTAATCTCTCTCTCTTTCTATTTTAAAACATTGCGGAGAGAGGTCTTTTTCTGTCGCAGTGGTAAGGGCGCCATTTTTTTTCTCCTTACGTTAAAAAAAAAAAAAAAAAAGAACAAACAAGCGGAGGGTGGCAGTTGGGCCTCCGGCTCCCAATCTTGACAGTGTTCTCATGCTTGATCTTCAACCTTGAGTTGCGCTGGAATCGTGAGCGATAGCCTTACGTTTCAGTCCTGACCGATTAGAGTTTGTAAAGCGTACACCTTCACTGCGAGGCGGCCATTTTGCCAGGCAAGGCCGTTTTGCTGCCTATCAGTTTTTGCTAGAAGCGGTTTTCGGAGGTGGGTGACAGGTCGCATTTTTCATAAAGTTTTGGTCTGGCCCACAAAAACGGACAGTTTCAGCGCGACCGACACTCGTAAATGACAGCATCCCCTATGAAGCTCACAGTTGCTCCCCGAAGCAACCCAAAAAAAAAAGACAGTTCTACCCCCCCTCCCCACAACAAATCCATCAAATAACACATCTGTTTATCAAACCGCCCTCCCGCCGAAGGCCCTGTAGGCCACGCCCTACTTCCTATACCGGAGCACCACTCTGTACTTAATTTTTTTTTTTTCCCATTTAAAAAATTTTTAAAAAGCATACTGTGCCCCTGATCCTAGGAAACAGTTCCAAAAGCACCCGACAAATTAATACAACCCCCCAAAACATAAAACACCCCCCCTTCAAAAAAAAAAAAAATCAAATTCAAGATTTCAGAATAAATATTCCTGATAAAATTACAAAAAAAAAAATGTAACAAAGAAAGAAAATAATAATAAAATTATTGACAAAGACATGTAGAATCCTGCATCCTGACTGGCTGTTCCCGCAAGGGGGGCGGGATCTGTGTAAACAAGGCTTGTGATTGGCTGGAGAGAGTAAAATATATGAGCTGCCATTCGGTCTAAAAAGACGAAAAAATAAAGTAAAAAATGTAAAAAAAAAAAGTGGCTCCTCTCCCTCCCACCCCCTCATTCCGTGGCTCTCTCTCTCTGTGTGTCACGTCTGTTTGGCTGGTTGATTAGCACCGCCCCTCTCTTCTCCCTGGGTCCTGGGAAGAAGGGGGAAGAGTTTTGATTGGCTGGCATGTGGTGGGTGGAGAAAGGGGTGGGGGGGAGAGAGACTGTCGTAGGAGCAGAAGAGCAGGGAGAAGATCACCGTGTGCTTGGAGGAGGGGTCTAAGGGGAGAGAAAAAACAAAACAAAAACAAAAGACATTATTTTGGACAAAAATGGGAAAAATATGATTGTTTACTTGCCTGTAAAATATCTTCTTTTGGAGCACAATGCAGAACACAGGATGTTTAGTTATAACCATGGATTATAGGCAGCTACCGTCAGGGGAATGGATGGTGGCAAACGCTATGATCTCCCTATTGCTTGCTGCAAAACTGAGGCTACTGGGAGTGGGAGGGAATATAAACCGAGCGATGGGACTGATGTCCTGTACTGTACTCCAAGAAAAGGATTTACTGGTAATTCTAAAATCCTGTTCTCTCAATTGTACAATAAAAGACAAAGGTTTTTATTTTTAATTTTTTTAGGCATAATCATGTGATTGGTGGTGCACCGAAATGAAATTTTTTAAAACACTTGTTTAAAATGTAATCAATGTGGCTGGCGTTTACATTAAAGTCAATGGGGGGGGGAATTTTTGAAGTCGCAAAAATCCTACAATTCAAAAAGGCGCAATGGCACAGAAAGGACCCATCAAATGACAGCATCCGACACGTTTCGTCGACAAAGACTTCAAGTCAAAGTCTTTGTCGACAAAACACGTCCGATTTGAAGAGTTCTCTATTTCACCTTTTTGAATTTTTTTGCTTTTGTGATCACAGAGGAGATTTTTTTTTTTTTACTTGATGCAATACATCTTGGAATCTACGTAAAGCCTTTTTATTTCAAATAAACCTGTAACCATATGGTTTTTCACTATGTGGAGGCTGTTTTTTTATGAATGTTGTTAACCATAAACCTACCAAAAAACGGTTCTGTGGTGGAAGGTTTTTTACCATCTGGGATATCACCATCCGGATCCATAATCTCACATGCCGGGCCGAGGTTGCCCGGAGGTGGCTCAGCTGAGGAGGAGGAGGAATTGCACCACTCGCTACCCAGAGCTTTGATATCACATGCCTGATTGATGCTACCTTCTGGTAAGCATATTTAATCTTCTCCCCTGGGTGGTGGAAGCACACACAGTGGTGACTCCTTTAGTCCTACACCCCTGGATTCCTTCCCACCAATATATACTAATGGATTCATGTTTTAATCACCAATGGAACTATACAACCAATGTTGATTTATAATTTGCACAGTGCACTTTTAGACGTCCCAGAATAATCTAACTGGAGGGTGGCCAACACAGCAAAAAATATGATACCGTGCTCACACAATAAGATAAAAAGAAGCTTGCCAGTGCTCAGAACAGCTTATGGTGCCTTACGTTTGAAACTGGCATCAGAAGAGGCCTGAACCTGGTAAAAAAAAAAACTAAAAAACTAAAAGTAAGAGCAGAAGATCAGTGTCAGCCTTAATAATCTGGAAAAAACAGATGCCTGATGCTTAAAAGCCCATGAAGCCCCCTGAAGGAACCCTCAGGAAGGACAAAGAGGATATCCGATTGCTTAAAGGAGGTCATAGTTGGCAGGTAGATCCTCAATGGCAAGTGCTACATCCAAACAGTGGAGAGATACAGTGAGGGGAAAAAAGTTTTTGATCCCCTGCTGATTTTGTACGTTTGCCCACTGACAAAGAAATGATCAGTCTAAAATTTTAATGGTAGGTTTATTTTAACAGTGAGAGACAGAAGAACAAAAATATCCAGAAAAACGCATTTAAAAAACAGTTATAAATGGATTTGCATTTGTTTGGAGGAGGTAGAGGAATGCTGCCTATGACCCCAAAAACACCATCCCCACTGTCAAACATGGAGGTGGAAACATTATGTTTTTTCTGCTAAGGGGACGGGACAACTTAAATCGCATCAAAAAGGGACTAAGGACAGGGCCATGTACTGTCAAATCTCGGGCAAGAACCTCCTTCCCTCAGCTAGGGCATCGAAAATAGGTCACGAATGGGTATGTCAGCATGACAATGACCCAAAACACACAGCCAAGGCAACAAAGGAGTGGCTTAAGAAGAAGCACATTAAGGTTCTGGAGTGGCCTAGCCAGTCTCCAAACCTTTATTCCCATAGAAAATATGCGGAGGGAGCTGAAGGTTCGAGTTACCAAACATCAGCCTCGAAACCTTAATGACTTAGGGAGGATCTGCAAGGAGGAGGAGTGGGACAAGATCCGTCCTGAGATGTGCAAACCTGGTGGCCAACAAGAAATGTCTGACCTCTGATTGCCAACAAGGGTTTTGCCACCAAGTACCAAGTCATGTTTTGCGGATGGGTCAAATACTTTTTTCACTCATTAAAATGCAAATCAATTTATGTAACTTTTTTGAAACGCGGTTTTCTGCTTTTTTTGTTGTTATTCTGTCTCTTACTGTTAAAATAAACCTACTAAAAGAATTATAGACTGATCATTTTTCTCAGTGGGCAAACGTACAAAATCAGCAGGGGTTCAAATACTTACTTTCCCTCACTGTATACCCTTGAGATGTGTCGAAGGAGGACATTGTTGTTAGGGGGGTTTGAAACGGTTGGGAGTCTGTTGGCAACGTTCTAGCCCTTTAACTGCACAGGCTTTTTTTTTTCTTAAAGGTGAACTAACCCTTTAAGAAAAGACGAGAAGCATCCCAGAGTATTTCCTAGGGTAGAGTTTCCTAGCTTCCCACCATCATGAACTAGGTCTTCCAGTCACAGGTGACTTCCTAGCCTTCAAGAGAATAGAGACCGCAAGTCCAAAAGGCCCCTGTCCCCCTTAGAACTTGGGTTCAAACAGCCACACCATAAAAGCTAGCAATCAATAGGGAGGATGGTAGATCAGCCCTTAGGACAATAATGTCTCGTTAATCCGGGAGAGCTCACAGAGTGTCTACCTGGATTCTGAGAATGTTTGAACACCAAGTTCTCCTGGTCTAGTCCTGTACAATGAGAATCACTGCAATGCCCTCTCTATCTTGATCCTGCAGAGTAGAGAGGAGGATGGAGCTGTAGAGGAGAAAAGGCATACATAAGATGGGACTGATCTCACAGAGGCACCAGAGCACACACTGTGAAGGCACAAGGTGCACTGGACCTGGTGATAAGTCTGTCCAGTTTGTTGTTGAACCTGGATGCCAGAAGATCCAGTGTCCCTCACTTGTGGCAAAGAATTTGGAACACCTCAGGGTGGGGAGACCCTTCCTCCGGATCCAGGGGTTGATTGCTGAGGAAGTCAGTCAATTTTCCACGCCTGGAATGTGAACAGTAAATAGGGCCCAACATGATGTTCTGCCCAAAACAGATTCCGCTTCCCTTTGAGTAGTGTGACTTCTAGCACCTCCCTGGTGGTTTGAGGTAGGCTACAGCTGTGGTATTGTCCAGCTGAATTATAGTTAAATGGCCCCACAGAGATTGTATCTGTATAATACTGGTTCTAAGAGCACAGGAAAGGTCATAGCAGGTCTGGGCAGTTTTAGGGAGCCGTTGCTAGAGACCCAGGGTGGTCCAACACAGTCTGATTTAAGGCAGGAATGCACATCAACAAGGACCAAAAGGGTTTCCTTTAGGTTTTGGAGATCTCAGTAGAGAAAAGTCTCTATTCCACAGAAACAAAAGACTCCACTGCCTGAGAAGGGGGGCCAAGAAAGGCAAGAAGTGGCCACAAGTGAAATAGAGACCGACCCTGAAGAGGCTAAAGGGTCCCATTTGCATCCCCTGAGATTAACAGCCTCCAAAAAGACAAGAGGCTTTCTAAAAAGTCAGACATGGTAGCAGAGAACAAGCCTACATCCTGGCTTTGCCCGTCTGGATAAGCATACTTCAGAAGTGGCTTTCAGAGATGGAAAGCAAACAGCCAATGGACCTCAGCCCTGGACCTGTTTAGGACCCTGTGCCTAACCCGATGCACATTGTGCCAAGGTGAGTGCCCAAACAGGATCCAGTGCCTGAAGCAACATTACAGGCTAGCAGTACATGCATCTTCTTGCTGGCCTCCAAGGCTCAGCCAAGGAAGAAAAGGATGCAGAAACCCGCAGTGACTATGGAGCAGACTGTTTTTGATAGAAGCATCTTGCAGAACGAAAACAAAACCAAAAAGGTTCACGCAGGAGAGAGATCGTCCATCACATAAGGACACTAGCAAAAACTGAGGCTAGGTGGGAGTGGCAGGTGTTAGAGGGGATGTCCCTGCAGCTTTCTTATACCAGTGTCCAATGCCGGAGGCTAGTTGCCTATATTTTTTGGTTATGACTAAAGATCCTGAGTCCTGTACTGTAAGAAAATGAAAAAACGTAAATTGTTTTGACACATTTATACAATCTGTTCTGAAGACACATTAGATTTTGTACCATAATAACCATTTCCTTGAATCCATTGAGGGACAATTCAAGAACAGTCAGGATATACTGTCTGTGGCGGCAGTATAACGCGGCTGTTTCTGAATTCCTGTGTCCTTCACTGGACAAGAAAATGAAACTCTTGCACAGCTTACAGCTGTGCTGCCAGTCTTTCCCATGTTCCAAATACCAACCAGTACTGCTAGATTTTGCAAAATGGCAGAGTGAAGAGGAGTGGGTTTCTCCTTTTTTTTGTTTTGTTTTAAGGACCTGATAAAGTTACAAAAACACTGAGCGACATAAATAAGAACAGATACTGAGAATTACACACTCAGCATACAGGCACATGAACACCTTCTGCATTCTGCCCCACCCCAGATTCTTACCAAGTGAAAGGTGTCATAAATATGCATAAGCTCCTCCATTTTGTACTGCTCTAGGATGACCACTCCATTCATGTTGCCATTGACCTGGCGGGCACAGCTTTCACAGTGGACCAGGTAGGTGTTTTTCCCCCCACTTTCACTGGTGACAAACAGGATGTTGAAAACCTCCACCTATCAGACAGAAAAGTTGTACGACAGTTAGAAACGATATCCATGGATAACCCCTCCCTTCAAAATAACCACTGTAGACTGGTACTCACATCACACTCATTGCAGTAATACGCCGGTTCGTCCTTCACTCTTGCCTGATAGGCCAACTTCTTTCCGCTGCGAATCAGGCTGTCTCTCTGTATCTGGCACCGCTTAATGGACTGTAAGAGGCAGTATCTGCAAGAGGAGACCGCCAGGACAGGTAAATACAAGTAATAGAGGAGACCAAAAATCTGAGCGGAGACTGGAGAAGGGACGAGAGTAGACCAGAGATGGGAGTATAGATAACAAGAACAAATGGACTCCCCCATTCTTGGCTTCCTTGTGGTCTGACTCATTTACCACTATGTATACTTTCCTAAGTAATAGGATACATCTTGTTTGCTGTGTTAGCATTTTATGTAATGCTAGTACAGTCCACAACAATATATATATTTGTATGCATCATAGATTCTTTACCTCTCCATTTAACAAAAATATATATATATATATATATATATATATATATATATATATATATATATATATATATATATATATATATATATATATATATATATATATATCCTTTTTTCCTTTTAATTGGATTGCCTTTCCATTGCCATGCTTTTTCCTCCTCTAATGTGTATTCTAGCAGGTCCTGCTGGACCTCGTTCAGGTATTGATACTACTAAGGCCATCTCCCTCCCTGGGCAATGCAATGGTCATCGTTGATGGTTTTCAATTCTTCTGGCTGATGTATGCAAGTTCCGATGGTTGTCAACATGCAAGTGCCATTTATAACCAAGGGAATAAGAACAACCTTTTTCACGGTTATATGATTATTATGGGGTTTATAAGCCCCTTTTGCTTCATTATAGAAGTTATCCACTCTATTTAAACATACACCCCTGAGAAAAGATTGAATTCTGAAACGCGTCCACCATGTATGTTCTTCCACGGTACTTATCAAGACAGACACTCCCTGGATTCTGTAGATATGCACTTATGTAAACTTGTACCATGTTGGCCTGACTGTACAACAAACCTCAACCACCTTTAATGATTTTTTTATAATAACATTTGTACTTTACAAATATTGTTCTTGAAATGTATATCATATTGTGCTTTTGATTAAGCAGCATAGGCCACTAAAGTTCCACTAGGGGGTTATCCTTGTATTTTCCATTTAATTGGGGATGTTGGCCTAATTACCCTTATTGACCATACCTGCATCTTTTTTCGTCTTGGCTTCCTATTCTACTTCCTATTCTATTCCTATTCTATTTCCATATTTTTAATTTATTTATTTTTTAACATCGGTGGTCCATTTTTATAACCATTGTATACTGTATATGTATATAAAATAGTTGGACAATTGTGAATAATTGTGCACTGAATGGAGACCAGTAAAAGGCATGAATAATGGTAATACTGGACCCTGGATACAATAATGGAAGATGAGGTAGGGCGAGGAGATGGCAGATCAGAACATGGACAATCTGGCACTATGCTGGCAGGATATAAGATACAAGACAAATAAACAGACTATAAAATGAGCAGCAGCGAAGATAAAGTCAAGGTGGTCCAATGAACATGCACAAGAACAAACAAGGTGAGACAAGGCTTAGATGTGAGGTAAATTTTAGGTATGTAATCTGATAACACAGGCTTAGATGTAAAACAGCACATGGGGATACCATGCTTAAAGGGAAGCTGCACTTTGACTAGTTGTGCAATATAACAGTTACACTTTAATGCCAGCCTCACCAGTTGCCCCTAAATAACCTTGCCTTTACTACCATGCATCTCCAGTTGGAAGTTAAAACTGCAGTATCTGAGTGGTGGCTTGGAGCATACACCAGATAAGGTCTAATCAGATGAAACGCGTCGGTTCGAGTTCTGCCAACATCATCGCGCCTTTTTATGTCTTCATATGAGACTTTTTTATGCTTCAGAAACGGGAGTGTTTACTTGACCTCCTTTCTTTAATAAATGCTATTGTAAACGTTATCACACTATGTGGAACCTTTCTTTATTTTTTGGTTACATCGTGTAAGCAAGAGGACCTCCTCTGTCCTTCCTTTCCTCCATCTGAGCCTCATCCATTTGTTTGATGTGAATCCGATATTACCGATTTTACCGATTATTACCGTAAGGTTTGGAACCGTGATCGAGTTAATCTGGATCCTTGATGGTTTCCCATATATGGTGTTCATCACCACAAGCTCAGTTGACTTAGGTGGTATAAGCCCCCTTAAGTCCATTGATTCCAGTAAGCCTTCAGTCAAATTGGTGGTGGTTCTTTTCACAAGAATATTTCTTTTAATACGTTTTCATCTTGATATCATCTGTTTCACCGATGCTTTTTCGGATGCTCATTCATTAGTTAATGATGCCAAGACTTTTTTTCAATCAACTCTTGTCACTTTTTTTCCCCACTTGGTGGACATTACTCATGTGACACTGATACTCAACATTATTTTGCACTTAGTGTATTTAAGCGCTGCATTTTTTTCTTTTTTGGAGCATAAACAAGGCAGAGGACTCCCTGCCTATAATCAATATTGCAGTGTTGGTGTGTGAGCATCCAATCACCAAACTCTAGCCCGGTGGAAGAAAGGCGACTGAGTCTTGGTGGATAAACATAATGGGAAGCGAAGGACAGGTTGATGCAGGCTACTGGTGAGGCCACCACTAAAGTAACTGCTGCTCTGCATGGGCAAACCACTATTTTTAAAAAGGGAAATGAAAATGAGACAAAAGAAGAAAGGAAGGAAGGAAGGAAGGAAGGAAGGAAAAAGGAAGGAAGGAAAAAGGAAGGAAGGAAGAAGAAGAAAAAAGAAGGAAGGAAGGAAAAAGGAAGGAAGGAAGGAAAAAGGAAGGAAGGAAGGAAGGAAGAAGGAAAAAAGGAAGGAAGGAAGGAAGAAGGAAAAAGGAAGGAAGGAAGGAAGGAAGGAAAAAGGAAGGAAGGAAGGAAGGAAGGAAAAAGGAAGGAAGGAAGGAAGGAAGGAAGGAAGAAGAAAAAAGAAGGAAGGAAGAAGAAGAAAAAAGAAGAAAGGAAGAAGAAGAAAAAAGAAGAAAGGAAGAAGAAGAAAAAAGAAGAAGAAGAAGAAGAAGAAGAAGAAGAAGAAGAAGAAGAAGAAGAAGAAGAAGAAGAAAGAAGAAAGAAAGAAAGAAGAAAGAAAGAAGAAAGAAGAAAGAAGAAAGAAGAAAGAAGAAAGAAGAAAGAAGAAAGAAGAAAGAAGAAAGAAGAAGAAAGAAGAAAGAAGAAAGAAGAAAGAAGAAGAAAGAAGAAAGAAGAAAGAAGAAAGAAGAAAGAAGAAAGAAGAAAGAAGAAGAAGAAGAAGAAGAAGAAGAAGAAAAAAAAAGGAAGAAGAAGAAAAAAAAAAAAAAAAAAAGGAAGAAGAAAAAAAGGAAGAAGAAGAAGAAAGGAGAAAGGAGGAAGAAGGCAACTACAGATAGAATGAATAAAATGGTGACAAGCCACCAAAATCTGGACATCAAAAAAGTTACAAAACAAAAAACAAAAACCAAGGCTGGGCTCTCACTTGATCATGCCGTACAAATCTGGATCTGTAATCTTCACAGTTCGCGATACGTTCCAGGAGACATGGATCATGGGTACGATGGACTTGACATTCTTGACCTCGTTCCACTCAAAGCGCTCCAGGGCCAGCTGGTACTGATATGCTGCGAGGAGACAACAAAGAATTAGCGTGTTATAAAAACATTATGGTGGATGCAGAAAAACCAAGGATGTACACAATGAGCCATGAAGACAGCCAATAGACCCTCATAGCCGGCCCGACAAAAGCTGGCCAGCGATGGAAGCCTCTCAATGTTTGGAAGCCTAGGGTGACAATGCTGTGAGCCAGTAGGCACACCCAAGGCCATCAATCAAAACAGTCCTCTTTTAAAGCCAAATTATTTTTTCCCCATGCAGTGGTGCTGTGGGTTAACTGCTGATTTTTTGTCCAGGGGTTTGGAGAGTGGAGATATACTCAGCTAATCCTCTGATCCTCCCAGTTCACCTTCCATCACCACCCCCAATTTTCAAGCTCAACTTACCAACCAGTGTGCAACCAACTGAATTGGCCTCTCTAACAATATTTCTTAAAAAATAGGGGTTTAGTCTGCACACATTTGCAAATACATTCATAAGCACTGTCCAGACAGAGGGTCAGGGGTCCTGCAGCCTCATAGGACATTTAGAGTAGAATGAAAACTCCTCCTACAAGCTTTAACCAAACTGATAGAAGTCACAAGACTGCCATTTATTGCTCATGAGAAAAAGGTATTTAGCAGTTTAGATTTACTAAAATAATTGCATTTCCATGTTCTGTGTACTGTGGGAGAACAGATATAGTGAATGCAGGGTCCTGAATTTAGTAACACTTTAAAAATGCACGTTGCACGTTATTCACCGATCATGTGTCTGCAAGATATGTGCTCGCTTGCCTCAAATATTCAAGCAGAGAGCCTAGAAACTGAAAAAGGTTCATCAGCCTCACTTTTCAGAAAAAAGCCCTACAGGTCATCAGTCTAGAGCAGTGCTGGTGAACTTGGCACCCCAGATGTTTTGGAACTACATTTCCCATGATGCTCATGCACTCTGCAGTGTAGTAGAGCATCATGGGAAATTTAGGTTCCAAAACATCTGGGGTGCCAAGGTTCCGCCAGCACTGGCCTTGGGGTCACTGCGAATAATGGGCCTAGAATTATTTCTCCCACTCCAACGTGAAGAGATGTAGCACAGTTGACCTTTTCATATGTAGGCGTCCTAGACGCGTGTGTTTTATATGTACATGGGGGTGCAGTGGGGCTCCAACTTTTTTGGAGGTTTGTGTGCTTGGTGTAACTTTTATTTTTTTACAATTCATTTTTTTTTCATGCAACTTTCATGTCATCACACAGGGGACCAAAAAGTGATAGCATTTTAGACCGTTTTGCTTTGAGATATGAGGGACCTGTGCAAGCCCCCCCCGATGTGTTACCTGCTTTCCACTGAAGCTAATGAAGTGCAGATCGCACTCCATTTGCTTCTCCCCCCCCAGCCACAGAGGGCGAGGAAAGGGACAGCCAAACCCGGAGGTGACGTGATGGCACGTCGCTTCCAAAGATTCCAGCATATTATTCCCAAAGCACGCGTTCCTGTAGAAATGGCTGTGTATGTAACGGGTGCTGCAGTGATCATTGGCTGGAACCGAAGGCAATCTGATGTGCTCGGTCTGTGCAACTTACGTGTTAGAGGCCCCACATTCCAGGCTATGTTGTTGCACCACCCGATGGCCTGCACCCAGTGCACGGTTCCAGCGTTAATCCAGACCAGGTCTCCGGGTCGCTGCACAAACCGATAGACGGGATGTCCGCTCGGTACAGGTCCTCCAGGACTGGCCACCATGACCCAGTCAGGTAATCCAGGTTGTGCCTGAAAAGAATTACGTTAAAATCATCATTGGGGCCATGCACATTGGCCTTAAATAAAACGCCAGTATTTTGGCAGAAAAGAAAAAAAAAAAAAAAAAAAAAAAGCTCAGAGCGTTTTTGTACAGGTGTTTTGTAGCGGTTGGCGTTTTTTTCTCTCAGAGAACTGCTTATAAAAATGCAACACACACGGGTTTTTTTTTCTGCCTCTAAACTTCATAATGTGCTAGGACATAGGAAAACATTGAGCTGCTTCTACAGGCAAAATGCTAAACTCCTCTAGAAGCAGCATTATTTTAAGCCAGTGTGCATGTACTGTAATTGTGTTGTCCCCCTTATACATTGTAAAGCGCTGCGTAAACTGTTGGCGCTATATAAATCTCGTATAATAGTAATAATAATAATAATAATAATAATAATAATAATGGACCCAAACGCTGGTGGCTGACATGAAGATGTATTGGGGAAGTGGTGCCCTCTGCTGTTGGCAGCCAGAATGAGATGTGCACCGTGAAGGCTGTCTCCACCTTCTGGCAGAAGGTACGAATTACTTAAATGCGTTTGTTACCCCAACACTTCATATTCTTTATATGTGGCGGCTGTCTCCTGTTCTTTGTATGAAATCAGTCCCAGTCCCTCTGCTTTCCTATTAACCACTTGCTGTCCGTCCCATAGCAGTTTTACTGCTACAGGGAGGCAGCTGTGCGTGTGTATGTGTATATATATTTATTTCGGCATTTCAGGGTAGTGGGCGCAAAAAATAAATAAAATCTCCCATAGTTTGTAGACACAATAACTTTTGCGCAAACCAATCAATATACGCTTATTGGGAGGCGGCACAGTATACGTTGACAATGGACATATAAAGTTCAAGTCCACCCAACGCTAAAATCTCTGCATCTACAGACATCCACGATGTTACACCAACCTATCTAGCCTGTAAAGAAGAAAAACGCTATCCAGTCCGGTCTCCAGCGGCAGAAGCTCTGCAGAGGACACAAGCCGACAACGGCTGTGAAATGAATGGGAAGTGACGTCACCCATAGAGTTACTATCCGTTGTCGGCTGTGTCCTCTGCACCCGCCTCCACAGCGAAGCCGACTGCTCAGCGTGGGGTTGGATCGGCTAAAAAAAATTTAAAAAAAAAAATGTATTTGTATACTGTATAATGTATTTCCTCTTTAAAGGGCTAGAAAGGATAGTGTTAGATTGTAGATGCAGGGATTTTTAGTGTTAGGGTGGCCTTCTACTTTACACTTGAATGAGCCAAGGCGCTGACCCTGCAATGCAATAGTGCTAACCAGGTAGCCGCTAGTGAAGGTTCATGCCATCCACTGGTGGATTGCGGAATTACATATTATGCCCTCCACTGGCACAAAGCGGTAATGCAGCCCTCTCACCTGTCACAGAAGGCACTGATCTTTTCCCAGTAATTCTCATGGACGGCGAACCACTCGCAGGTCCCCGGGGCCGATGTTTATGTTAACCGAGCAGAAGTTGTTGTTCTCCTGGTGACCTGCAGAAGGACCAGAGATTACAGTGAGCAACAAAAAGGCACCTCCCTCTCATCTTCATAACATGGGGGGGGAGGTGCCCTATAGTCCATAGAAGAGTTTTAATCGTAGAGGCTTGGCATCAAGCATGGCTGTTGCGTGTAGCAGTTGGCATGTAAATACACCCTGCCTAAAACGTACAGCTGCGACATGCGTAAGAGGCCCTCACATGCCCCCCTGACTATGATGGAGGTGATGACCGATAAGAGCAGAAGGTCCCAGGAGACACATCAGAACAAGACCTGATGTGTGTAGACAAGTGGCAGTCTCAGCCTGGACCCCCGTGGTGTAGCGTGGCCTGGCGGGGGTCCAGGATGAGACTGCCACTTGTCTACACGCAGCAGATCTTGCTCTGAGGTGACCTTCTGCTCTTATCTGTTATTTTCCGGGAGCGTGGGCAGGGCTCCTTCCCAGCCAGCCGACACAGGACTACACTTCTTAGCAGCCCGAGCGGCTCACATACATACCATGGGTATGATGGAGGTGATCCTAAGCTCAGAATTCACAAAGTTCATTTCCACACTGCATAATACCCTACAGACATCTTCTGCAACTACACTGACATACCGGGCCAAAACCAGGTGGGAACCTAATCTGAGGGACAAAAAGTGGGAGGAAATACTTGATAACTACAAAATGGTCTCTCCCAGGATCTCTGATCGTTTAACCCAAATGTACATTTTACACAGGCCTGACTCCATTGCGTCTCTCTCGCTACAAACCCGCACACCGATAAATGGGTCTCTTGTGGGCAGCACTTGGGTACATTTTTTTCACCTATTATGGTCTAGTCCCATTTTGCAGATTTTTTGGGCCCAGGTGATTTTGGTTCCTCCATGATCACATGGATCTCCCCTTTAACTGGATCCTAAACCCCGTTTTTCCAGGTCGACGACATGGACAAGATCGTGACCATATTTTTTTGCTCGAGACGCTATTTGATGCTCCTAAGGTGATTGCACACAATTGGATACAGACAGCTCCACCAAAGTTGGAGATGTGGCTACGGAAAGGGATTCTAACCATTTCAAAGAAAAAAAACGATTTATACTCAGAGGTATACCCCCCCTCCAATAGAGTGTGGGACAGATGGCTACTACAACCGGATACATGTACGGGAGATGTCTGCTGAACTTTACAAAGTATGTGGTCATATATTTGTACCCATGTCTGTCATAAGTTTTCTACCTGTAAAGTATTTCCATGCACAAAAGCATTGAACCTTGAAGATTGTAGGGACGATGACTTATTACCTATCAGTTGTATCATTTGTTGTGATATTACACCTGATGCTATATGTACCAAAGTACTCCATGTTCAATTATCTGTGAAACCTCAATAAAAGTTTTTCTTTTAATGTGGAAAAAAAAAAAAAAAAAAAAAAAAAAAAGCACTATATTGTGATGCCTGCCTTTACACACACACACACGAACTTTAAATGGCATCCCAGTCTTAGTCCGTAGGGTTCAATATTGAGTTGGCCCACCCTTTGCAGCTATAACAGCTTCAACTCTTATGGGAAGGCTGTCCACAAGCTTTAGGAGTGTGTCTATAGGAATGTTTGACCATTCTTCCAGAAGAGCATTTGTGAGGTCAGGTACTGATGTTGAACGAGAAGTCTCTGCTCTAATTCATCCCAAAGGTGTTCTATCAGGTTGAGATCAGGCCAGTCAAGTTCCTCCCTGCCAAACTTGCTCATCCATGTCTTTATGGACCTTGCTTTGTGCACTGGTGTGCAGTCATGTTGGAACAGGAAGGGGCCATCCCCAAACTGTTCCCACAAAGTTGGGAGCATGAAATTGTCCAAATTGTCTTGGTATGCTGACGCCATAAGAGAAAGGGCCAAGCCAAACCCCTGAAAAAACAACCCCACACCGCAATTACCCCTCTACCAAATGACTTGGACCAGTGCACAAAGCAAGATCCATAAAGACATGGATGAACGCGTTTGGGGGTGGAGGAATTTGACTGACCTGCAAAAAGTCCTGACCTCAACCAGATAGAACACCTTTGGGATGAATTAGAGCGGAGACTACGAGCCAGGCCTTCACGTCCACATAAGTGCCTGACCTCACAAATACTCTTCTGGAAGAATGGTCAAACATTCCCATAGACACACTCCTAAACCTTGTGGACAGCCTTCCCAGAAGAGTTGAAGCGGTTATAGCTGCAAAGGGCGGGCCAACTCAATATTGAGCCCCACGGACTAAGAAGCCATTAAAGTTCATGTGCATGTAAAGGCAGGTGTCACAATACTTTTGATAACATACTGTACATCCTGCCTAAGAATGCCCACTCCCCCAGAGTGGCATCTACCCATCTAGAAATTTTGCATAAACCCAGCCCACTGCTTGCAAAAGGGCTGAGGGCTCTTGGGAAGAGTACAGAGGCAGGCTGCTGTGGTGGTTTCAGGAAGGGATGTACAGCACCCCAACAGCCCCCCTTTCATTCATAAACTGCTTGCATTGCATTAGAGAAAGTTTTATTTTGAGAAAATTGCATTAGCACGTTGAGGTTAGAGTAGAAAAATATAAGAACAAACTTCAGTTTTAACAACGTGCTAACTTGCCATCATCCTTGAATAGCGGTGAATTTCACACATCATGGCTAAGGAACAATTTGTTTTTTTTTACTAAAAGCGAGTGAATACATTTATGAAGGGTATTCTGAATCTGACATGATAGGAAGAGGCAGAGAGAGAGCAAGGGCAAAGGGTGAGATAGCCAAAGACAGGGAAGGAGAATAACTGACAGCAGTAGAGGAGATGGGGAGACAGAGGATGGATGGAGGAAAAGAGACAGCAGACTGGTGGTGCCCACCTGGTGTACGGCTGCCAGGGACTTTCATGTACAGCTGCACCGTGTTCATGCCCAAGATGGTATGGCCCACGTGGCTTAACATATTTGCATTGGATGAAACCCGCATAAAGGAAGGTAAACTTCAGCAGCTCCTGTAACTGGGGCTTCCACCTGGAAAACAGACATTGCGTCATTCCAACATTGTACAAGCTCTAAAGCTGATCCTTACAAAACCCACTGTATAGTCTAACTTTGGCTTAAAGCGGTAGTAAACCGCTGCCCCCCCCCCCCCCAAAGAAAAAACATACTTGCAAGAAAATGGCATAATGTGCTACATGCATACTAGCACATTATGAAATACTCACCTTAGAACGAAACCCTTCCAGCGCCGCCCACTCACCGCTGAGAGGGCTGACATCTTCTCCCGTCCTTTCTTCCAGGATCATGTGTGCGGGAGCCCTCGGTTTTCGGCAAGCTCTAAAGGTCCGCCACGGTATGCTGGACCTTCAGAGCGCAGCGCCTGCATGCAGGGTGAATATCTCCTGGACGGTGCACGTTTAAGATATTCATTTTACCTACAAGTAAGCCTTGAAAGTCAGGGTAGGCTTACCTGTAGGTAAAAATAAAGCAAGGTTTACAACCACTTTAAGGTGTGAGCAACAAAAATGCAGAAGTCCACATATATACACACACAAGCGGGCAGCTGGGACAGTACCAGTTACAGGGTCATAGAAGTCTGGTACCTGCAAGGTTGATATTTTAATTTAAATCATATTCACAAGGGGCGTTGAGGGCTGTTGTCCATTTATGGGGGTGCTACATAGAGGTAGCCTATATAAGGCCCCTTTCACACTTGTAAGACCTTAAAGTCACACGACTTGAGGCAATGCCTGTGTAATCTTGAGGTCTATGGACCTAAAGTCGCATCAAAGTAATGCAGGGACTACTTTGAAGTCGCACAGATATGAACGGTACTCATTGGAAATCATGGGGAACGATGTCGTGCAACTTTGCAGTCCCAAGTCACAGGACAAGCCGCACAAGTGCGTAAGGGCCGTAAAAGTGTACAACTTATTACTGCACGGACACAGCCGCCCGTCCTAATTTGACAAGCGTGCAGGTCAGCAGCCCCCAACGCACACTGCCTGCGGCTCAGCAGCACCCTCATGCTGGGTCCGTGCACCTGCTGCATCCCTTTATACGCTTACATGGGCTGCTTGCATGCAGCACCCGGCAGCTCTAGCTGCACGAACAGACAACTCTTGCGCGATCTACGAGCCTGTGAATGAGGTCAAAAGTGGACCTAGCAGTACAAGTTTATGCGTTTATTTTGCTGTAATTAAGTTTAACTGTTCTTTTCACTTTCATTTATTGCCATCATAAGGGGGTGACACTACCCTATGTAATAGTACATTTATGCGACAGGTCCTCTTTATGGAGATACCAGGTGTTTATTAGACCAACTGAGGTCACCCCTGTACTAGCTCCAAACAAACCAAGTACTGACAGTACTTGTTTTTTCCTGGCCAGCATATGACAGCTGTGAACCTGGAGGTGCTCACAGGGGAGCCCTTCTGGGTCCACAAAAAGCATAAGGTTCTGTTCACCGATCCGCCTTTTGCTCTGCCACCCTGCAGGTGCAACCTCCTTTGTGTTAACAGACATAACACCCCCCCCCCCCCACCAAGTATTACTTGGGTTACTTCGAAAAAAAAAAAAAATGGTTACCCAAAGTGTCACTGCGTTAAAGCCAGACAATGGGAAACATGAGGAGAATTGCTTTAATTTACCCAATCCCAATGGTGCTTTCCCACACTTCAGTACAGAGACTGTCCCTTGGTGTTCTCAGGTCCAATGTAGGACTATAGATCCTGCATTGGTCTTGATGACGTCAGAACCATAGACTGCTGGAGATCGGGGGAGAAGATGCCATGGGAACAGGTCTAGCAGCACAGAGGAGCAGAGGATCAGGTAAGTACATCTTTAACAAGTCCGTAGACCTAAATCAGCAACTAATCCTTGCAGTGCAGGCGCAGTCCCATCGCAAGGGATTATTTTCTAATTTCCCAGTGTTGGGCTTTAACCTTTTTACATAGAATTCTGTGTTTGTGTAACGCTTGGGGGTTAAGCGTTTATTACACAAAATTTCAACTGCAACACTTGGGAGTTAAAACAAGGAGAACAAATGTTCCAATTGAGAATCTGTGGCACTCTCTCTCCATCCAATCTGACAGAGCTTGAGCTATTGTGCAAAGAAGAATGGGCAAAAATTTCACTCTAGATGTGCAAAGCTGGTAAAGACATCCCCAAAAGACTTGCAGCTGTAAAGTGAAAACCATTTATCATTTTCCTGCCACTTTGTGTTGGTCGATCATATAAACTCCCAATAAAATACATTTACCTTTTTGGTTGTAACATGACAAAATGTGGAAAAAAATGAATACTTTTTGAAGGCGCTGTAGTTTAGCCGCTGTACTCAGCTGACTTCGGCTGAAAGTTCAATCAGGCTTTAATTAGGTGTGCCTCCTTGGTCAGCTCACGTGTGGGACAGGAGATATATATACGTAGGTGGGCTTATAAAAGGCTGAGTGCTCAGAGTAGGAGTCAAGTGTGACAATGGTCATTATTTGTCAAAAGGAAGAAGGGGAAATGACACCAGGAACTGCGTTAAACCCTCATTATAAATGTACAGCTGGGATTAGCGGGATATCAAGAGCATGCTGAACATTGGCAGTGGGCATTCAGAGAACGTCAACGTACGCCGCGGTCACACTTACCTTTTTGGGTCAGAGAGGTCAATATTGGTTCCAAATTTAATGATGTGGGGGTTTTCTGCTCGTGGTTTGTGCTGAAAAAATAATTATAAAAAAAAAACAAAAAAAAAAAAAAAAGGAAGGAGAAAAAAAACAAAAAAAAACAAACAAAAAAAACACATTAGTCAACCAATCACACAATCTCAGCACACTGGTACAGGAACATCTCCAGCAAGATTAAATGGTACATTTAAAATACATACAGAATATACAATTCTGGCGCTGGCACCTATATGTGATGTTTCAGCCCAGCAAATTCGGGAACTGCTGGTTCTTCCAGTGAAAAGATTTTGTGATCCAATTTGCTAGAAAGCAGTCAAAGCGGACATATGGGTATTGGTGGAGGGGGGGGTAGGGGGCATTTAAAGTATATTTAACCCCCAAATCACTCAAATCTACCACCCGATAATCCTTCCATGAGAGTCCTTGTTCAGGCATTCCTGTTTGGGGGACCACTAAAGGTTTACAGCCTGCAATTTACTTCAATGCTTCTCTTCAGTCTTGCACATTTATAGTCTCCTCTTCTGTACTGAAATTCCCTACACTGTACACTGTGAGCTTCCAATAGTTGATGAAAGGAGGGGGGGGGGGGGGGGGATGGTGGCGGAGGGAAGAGGGAGGAGGGAGTGAGGGGGGAGGGGGAGGGAGGACAGGGCTAGAAAAGCACCCATCTTAACAGTAGTCACCTTATAAGATAAAGTGGTCCTCAACTGTTGCCCCGAAATCACCAAAAGGACCGCACATAATGTTCAATATAAGTAATATTGAGAGGGCAGTCAGAAAATGCAGAACTAATAGAGGAAATGAGGGTCAGAGAGTGTGGACAGGAAACATTTTGTGGTTGGGTATATGTTGCAGAAGACCATATGAAATTGGGAACATGTTACATGAAGCTAGCAGAGATCAATACTATTACCTCAATGTTCCCACTACAGACTGCTGAGGTCCGAGGGCCGTACATCATATACCAAAGGGCCGAATGCGACCCTCGGGCCGCAGGTTGGCCACCAGAGACCCATCCAGTCAACTTTTTTTTATAGCATAGGGGGTAGGTGGTCACTCACTGCTCAGCATCTATGGAGGAATAGCACTGTCACCCTATGCCGCTCAGTCCTGATGTGGACTGCAAAACACGAGGGGTGGTGGGGGGTGGTTCTGTAGTCCAACAGAGGAGAACAAGACAGGCCTTATGGCACTTCCTGGGAATTCAGTGCAGCACATGGACTGTGCTTGCCAAGTTACAAGCTCCATTGATTTCTGGCAGGATCACCAACCTTTCCCCCCATGCCCAACCTCTGCTGCTGGCCGAGAGGACTGCATCTGGAGTTACACCACCAGCGACTCTGCAACCCTCCACCACATCTGCAACCCTGCGCCACCACCGGTGAATCTGCAACTCTCCGCCACTACTGCCTGAAACCTCCCCCACCATCACTCTGTGCCCTCACCACCGCAGTAGGCTCCCATCCTGTTACCCCCCTTATCCCCTGTATCAAAACGTCCACACAAACCCCCACTCTCACGATCAAATCTAACCTAAACCCACATTCTTTCCACCACCACTCCCCAAGGACCACCTATGCGCTCGCTACCACTTGCACTGACTCGGGTCTCAGCACTCTCCCCCGCTGTACTAATGTGCACTTCTGTGATGAATGGGCTGAAAATGGGAGGGTGCATCACTGCAGTGGCAAACTGGCTCAATTTTGCTATCAAAATTGAAAAAAGACAACAAAACACAATGTTTTTTTTCACGGTCTATAAGAATTCACTTCAGCTGGTGGGTGCTGCTGCATTCCCACCCTGAAAAAGGCCCGTCTCTTCTGCCCAGCCAAGGATCAGAATATCCATCCCCTCCCCCTCAAAAGGCTCACTTACCTGGGAGGTGGGTTCTCTGTGGTGCTGTCCGGCTCATTAGACTCCTCATCGCTGTCTTTATCCTCCTATAAAAAGGTGGAGGACAAAAAGAATATTAAACTCATGAGAGAGCGGATGCCACAAAGGAGAGCCAAGACAAGAAGGTGAAGGGAAGGGCGGAAGAACAGACATAAAAGCAGGAAGGAAAGCGGGAAGTACAAAATGTGAAGGAGGAAAACACCAGTGGGTGTATTACAGACATCACCTTATTGGAATGGTCCTAACATAAGCCCCCGAACCCAGATAACTTTCTTTTATTGTCCTGTTAACATCCAACTCCTCGCTCACTTCCTCCTGAGACTTTTGGCCAAGTTTATCTTCCTTACCAGGAGAACAATCGCATATCAAAAGTGCACATGAGGGCATCAGTAGCCCAGCGACGAAAATAAACAGTTCTACATAACAACTCTTTCTTGGCAAAACAACAATGGTTCACTTTCAATAGTGCTGACCATATTTGAAGGTCCAGCGTGTGCGCAGGTGTGCCAAATGGCTCTACCCGGCACCTGGCAGAGCCCTGAGGTATCTGCGCATGCGCATAAAAACAAGGATTGGGGACCTCCTTACTTGAGCTGTCTGCGCATGCGCGAGAGGAAAACCCATACCTACAAAGATTTACTTGGGTCTCTGATGGGTCCCAAGACACGCCAGAGACCCTGCACACATCTGCGCATGTGTGGTATAAATTGAGTGCATGCCATTCTCGTCTAGGGGAGAAAAGGAGGAAGTGCTGATCTGCAGCACAAAAATAAATATAAAATTGTGGGAGAGGGAGGGGGCTGGAGCCTGCTGCAAAGAATTTGTTTTGTTTTTTGGCGGTGAAGGTGTGCTTACAGTTATAGGTGGAGGTCATAGCTTGTTCCACTCCCGCGCCTCCTTCAAGGCTCAAGGTTTAGCTCTAGACCTTTTTTTGGGGGGAGATGCAGTACGGATGGGTTACAACCCCTACCATCAGATTTATGTTGCAGTCTGATCTAAGAGTCAGGAAAGTCAAATGACGGCAACCAAACACAACAAAGCAACGGCACATACATAAAAACCACAGCAATAGGGATTCCCATAAATTGTGTGGGGGGGGTGACCATGCCAAACCAAATTGTAGCCATAGCCAGCAGTAAACAGCGGAGAAGCCACCATTTTATTTAAGGCTCAACTCTTCCACACGAGGCTGATCCGCTCAGCGGAGTCCGCCAGCTCAGCAGGAGATTGCTCCGTTGATCTCCGCTGAGCCGACGGATGACAGGTCCGTCTCTGCTCACTGAGCAGGGGGGGGGGGGGGGCGTCAGAGCCCAGCTGACTCCTATGGAAAGCATGTCAGTTTTCATCCGATCCGATAATACTGAGGGCGAACGCATCAGCATACGTCTGATACGTCAATGGATAGCCCGCTCGGATACACCTAAAAAACAGCCAGGCGGAGCAGAGCGGGCTTGCCGTGTGAAAGGGGCCTTAGTGGGCAATGTTTGTTAAAGTGGACAACCCCTCTAAAAAGAGTCATTAAGTGAAAGCTGAAAGAACCAAGCAATGGGCACCTACCTGCAAGGATTCCTGGAAGGATGAAGCCTGGTACTGAGCATACTTGGCGATGGTGGTATGGGATCGGCTGCTCTCACAGTGCCAGATTTGGCGGGTCCCAGAGGGGTCCCAGTTCTCATCAGACGGCTGCTGCACCTGAGTACGGACCTCCACAGAGTGCTCTCCATTAGCGTCTACCAGAGTCTTTGTTGAGAAGAGGCCCAGATCTGTTGAAGGAGTAGATGAGAGTGAGCCATAAGATGCAATGTCTCGGCATTCGTCACATGACCGGGTGCAAGGAGGACACAGATATCAGACAGACAATCTTGTATATCTTTTGTGTGGAAAGCTAAAACAGATCCGCCTTAGCGTTTAAGTGCTACTAAAGCATCCTATTTGGCAGCTGTGAAACTTTTTACAATCAAAGCAACTTACTTAGCCGCAGGGATCCGGCCAGACCTCTAATCACGGTGATGGGGTTCTTGGGGTCAGTGCAGAATTGAAGCAACACAGGAGAAAAGGCATCTCTCTTACTCTCCAACTAGAAGAGAAAACATAATAAACATTACCATTTCAGAACGGGACCTTTTCGTATCACCCTGCAGGAGGAGGACAGACTCATAGCTTCCTTCTGTCTATCATCCTGCAGGAGGAGGACAGACTCATAGCTCCCTTCTGTCTGCATCACCCTGCAGGAGGAGGACAGACTCATAGCTCCCTTCTGTCTGCATCACCCTGCAGGAGGAGGACAGACTCATAGCTCCCTTCTGTCTATCATTTTGCAGGAGGAGGACAGACTCATAGCTCCCTTCTGTCTGTATCACCCTGCAGGAGGAGGACAGACTCATAGCTCCCTTCTGTCTATCATCCTGCAGGAGGAGGACAGACTCATAGCTCCCTTCTGTCTGCATCACCCTGCAGGAGGAGGACAGACTCATAGCTCCCTTCTGTCTATCATCCTGCAGGAGGAGGACAGACTCATAGCTCCCTTCTGTCTGTATCATCCTGCAGGAGGAGGACAGACTCATAGCTCCCTTCTGTCTGTATCACCCGGCAGGAGGAGGACAGACTCATAGCTCCCTTCTGTCTGCATCACCCTGCAGGAGGAGGACAGACTCATAGCGCCCTTCTGTCTACATCACCCTGCAGGAGGAGGACAGACTCATAGCTCCCTTCTGTCCGTATCACCCTGCAGGAGGAGAACCTACAAACACATCACACAAGAAGAAATATACGTACATAGATACTGGGTGTAGGTGGGTTAAGTTTTTCACGGGGAAGGTTGCGCTCTGTTCCAATTGGTGGTTTCACAGACATGGAAGGGAGGACATAGGACTCTTTGAATTTTCCTTTCAGCACCATATTTCTAAGCAATTAGAAGAGACAGAAATGAATACCAGGCAATAAAGTCAAAGTGTACGTGTAAAGTGCACAGTCTCCTGATCCCACAAAAATAGGCAAACAGTGTGGCTATCCTCATTTCCATACAGGTGGTTCACGAGCACACTGGGGAATGTTTCATTTATAAAACAAATACAAAATCTATTTAAATACAATAATTCTGACAGTCTACTGGATATTCATGTGCGAGCAGTCAGCCCAATATAAATATTCTTATCAATTTGTGTTAAAACATTGTTTCCTTGAATGGCTTGTGACCATTGATGTACAAGGGACTTCCACATTTATTAGCAAAATGTCAAGCCTGCATATGTTATAAGAGCAGAATTCCAAATTAAAGTAAGTCTCTCCTGCTCGATGTCCTCACTCTAAAAGCCAGAGTTATTTAACACACTTCCTCTGGCGCAGCTCTGCATAGAGACCAATCAGCTTCCAGTTTTTATTGTCAAAGCTTAATTGAACAAGCTGGAGTTAGAACCCGATTGGCTACCATGCTCCGCTGCACCAGATTTTGCACTCTTCAGTTTTAGTAAATCAACCCCAATGTGTGAATAAGGGCTTAAAGGGTTAGTCCACCTTAACACCAATAAATTAATAGGTGAACCAACTCACTACACCCTCCCGAGCCCCCGCTGCACTCATCTCCTTTGATAATTATCTTCTGCTGCCCATGCCAGCCAGTGTACCAGCCTTGGCACTTTAAAAACACAGTACACGGCCTGGAGTCTGTGTGGCATAATAATGGTCGCAATGGTGAGCGGGTATTGGTTGGCGTCTGCATGTGACCGCGCTGACCAATAAGAATCTGAGCCTTCTTTGTTTCAGGATGGCATCCCGGTAGAAACAAAGGGTGCAGAAAACTGCCATATTTTAAATGCTTGGACTGCTCAATTAGCTAGCATGGGCAAAGAAAGAGAAGCAGCCAAGGAGGTAAATACGTGGCGGACGTCTTTAATTAAAAAAAAAAAAAAGTTTATTTATATGTAAAGCATATAACAAAATGGAGGTTGAAGTACATATGGATTGCAAATTGGAGGCAACTAAACAATTCTTTACACTCAATTATAATCACATTACCACAGATACCAAAATTATAGCGCATAACTCTGAGCCTATGATTTCGGAATATGTTTATTAAGTGCATAAGACTAGGAGTACAGAGGGTGAATTCGGGAGGGAGGATCTCCTACATCCCGTCTGGGGAGCAGGAGCCAGGACTTATTTAATTGCAAGTATTGGCAAGCTCCAACCATCTGTCCCAGACCTTATTGTATTTGGCGGGGCAACCCCTATGACGGTATATTACTTTCTTGTATGGCAGGGTTGAGTTCATTTCTATGACCCAAGCTTGGAAGGTAGGGCGAATTGCCTGCATCCCAGGCCACCAATTTCCTAGCACTAAAAGAGTTTTGCAAAGAAAAGTGGCAAGGAACTGGTCTATAGTGATACCCGGGAGTAGGCAAGATTTCGGGTCTAGTTGGAGAGGGGATCCCATGTGGTCGTGTAGAAACTTGATCATTTGCACCCAGTAATTTTGAGTATCTGGACAGGTTCACATTAGATGAAAAAATGTGCAAGGATGGCCAGTACAAATATGTAGAAATTCTCAATAGAGTTAGGTAGGCCCTGTGTATTATACAATTGTGTCAAACGTTCAGATACTCTAGGAGAAGTCTTTGTGTTTGAGTATTTCATCCCAGTCTGACTCTTCTGGGTGGCCAACCTCACCCTCCCAGCGGGTTCTAGCCTTATCAATAATTCGATTAACCGAGGGGGTGCGCAATGTGGTAAAGAATGTAGATATTAAATTTGGTAGGGTCTTCACCTGTGATTACGTCTACCAAGGCCAAAGGTTTGTAGATTGTCTTCGCTGCAGGTACCTAAATGGCATGTAGAAAGGAAGCTCAAATGCCTCCTTCAGTGATTGAAAGGGCCTGGTGTAGGTAGATTACACCCTTAGAAGCCCCTAGATCAATGTCCGGGATAGTGGATAGTTCCTGTAATTGAGGGTTATGCCACAAGGGAATGGGTGTGTGGTAGGGAGCAGCATTAACTCTTTCAAGAGCCATCTCCCATATGAGTTTGTGGTGAAATAGCATGGAGTCTCGGGTGTTGGTTGAACCCAGGTGTCCCTGAAGAGCACCTGTAGGGGAGAGTGTGCGGTACGTTTCGGCAGCCTACAGAATAATGTTTGGTACCCAAGTGCATCTGATTTGTGAATGTGATAAAAATGAGAAAGTTTGGCTGCCAATACTGGGGGGGGGACTGATGGGGAATCAAGGATGGAGAAGGATCTGGGGGTTCTAGTAGATGACAGATTAAGCAATAGCACACGATTTCAAGCTGCAGCTACCAAAAACGGCAGAATATTAGCATGCATAAAAAAAGGGGATATACTCCAGGGATAAAAGCTATAGTTCTGCCACTTTATCAAACTCTGGTTAGGTCACATCTAGAGTATTCTGTCTCGTTCTGGTCACCAGTCCTCAGAAGGGATGTGCTGGAGAGAGAGTCCAAAGAAGGGCAACAAAACTAATACGGGACTAGAGGACCTTGATTACGAGGAACAACTGCAAACACTAAATCTATTCTTGCTGGAGAAACAACGCTTGAGGAGATATGATAGCGATTTACAAATACCTCAATGGCGATCCCAGCATAGGAAAAAAAAATATTCAGTCTCAGGGAGTGTAAGAGGACACGGGGACACACAATGAGATTGGAAAAGTGGTTTAACCTAAACTGCGCAGGGGGAAGGGGGGGGGGGGTTCACTGTGAGGGCAATAAGGATGCGGAACTCTCTTCCACAATTGGTGGTGGCTGTGGGGAGTATGGATATTTTTAAGAGACTCTTGGATGTGCATCTTAAAGAGCACAACATACAGGGATATGGGAAATTATAGACACTGATACAAGTGCACCTACACAGGTTGAACTGGTAGGACCATGGTCTTTATTCAACCTTACCTACTATGTAACACATAGAAATTTGGGCAGGAGAATCATCTTTGGCGAGGTTCACCCCCCAGTTGAAGCCTTGCCCAGGATTGTGTGCAGGCTTTTAGGATATTAAATAGCAGTTCTATGTTGATAGTTATATATTCTTGGGACACTCTGGTGACTTTTACTCCTAAGTATTGTATTGAGGATACCCCATTTAATGGGAGGGAAGCTGAACTGCTTGTTGGTGAATACGAGTCTAGGGGGAGGATTTGTGATTTGCTCCAATTGACATGTAGCCCCGAGTGTGTTCCAAATTCCACGATGGTCTGAAGGGCAGCTTGTAGGCGGGCATCTTTAATACTGGAATTCAATGCCTTTCTAAGGCAAACATTATTTTAAACTTCAAAAAAAACAAAAAAAACAAAAACACAGCGCTACTTTTCACTATGTGGGCTATCCTTCTCTAATGCAGCATATGGAGAATCTCATCCTGATTTAAGCTGGAAATACCATTTATTTTGGAACAGAAGGAAAAATCGTCTGGAGTATTTGGAAGCCATAACACCTTGGATATAACTACACATGCTGGTTTTGACCCTCTTGTTGATGTAAGGAGTCAAACACATTGGTTCACAGTGATTGACATCACGTTTGGACTTTTATTACCGATATTATTTATGATTGCACATATTTATGTGGATTTGATTATAGTGCAGATGGGGATTTTTTTGTGTTTCTTTAGTTGTTTTTACACAGTATAACAGCAGCAACCCGAATTTTTTTTCCCCCATCACTGTTTATCTTTACATTATAAAATGGTATAACCAAAGTAGTAAAGGGTTAGAACCCCCTGACTTTCTCCCTGCTGGGTAGCAGTGATGAGCTCTGGCATGTTTTGTCTAGGATCCAAACCCAAACGTGCGAGCCTGCCAGGATGTGGTCACCTGTATGGGCCAATGATCTGCAGCCAGGTCATTCCCCCGGCCTGCTGCAGCACATGTACAAGGAATGTTCAAAGGTGACCGTCTGTCAGGCTTGCACATTGTGGGTTTGGGTCCTAGTCAGGCAAGAAAAGAGGTTTCCACTTGCTTCCTGTTGTGTCTACAGAACAAGTAGTGAGGGGAATCATGACAGAGATGGTAAAAAAAACAAAAAAAACTGAAAGACGTTAGAACACTTCCCTACTTTATCCAACATGAACGTTTTGGAATATACTTTAAAAACTGAAGTGTTTTTTGAGAACAGGCAGTTAGTGCACTACTATCAATCAAGCCATTTAGTACACCTCCTTTCAAATCACAGAATAACTGAACACTTACTTAGTAGCTTTGATAATCTCTGCAGCCGTGTGGTTGACAGTCAGATCGCTGGCCTGCAGCCTCTTCTCTTCCACCTCCGACGCAATAAAGGTTTCCCGATCTCCGCTCTCTACCTTGATCAGACGAATCTTCAGCTCCTTGGGCGGGCCCTCCATGAAAGGTCTCATCTTCAACAAATCTGAGGATGCTGTACCGTGGGAAGCAGAGGTTGGTGCAGATGCTGGGGCCGCAGGTGAGGAAGTCTGGTGGTGGTCTTCCACTCCTCGTCTCCCACCCTCAGATTTCCTCCTGTCTCCACCTGACCCTTGTTTTGAAGATTTGGGGGTGTCCCTGCACTGACTCTGGAGATCCAGGTTACCCAAGATCTGCCGATCCTTGTCCTTACGAGACCTGTCTTTAGCTCGTCTGCTTCTGTCCCTCTTAGTCTTGCGATGCCTCCTATCTCTTCTCCTACCCTCATCCTTGCTCCGAGTCGGTGCAACAAGGGACAGCGTTAGTCTCTCTTGTGGCTTCTCCACCTCGGCTGCCTTTGCGCTCTCCGCTTCTGGTTCTGCCACGTCCATGGGCAACTCTTCTGGGGACTGGATGCTTGTGTTTTCCACTGGGGAGTTGAGAGCTTCAGGAGAACTACTCTCCTGAGCCTGCAGCGTCTGCTCTTCTGGCAGTTTCTCTGGTGACTTTTGCTCTGCACCTAGGACAGATCGCTCAGCTGCCGTTTCATTTTTGGCTATCACCCCCGTAGGAGCCCCTTCAGACGTAGTTGCACTGTCAGCTCCAACTGATGCAGTTGGAACGATTTCTGTTTTAGTGGCAGTACTCTTTTTATCAAATATTTTGACAGACTTTTTCAGCATCCCCTCAACTGTCTCTTTGTGGCTTGCTGCTCTTTCAGTCCTATCAGCATCCCTTGGGGTCTGCGGTTTAGACTCATCCCTTGCTTTTTTTGCCATTGCCCAGTGTGGCTCGGGACTGGTTTCCACTTTCTTTTCAGGTTCAACCTCTACCCAGGAGGAGTCTGTTTTTTTCCCACTACTGGCCTCTACCACTACTAGCTTATCAGAACCCCAAATATTTTCAGGTTTAGCTTTAGAATCAGTGTCCTGTTTTTCTGCAACCCAGGGTTTCTCAAGTTTCTTCTCAACAATGACGTTGGGTCTTTGGGCCACTTTCTCCTCCTTCTCGGACTGGCTACAACTGGACCCTTTTGTGCCTTCCACCAACGTCTCACAAGCTCGTGCTATGTCCTCCAAAATGTCCGTCTCTGTGCGGACTACGGTTCTTGCTGCTGCCACCCCTTGTCCCAACGTCTCTGAGGTAGGGGTTGCTCTGGTCTTAGATTCCCAGGCCCGATGTGAGGTAGATTGCGCAGTGTATGGGTCAACATTACGCTTGGCTGCCATAGTAGCACCAGTGAAATAGCCTGGGCCTCCTCCAGTCTTGAGGCTGTGCCCACCACGGTAGGCATATTTCTGTCCCTCCAAAACACTAGCCAGCGATTTTAGCACACTGCTGCCCCCATGCTGAGCCGGTTTGGACTCGTTAGCAGCTTCTTGACCCAGTATTGCTTTTTTAGGGCCATAATAGCCAGACCTGGCTTCTGAGGTTTTTCCACCAGAAGCAGAATTGGTCAAAATGTTTGACTGAGGTGCACTTTTAGGTTGGGTTGTTGCTCTGGCCTCTGCTGGTGGGCAGGTGGAAGAAGCTGCAGGAATAAAGCCCCCTCTTCTTGAGCTCCCTTCCTCCTTTTCAATGGACTCGTCTAACATTTTCATAATGTCCTCCAACCCATCAGGCAAAATTTTTGCAAACTCAGTGGCTTCCTCAAAGGGCTCTGCTAACTGCCCTGCTGGAAAGTCAAAGAGCTGATTGCACCCAGCAGGCTCATCCTTCTCGTCCTCACGTCCTTTCCTCTCTGCCAAAGTTGGAATTGGGCTCAAAGACTCCGGAGTTGGGTTTGAAGAGGGCGCTGTTGGTGAAGCAGCTAAGCCCAGCACCTGAAGGTTTCCTGAGGTATCTTTGTGGTAGCTGGTTGAAGAGGAACTGAATGAGGCATTGTCCTCTCGAGCTGGTGACCTCTTTCCACCTGAATAGCTGCCCTCGGACTTAGAGAGTCCATGGCTTAAATGCTTGCCTTCTATGTCCATCTCTGGGGTCTGAGGGCTTTTGCAAATGTCTTGTCCCACATGGTCTTCTTTCTTTGGGGCAAATAACCCAGACTCATCCATTTTTTGCAGGCTCTTGAGAACATGATCCAAGTTTGAATCCGGGTAGGCCTCAGACCTTGGCCTGACATTGCTGGTGGTGACGCCCTGAGTTCGGTGGTCGAAGACACCGCTTACCACTGGGTTATCGCAGGGTGGATAGTAGGTCTCCTGTTTGCCAGTCACATGGCCTTCCCCATATAGAATGTCCTCCAAATCATCTCCGCTCTTTATCTCTTCTTTGACTGGAGCTGGCAGCCAGCTCTGCTGGAGCGAAGAGGCTGAAGAGGGTTGAGCTTGGAGGGGTGGTGGGCAAACTAGTTTTGGAGGTTCCGGCTCTTCTGCTGGAGGACAGACTCTGGCTGTGTTGTCCACAGGACTAGGAAAGCGATCAGAAGGCTGAAAAAAAAATAATGGAAAGAAAATTTAAAATTTAAATCCACAAAATGGTGTCACCTAATCTCAGTGACAGCCAACACTGCAGATGTGGGGAGAGTAGGAGATCAACTGAAAAACACTTACAGGGGATATATCAGTCCTAGAGGTCTTATGTGGTGGGATGCGGGGTCTTCTCTGGTCATAAGGCACGTGGAGAGGAGGTGGCGCTGGAATGACCTCCGCAGGTGACCTCTGACACCGAGCCTCACTAAGGTCACTTGGAGGACGGGGCTGCTGGTGTAGTGGTGGTGGTGGACGTGTGGGGCAGTATGAGGAGTAAGAGGGAACATGTGGTGGAGGTCGGGAATCCTATGGAAGAGATAAAAGGGTAATAATTTAAGAGACCAGGACTACTTAATAATAGAATGTAAGTGTAGTTTCCTTGGAACCTCCTCATCCATTTTCTTACCTGCCTTTCCCTACGCTCCCCCCAGGGCTCATGGTTTATTGGGTTCCAGACGTTGGGCTTTGTGGTTGGCTGATGGTAAGGATTTCCAGAACCCCCTGAAGCCGGAGGTGAATGCATGCCAGGGTTGCCCCTTCTTTGCTAAAAGGCAAAAGAATGAATATCATTATCTGGTTTCTTAACACCTGGTCTCATATTTGCCAAGTGTTTTTTTTTTTTACTGGCTGACCCAAGACTATTTAGTCAGTCTGCTGCCCAGTTGCTTGGTCTATGATTTATGATACCAGTTTACCAGTACCACCCTTCAGGCAGAGGTTTTAATGATGACCAAATAAAGGCGCCACTGTCTCCTCGCCTCACCAAATTTGAGGGGACCCATCTGTCCCAGCCTGATGTCCCCACACATACCAGAAGCAAGCAATCCTCTAGGAAGAGGATAACTTAAATCAATATAAAAAGTTTTCCAAGCCAGAAAGAAAAACGATTTTCCGTCAGGTCGTAGCAGAGTGCACATATAGTAAAAAATGGTTTACCTGTTCAGGACTTCCACTCCTCCTCCGTTTCATTGGCTGCTCATCTCCTCCATGCGGATTATGGGGGGGTGACTGGAGTGAATCAGAGGAGGGAGGCGGTCGCTTCAATTGTGGGGGTCCACGCTTGCCTCCAAAATGCCTCTTTTGCTGGAAATAGATAGGGTGTCATCCCAAAGAGTACACACACACACACACACACACACACACACACAAACACCACTACCACCACCCTATGCTCAAAGAGATGGCTCACCTCGTGCTGCATAAGGTCCCACACTTGCTGTAAGCGCGGAAGGGTTTTGGGTCGGTGGTGTGGGGGTGCTGCGTGGACATTCCACAGGTGTGTCTAGGAAAAGAAGGAGATAGTTACTTTATGAAAAAAATGGGGAATGGGACTCAGAAAATTTATAGACAAAAAAAAAAACACTTAGTGCGGTTACACTTTAAAATGACAATTGCGCAGTCATGCAACACTACCAAAACTAAAATGTTATTTTTTTTTGAGACAGAGCTTTCTTTTGGAGGTATTTAATCACCACTGGGTTTATTTTTTTAATTTATATATTTTGCTAATCAATGATGGGAGAATCGTGCGAGAAATGTAATCGACAGGAGGTGAATTTCGAAATCAATGGTGGCACCATCGGATCACAAAAACGCACAAAATTTCTGATTTTCAAAAGAAAATTCTTTTGAATTTCGACCATGTATGGCCAGCCTTAGTTTCTGTGTATAATTTTGCAAATAAGTAATTTTTCTTCTTTACTGATGAGGCTGCACAGATGGGCACTGATGAGGCTGCACAGATGAATTAGTGCCCCGATTATCAGTGTAAATGTCCCCTGTCACAGGAAAGCTGGTTATTGGCTTTCCTTTCCTCCGACAGCACTGAGGAAAGGAAATACCTATAACTGGCATTTGTTTACGTGTGATCAGCTGTGATTGGACACAGCTGATCACATAGTAAAGAGCCAATGTAATTTGCTCTTTATCCTGAGGGACACAGCTCACCCCTGGGTGCGTGCATGCCTGGCAAGAATGGGAGGACTTCACATGTCCTCCCAGTCATCGTAGAATAGGCCAGGCGGGAACCAGTTAAAGCTACACTCTAGGACAGTAATGGCAAACCTCGGCACCCCAGATGTTTTGGAACTACATTTCCCAAGATGCTCATGCACTCTGCAGTGTAGTTGAGATTCATGGGAAATGTAGTTCCAAAACATCTGGGGTGTCAAGGTCATTACTGCTCTAGGGAAACCATCAAATGGCTAACACCGATGAAATCCACACTGTATTAGGAACATTGTTTATCCTCCAAAGGATTTGCAATTCTCTGTGGTCTGAACAAGATGCCCCTGGCAGACAGCATAGCTAGGTCCTGGGTCTCTAATACATTTACCTGCTGACTAGACAAAAAAGTGAAGCCGCATAGTGGGGTTGTTTATCTCTCATCAGCACAACTAGAGCCAGCACATGTACACCACTGCAGAGCCTTATAGGCTCCAACTGCAGGTGCAAATCTGTGAGCTACTGCCACTAATCCTGCACACCAATCTACGAGTAGGACCAATGACCTGCAATCCTGCTCAGACCCTTTACGCCGTTTCTCCATACCACTGCACATTTCTGGGGCTAGTGCTCCTATGTCCAAGAAATTCAAGGATCCCAGAAAGTAAGGTTGATCACAGGCTACAAAAATGGGGGCGAGATGCTTGGCGGCAGCACAGCTTGTCCCTTTGCCAGGCAACCTGATCCTGTTGCTTTGGACAAAGTCCCTACTCCACCTTTCCCAGAGGCTATTGCACAGTCTGAACAAGGGCCTATTGACAGACGCATGACAGAGATAGGAGATTTACAAGAGCTGCTGAAAAATGTCGCAGTGTGATTGCTGGAGGAGAGGAGACTGAGGAAATGTTTCCTCCTGACTGCAGCAGACTGATATCATCATCTCAGTCTAGGCAAAAATCCATAGACTGGTGCAAAGTGTCGATTTCAGATGATAAAACGTGAAGCTTTTCTGAATATTGCAAGGTCTCAGGAATTTGTTCATGCAAACTTGTAAAATTAGCGTAAAATATACACATTAATCATGGGTTTATCACAACGGTTGTTGGACATATTAAGCTCCCAAGTGGCATACAGAAAGAACAGAGCAAGGATCTACCTCTTCTGCCGATCCAGTTCTGCTCACCTGCTGGAGCCGGGAGATGTGAGTGTTGAGCTCATAACCGCCATGGTAGCGTGCGGCGGCCTGGTAGCAGCGTACGGCATCCTCCCATTCTTGCTCAGACTCGTAGATCTGACCCAGCTGCTCCCATATCTGCGGCTGCTGCTCGTCACGCAGGAGGCTTTGCACGCACGAATGGACCCGCTCCAGCTTTCCATATCGATGCCCGGGTGGAGAGCTACAAAAAGGTGCAAAGACAAAACAGACAACACAAGAATTTAGCATATGGCAAATGAGACTGCCCGCCCAAGACAGCTTTTACAGCAATAAAAGTTTCCCTTTGAGTTCCAACAACAAGCGGCCCGTTAGCGTACTGTTCACATAACCCCCAATGTGGAGGCCTCACACAGACAGACACTTACCCGATAGGGTAATAAGGTTTGCTTGGGTGACCAATGTTTGTCACATGACTAGACGGTAAGTGAGGGGGCAGCTGAGGCTGGTTAAGGTTTGAAGAGCATCTGAGAGAAAAAGAGGAAAAAGCAGGGGGAGGCGTTGACACAGCGGTACAGGTACAACATAAGCTTCATCGCACCCCCCATCAGGAGGCATACGGGAAGCTGAACAGATCAAAAAAAAAAAACGTGAAGGGCGCTCTTGTTCGCATCCACTAAACCCGCGTACACAAACTATATCAATACTCCATATATGAGGGGAAATGCTGCAGTCTAGGTAAAGATGCTGCGGTCTGGGCCGCGAGGTCTCACCTTCCGGAAGGTGCCCATGCTCTGGGGTGCGGTGGAGAGTTCCAGGCTGGGTTGATTCCACCGATGAAGGGGTCGCGGGGAAAGCGGGATCCAAACTGATCCTGTGAGCGATACATCCAGACTGCAAAAAAAAAAAAAAATAAAAAAAAAAGGAAGAAGTTATTTTAAAGCCAAAGCTTTTAAAAAATACCAGGCACCAGGGTGCCAAAGTGTCTAACAAACTTGAAGCTCGATTGTTTATTTCATTTTTTAACCCTTTCTATTATCATCGGGAACCTTCCCTTACTTCTTTTCAGCCAAATGCATTATTCATTTAAATAAACCATGCAATTTTTTTTCACCGGTTGATCATCTTGGAAAATAAGGCCCATAACACCTACCAACTATGACACCCCCCCCACCCCCCCCCCCCCACCTCCTGCCAGCTTTATGGACCACCAATACCAATGTCACTAGTAATGTTCACCCTGAACTCTCTCACCCTTCTTAGGGGTCATTTACACTTGCTTCAACTTCACACATTAAAGCGCCTACCGTTTCATCATGCTTTTTTGATCCTTTGATGATGCTTTCTTGAAGCTTTAATAAAGCTTAGCAAATGCCCTGTAGGTGTGTGTTGATTTTCTATTTGTTTTAAAGGGGCCAAGTAGTGCCCCCACTCCGTAGCAACCCCCAGCTCTGCTGATCCCCCCCCCCCCCCCTCCACTCCGTAGCAACCCCCAGCTTTGCTGATCGCCCCACTCCGTAGCAACCCCCAGCTCTGCTGATTCCCCCCCTTCCACTCCGTAGCAACCCCCAGCTCTGCTGATCCCCCCCCTTCCACTCCGTAGCAAGCCCCAGCTCTGCTGATCCCCCCCCCCCCCCCTTCCACTCCGTAGCAAGCCCCAGCTCTGCTGATCGCCCCCCTTCCACTCCGTAGCAAGCCCCAGCTCTGCTGATCGCCCCCCTTCCACTCCGTAGCAAGCCCCAGCTCTGCTGATCGCCCCACTCCGTAGCAAGCCCCAGCTCTGCTGATCGCCCCACTCCGTAGCAAGCCCCAGCTCTGCTGATCGCCCCACTCCGTAGCAAGCCCAGCTTTGCTGATCGCCCCACTCCGTAGCAAGCCCCAGCTCTGCTGATCGCCCCACTCCGTAGCAAGCCCCAGCTCTGCTGATCGCCCCACTCCGCAGCAAGCCCCAGCTCTGCTGATCGCCCCACTCCGCAGCAAGCCCCAGCTCTGCTGATCGCCCCACTCCGTAGCAAGCCCCAGCTCTGCTGATCGCCCCACTCCGTAGCAAGCCCCAGCTCTGCTGATCGCCCCACTCCGTAGCAAGCCCCAGCTCTGCTGATTCTCTGCTCTTTGGTCCTCGCTCACCTCCTGCTACATTGCTCCCACGCACATGTGACATTGTTAGTTTCTCCTGCTCAGGTCCAGCTCTGCTGACCCTCTGCCACCCAGTCCTCTCTCTCTGGTCCCCGCTCACCTTCCACTATATTGTTCTAATGTTTCACACCAAGTGTGCCGTCTGCTAGTTCCTCCGCTCAGTTTCAGGCACCCGCTCACCTTCCTGCCTTTACTGCTTCCTCACCTTTTCACTGCCCACCAGATGTGACGTCTGCACCAGACCCTTACAGAATATATACAAATGAACCCGGAAGTGACTGCTGATGAGGTCTTTACAGTACGCTTGTTGGTTTCCCGGTGCATCCTGGGATCTCATACCTGCAATACCTCCAAAACAAAGCCTCTCAAAAGCTGCAGGTGCTGCTAGCAAGCTTTGTTACAGATTTCTATGGAGGCTTTGAAGCACCAAGAACGTGACATGCAGTATAATGTTTGAAGCGAAGCAAACGCAACGTGTGAACAGGACTTTTTTGTTTCTCAAAGGTTTTTATTGAAAGAACAAGTAATCACAAGATATCGTTGTGAACAGGACTTTAAGGTTACTAATTTAGTAAAAGGAGCTTTAAATGGCATTCAACGCCCCCTCCCCCCAACCCTTCCATGGCTCGCTCAGGCTCTCCCATCCCACTGGGAGGCCAAAGCGACCAGCCGGCATGTCCGCCGGCTGGAGCCCCAAATGATGCCGGAATTGGCTTTGATCGGGTCTCAGATCTAGTAACCCAGATGCGATGTCATGACATCGCTTCCAGTTTACGGAAGACTTTGAGGCGCCAAATTTAAAAACCGACAGCGTTCAAAACAGCCAAATCTGGCGTTTTGAATGCTTTTAAGTGCAAAAGAAGGGATTTGGGGTCCAGATCCCTTCATAAAGAGTACCTGTCACTGCCTATTACTGTCACAAGAGATGTTTACATTCTTTCTGAAAGAGAAAAAAAAAAGTAAAGCGCCACATCCCGGGGGACTGTGTAATGGTATCTTCATTTATTAGCAGGTGAATGCAGCCCTCCATGCATTCACATACATTGAATCCAGCCCTTAAGTGGAAAAAGGTTGCTGACCCCTGCTTTAAGGAATATAGACCTATAAAAAAAAAAAAAATGAATAAAAAAAAAAAATGGGTGCTTCTATACGTTTCCCAGAATTTTTCCTTTGCCTTTCATCCACAGCACACAATGGGGTTGATTTACTAAAGGCAAATAGACTGTGCACTTTGCAAGTGCAGTTGCTCCAGAGCTTAGTAAATGAGGCAAGGCTTCACTTTACAAAAAAAATACCCAATCACATGCAAGGAAAATAAACAGCATTTTTGCTTGCACTTGATTGTCTGATGCAAGTCAGAGAAGCTTTCCCTCATTTACTAAGCTCCGGAGAAACTGCTCTTTGCAAAGTGCACTATATTTGCCTTCAGTAAATCAACGCCGATGTGCCTGCCCTGGTGTGTGATGTGAACATGCTCTGTCGACTGCATTGTGTAATTACACATTGCAGTACTCTACACCGGTGTAATGTGCTGTGATAAAACGTTGCCTGCATTGCTTTATGGTAACGCACACAGACTTAGCGTGTTGGTGTGAACAGGCCCTATACAAAACAAGGCTTTTTGCCAGGTCCTTGCTTGGGAACTGTGGTGGGCAACAATGGCCAATACAGCCCAACAAGGCTGGTGTAAACGAACCCTAAAAGTGTATGTCCATCCAAAACTTTTTTTTTTTTTTTTTTTTTTTTAAAGAGTGGGGAAGATTTAGAACCTCTGTCTCCTCTTTCCTGCTACCCGGGGCTTTCCCTTCACTTACTGTCCCCCAAGTGACCCTTCAGGACCTTGCAGGATTCAGCAGCGACATAAGGGTAAGAGGAAAAGTACCAGCGCATGGGACACTGGCATCTGACCATTCTAGAAGTGTTAAAAAATGAAGAGGCTTCCCAAGGCTGTAGTGCTGGTATGAAGGATAGAAAGGGAAAACAGGCTGCTAGAGAGGAGAGCTTATGCTATCCTTTGGCAGGAACCAAAGTAGTTAGAATGCACGAAGGTCAAAAATCCTTCAGCCTTTACTTGCATGAAGATAGAAAACATTCTGTGTGCTGCTCCCCCCCACCCCCACCCAAATACTCGCCTGAGCCCCCTCTCAATCCAGTGCTGTGCACAGGAGCCTTGGCTGTCCCAGGACCCCCTCTCCTCATTGACTGTGACATATGTGTCTTATGGACACAGAGCAGGGCTTGGAGGCGAGCACACGCCAGGGCCCCCATAGCAAGCCACTTGCTAATGGGGGCATTGGAAAAAGGGCATGGGTGGGGGTCGGGGGGGGCGGAGAGAAAGGAGCCAGGAATACTGGTGGAGGACCCGAGAAGAGGAGAATTGGGGCTGCTCTGTGCAAAACCACTACACAGAGCACGTATGACATGTTTATTATTTATATTTAAAAAAATAAAAAGCCAGGCCCAAACAAACTATTTCCCTTTGCATGACTCTGCGTCTGCTGCATGTACTGCAACTGTATTAGCATTAGTTGCATACAGTAAGCTTCGGCTGTGGTCCAGCAGCACTAAAGACAACGTCTAGTCTGCTGCTGGAAGCAAATAGAGTCGACTGATTGCATCTTCGCCATTCAAGAGACGCTTTGTATTTTTATCAGTGAATGCAAGAATTCCCCTGATTGGCTGCAGTGCAAATTGTGACGTCACCCACCAGCTGCTGCACCTCCACCAATCAGAGGAAGCTTTCTATTCACGGATAAAAAACAAAGAAAAAAACAAAAATAATAATAACAAATAAATAATTAAATAGGACTCCCCCGAATGGCCAAGACGCATTCAGGTCCACTTGATTTTTGACAGGAAATCGCCCGTACTGCTGCGAGAACACAGCGCTGCTTACTGCATGCAGCTACTAATGCTACTACAGCGTGTTACAGTGCACACAGCGGCTGCATTGTTCAGTAAAAGGAAATAGTTAATTTTGGTCCAGCGTTGCGCGACAAACGATAGTCATAGCAAAGCTGGAATTCTACTTTACGTGTCAGCTGGAGAAATGTCAGTATTTGCATGCAAACACCAGCACTCAGAATATGACAAAGCCCTATTAACATAAACCAAAACATACAAAGTGCCTTATTGTGCACGACAGATCATATACACGTCATTTCCAAAAGAACAGGCTCGTCTGTAAGTGGAACTGGAATTTGGCATAAGCAGTCCAATATGCACCCCTCAAAGCAGACTTTGCATGAAAATGTGAAGTCTAATTTTTGTAGCCCCCAATCAGAAATGGTAAAAAATAAAAAAAAAAAAAAAAATAAAAAATAAAATCTACACCATGTTTTATGGTAAACTCATCTAGATGAGGGCAACTCCACTGGGCCTTCTTCTCCGACCCTGGGAAAGCTGAGGAACCCCAACTCCTGCACAAAGCTGAAGGATCTACTTGATATCTACAGTTTGGCTCCTTAGATTTATCTGGATCCTGTGGCAACACCACCCTCAGCTACAGGAAGCCAGTGGAAGCGAGGGTATAAATTCTAATTGTCATTTCTTTACCATGGGAGGGAACAAAAAGAACCAGACTTTTTATTTCCATGCAAGATCTGCTTTAGCCCACAGAAACTCATGCCTTGGATCAGATGTTCCTGGGATGGCCAGCTCTGTGGCCTGAGCAAAGCTCCAGGCAGAATCTTATATCACCAACCAGCCGGTGTTGCAGCTGTGATCACGGAAACGTCTGCTTTAGTTTTTTTTTAATGACAGGAGCAATCTAAGGGGAAGCATTTGGAGGTGCCGCAAGTCAAACTTCACTTCCACTGCATACACCTTTATGGAGGTAAAATGTACCGTTTCAATTCACAAATTCTCACAGATGTAGAGACAGGAGGGGAAGCATGATGTCCTCAAATCACACAGCGAGTCTGCAAGACACAAGACAAAGAATGGAATTAGAAAATATGCAAGGTAATAAAAAAACAAAAAAAACAAAAAAACACCACAACACACAACAGTTTAGAGCAGCCATTCTCAAGCAAGGTTCCTCCAGAGCTTGCTAGGGATTCCTTGAGCTGTGGCTGATGGACCTTCTGTTTGATGGTGCTTGCATAGTTCCAGGACAAACGCCACTTGGAAAAGCCAGCAGCATTATACCAACGATCTTCTTAGCAGTCTTTAAACGTGGCTTAATTCTGACCACCACTGTATGGGTTGCATTCTGCCTACTGACCATCAATGTAATGGCCATTTTTCCCCCAGTTAAATTGGTTTTCGCAAGGGTCCCCCCAAAACCTGCCAATTTTAGGGGTTCCTCTGGGGTTATAAGGCTGGTTTAGAGGCAAAATGTATTCTTGTAGGTACCATGTAATGTCTACAAATAAAAATTGAAAAAAAAAAAGCCACTAGAGGGCACCACCAGAACTAAACACTTTTTTTTGGGTGAAACAGAAAAGCGTTATTTTTTTTATAGAGCACATGTGCTTATGATTTTTTTTTCTCCTTTTGTTTTTTTTTACTTTAGACTGTGTTCAAAGGATCATCTAAAAGAGCCGCAAAGCTGAGTAGGTTAAAAATAAAAAAAAAATAAAAATAAAAAAACTTTCAGGAAAGGAGAAGGGAGCTGTAGGTCTTTCCGTCCCCCCCCATAGGGAGAAAGACAGAAGGGGGCTATGAGTCTGTCCTCCTCCTGCAGGGTGATACAGACAGAAGGGAGCTATGAGTCTGTCCTCCTCCTGCAGGGTGATACAGACAGAAGGGGGCTATGAGTCTGTCCTCCTCCTGCAGGGTGATACAGACAGAAGGGGCTATGAGTCTGTCCTCCTCCTGCAGGGTGATACAGACAGAAGGGGCTATGAGTCTGTCCTCCTCCTGCAGGGTGATACAGACAGAAGGGGGCCATGAGTCTGTCCTCCTCCTGCAGGGTGATACAGACAGAAGGGGGGCCATGAGTCTGTCCTCCTCCTGCAGGGTGATACAGACAGAAGGGGGCCATGAGTCTGTCCTCCTCCTGCAGGGTGATACAGACAGAAGGGGGCTATGAGTCTGTCCTCCTCCTGCAGGGTGATACAGACAGAAGGGGGCTATGAGTCTGTCCTCCTCCTGCAGGGTGATACAGACAGAAGGGGGCCATGAGTCAGGGTGTAGTTCTATACACGTTGTCCGTAGTGCTGTACACGGAAGACATGGCAGTCTGTCTGCAGAGTTGATGACATGTTCTCATAGCCCACACATACAAGCTGAGTCAGATCCCCCTTGCAGCCTTACATAGAGAAAAGTGTTACTCAGCAGACCACATAGTCACACACCCCCTATGTGTCACCCCACCACTCAAACACTACACACCCAGCCACGTGTGACTGATTTAACCCCTGTGTGTGTCAGAGATTTCACAGTAGACGGGAAGGAGAGAAGAGTGTGGGAGGGGGAGGAGGACAGTGACGGGAAGGAGCGGTAGGAAGAGAATGAGACAATTATTACATCCCTATTTAGAATGTCACCGTCCTGACTGACGCTTTTCCACCCCCGCGTCTCCAAGCCAGAGGTTGGGAAAAAATATCTACATGCTGTGTACAGACACCGCTACACCGTGACCTGTATACACACACACACACACACACACACACACACAGCTACCTGTATATACACACACAGTACAGACACCGCTACCTGTATACACACATACACACACACACACACACACACACACAGTACAGACACCGCTACCTGTATACACACACACACACACACACACCGCTACCTGTATACACACACACAGCTACACCGTGACCTGTATACACACACAGGACAGACACCGCTACACCGTGACCTGTATACACACACAGGACAGACACCGCTACACCGTGACCTGTATACACACACAGGACAGACACCGCTACACCGTGACCTGTATACACACACAGGACAGACACCGCTACACCGTGACCTGTATACACACACAGGAGAGACACCGCTACACCGTGACCTGTATACACACACAGGACAGACACCGCTACACCGTGACCTGTATACACACAGGACAGACACCGCTACACCGTGACCTGTATACACACACACACACACACACACACAGCTACCTGTATACACACACACACACAGCTACCTGTATATACACACACACATACAGTACAGACACCGCTACCTGTATACACACACAGTACAGACACCGCTACCTGTATACACACACAGTACAGACACCGCTACCTGTATACACACACAGTACAGACACCGCTACCTGTATATATACACACACATACATATATACACACAGTACAAACACCGCTACACAGTTACATGTATACACATAGTACATACACCGTTACCTGTATACACACAGTACAGACACCGCTACACCGTTACCTGTATACACACAGTACATACACCACTACACCGTTACCTGTATACACACACACACACACACACACCGCTACCTGTATACACACACACACACACACACACACACACACATACAGTACAGACACCGCTACCTGTATACACACACACACACACACAGTACAGACAACCGCTACCTGTATACACACACACACACACACACACAGTACAGACACCGCTACCTGTATATATACACACACATACATATATACACACAGTACAAACACCGCTACACAGTTACATATATACACATAGTACATACACCGTTACCTGTATACACACAGTACAGACACCGCTACACCGTTACCTGTATACACACACACACACACACAGTACAGACACCACTACACCGTGACCTGTATACAAACACAGCCGTGTCATCTTTTAGATATTTCCCTTAACTTCCCCCGATTCTTCCCTCCACCTACACAACACAGATACGTCGGGGCTTCCCCATTACGTCAGCGGCCAGCAGTTGAGGGGAAATTGTTAATGTTTGTACGTTGTGAATGGGAACTGGCAGGCGAGGGGTTAGGCAGAACTGTACGGGTCACATGACCAGACGACACATAAGTGCGACACTTGCTCTATGCGGCGGAGAGATGTAGAGAAAGAAAAAAGAAAAAAAAAAGAAAAAAAGTCAGAAAGGGAGAAAAAGAGTATAGGAAAGTGAAAAAGTGGTGTAGAGGGAGAGAGCAGGAGGAATGGAGAGGG